>BLSH010015343.1:214847-233545 GCA_018402905.1 Glandirana rugosa
CTATTGAGTCCCCCCAGACCGAAGGAACCTGGTGAACCACACAACACAAACGGTATTCCCCCAATGTCCCGAGTAGCCACCTCCTGCGAATCTCCTAGGACCCAAGAACACTGGTCGGTTGCCATACAGACTACTACTCCCAACGACCCAATAATTCGGGTCCACATTCACATCTACGAGAGGAAGAACCTATCTACTCTTAATCACAACTCGCTTGGGCCTGACATTGCAAGCCCAGGCATGGCTTGAAATCCCACAGGCACCGTGCCTGGGCCTGGGCCTGTAAAGTTTTTAGCAAGCCCAAGCCAGGCCCCAAGACCGAACCCGAACGATTTTTGAAATGTCCGGGTCCGGGTCCGTGCCACGGACACCCTAAAGTTCGGTACGGACCCGAACGTTACAGTCCGGGTTCGCTCAACACTAATTCTCATCTATCCAAGAAGGAGAGCATCTACACTTACACCTGGGCTTAATAACCCAGCAACCCTCATCATCAGACATACCGTTGGCTGGTCACAAGAACCCAGGATCCTCTAAGCGTCCTCCACCGATGAGCCCTGTAACCCCCTTATGGCAAACACAACACACCAAGTGGTCCAAGGAAGCCAGACCCCCCTGAGTTATCTTCCATCTCCAGCTGGATAGAAGTATTTCCTGTTTTCTCTCAGTTCCACAAAATATCCTTGGAACTCTATTGACTTTATATCTTTCCTTTATAGTTAGCCCTAAAGGGACCATAGTTGGAACACAGGCATTTCCCTTTTGGCCTTGGGCCCTCCTTTGCAATTTGCCCTGGGATCTAACCCCCCTAAACTTGTTTACTATTTGTTAATATATTAGATATAAAGCATGGAATGTTATATCGAGCAGACTCTTTTAGCGCCTTCCAGCTGTCTCCCCCAAGGGAGGAACTGGCTGGTGCTCTTGGACACATTTCTTCATTAGATTTATTGCAATTAAGTCTGCTAAATATTCCAAGGGAGTTTCAAAACCTTGGTAACCATAAAGTTAATAATGGCCATAGACCGGAGTGGTAGTCATGCTCCTCTAACTGCCTTGGTGTTAGGGTTTCGTCTTAATTACTGAGGCAGACCTTGTCTCATTTTTCAGTGGGCCTGGTCAAAAACCTCTTTGCTGTAGTGGGAAGAGGCTGGTCCCCTCCCACTTCTTCCACACTGTTGATGTCCAAGTTACGGTCATCACACTGCCTTTTTCCCTTCTCCCTGCTCTGTTTCCTTCTCTCTACCTAATCTCGTTCCTTTTATCTCTTTTTTTTAATTTTCAGACCTCCAGGAATAGATCTCCAGGCCTGGGCTACCTCCTCCCTCTTCAAAACCATTCAGATCCTATGCCCACGGAAGTCTACTTTGGCCAGTAAGGTAAGTTTCTGCCAATTTATGATCAATGACATCCCTCTGATCCATAATGCCCCAAAGTAATGTAGTATTCCCCAACAAAATAGCATCTCATAATGTGCAGGGCTTAAACTCCCCCTTGAAATGACTCAAAATATTTAAGATGTATCACTCTCAACATTTAGATGTCCTAATGCTACAAGAGACACATTTTCCCAAAAGCTATAAACCCCCCTATGTTCATCACAAATTTACATAGTTCTATCTATCAAATGCAGAAGATAAAACTAAAGGAGTAGGAATATTCTTTGCTAAACACATTGCTTTCTCCCTGACCAAAGACGTTAATGACTCCAAGGGCAGATAATTACTCATAACAGGCTCAATTGATGGCTCTGACTACACCTTTATCTCTTATTGTACACTGAATCGAGGGCAAGCAGAGCTCTTCTCATCCCTAATAAAAACCCTATCCCCTCACTTCTCAGGCACAGTAATCATGGGAGGCAACTCTAATGTTGCATTGGTTCAAACTCTAGATAAATCAAAAACCAGTCACTGTTGGTTACTATGTCCCCCAAAAATCATCACCCACATAGCTAAGCTACTCCATTCTTATGGCCTGGTAGATATCTGGAGGGAATTGAACCCTTCAGGAAGGGATTATACACACTACTCTGCTGCCCACCGCTCCTTTTCCAGGATAGATCATATCTTCATATCAGCCCCAGCTTTACCCCATATTTCCAAATATATGATCAGAGACTCCTCACTGTCGGATCATGCATTGGTCCTATTACACATGATGAAACCTCAACGCAACACTGGCCCTCATCATTGGCTCATCAACAAAGCACTGTTGAGTGACCCTATCCAAGTAATAATTCTGACTAAAGAGCTCAAACTCTTTTTCCAGACTAACGATACTGGAGACATTTCACCAGGGTAAGTTGAAACAGATCTGCGCACAGAGTAAATGGCTTAATAGAGGCTTAATAGAGTTGAAATAGCTAATTTTCAACAGGAATTATTAAAGCTATCTTAAAAGTATAAGCAAAACCCTACAGAGGAATCCCTAGCACTAAGGGAATAGGCACGCTTATCTCTCAATCTAGCTCTTACCACCCAGGTGGAAAAAGATTTGCGATGGTCAAATGTCAAACACTATCTGATGAAGGACAAAATAGGCCCCCCACTTGCTGCCAGGTTGACCCCCAAGTTTAGGCTCTTCTCTTTTCCCAAGATGCACTCTTCTTCAGACTTTCTAACCCAAAACCCAAAAAGCATCATGGTCACATTTCATAAATTGTATTCAAGGCTATATAAGGCTGATCCCCAGACATCCCCAAATAATTTGAAGACCTTCCTAGATGGAATTCTCCTCCTCAAATTAAACGCCGAACACCGCACATAATCAGAAGAACCCATTTTAGAATCTGAAGTTCTAGAAGTTATTAAGAACCTTAAAAAGGGTTTACCTTCTGGACCCGACGGGTTCTTGGTTTGCTACTATAAGACTTTTGCACAGGCCCTGACCCCATATCTAATGAAACTCTTCAACTCTCACTGAAATGGTTACACCAGCGATGCTGACTCTATATATCGATCATCCCCAAACCAAGCAAAGATCCCTCTGAGGTCAGTAATTATAGACCAATATCATTGATCAACAACGACCTCAAAATTCTAACGAAAATTCTAGCTAATAGACTTTCAGCAGTTATTGCCCGATATATCCATAACGATCAGGTGGGATTCATTTTGGGGAGACAAGGGCCAGACCAAATTCGAAGAGCCATCAACGTTATCTCTTTATTACATTTTCACTGGGATGGGGGACCCACTCAGGAGGGCTTTTTACTGTCTATAGACTTGCAAAAGGCGTTCTATACTGTAGAGTGACCTTTCTTGTTTGAAGTTCTTTCTAGATGGGTGTTTGGACCTCACTTTATGGAAACACACTTTCCCTTCAGTTGGAGCACAAACCATCTTCCCTATGTAGGGGTCAACTTGACAGCAGATGTGAGTCAGCTTTACCAAGCTAACTATCCCACCACTTATAAGAAACTGAGCTCTGACTTGAACACATGATCGAGATGGGATGTTTCTTGGATAGGCAGAATTAACTCTGTAAAAACGACACTATTACATCACTTACGTTATCTTTTCAGGTCCCTACCCATTCCTATATCAAAAGCGCAGATAAATAAATTCCAATCCAAAGTTATTAAATACATTTGGGGCTCCAGAGGTTATCGTGGCCCAAGGAGTGTTCTTTTTAGATGGAGGACCCAAGTGGGACTCGGTCTTCCTGACCTCTGGAAATACTAGTGGGCAGCACAATTGGCCCAAATTTCCATAGTATATGCACAGGGCTCCAAACCAGATTGGGTCAATATTAAGTGACACTCTATACTCTCATCCAGCTCTTACATCTGATTTTCAACCTCTCTCCTATGTCTTCCATAACCCCCAGTTTCAACCAGGAATTAACATAAAAACTTTTCAGTGGTGGTTGAACAAAGGCCTGTTTAGGATAGGTAATTTTGTCTCCTCAGCCGGCCCTATGTCTTTAAGCTATTGCCGCAATAATCTAGAAATACCCCAATCTGAAATGTTCAGATTATGTCAGAGTCATCATTTTTTACATTCCAGATGGAAGAATAGACCAAACCCACCAAAAATCACCCCCTGTGAGCACTGGTGTTCGGAGGCTGTGGATCAGAGGGGGGGCATTTCCATAATGTATTCCTCAATGGCAGAGATGACTTAAAAATCTAAGTACGCTATCTCATGGGAACAAGATCTAAACTTTAACAGGTCATTAGACACCTGGCATCTTTGCTGCACACATTCATTCAAAGGTATCGTAAAAACCTCCCTGGTCGAAGCTAGTGTTAAACTTCTAACAAGATGGTATTTTATATCTACTAGATTAGCTCAAATTTACTCAACAGCTTCCCCCCTTTGTTTCAGAGGATGCAGCCATATAGGGCACCACGCACACATCTGCTGGTTTTGCCCCAGCATAAGGAGCTACTGGAACAAGATTTTTCATCTATTATGAAAGCCAACAGGTGCACCAATTCCAAAATCTCCTCTTATAGCTCTACTGAACCAAAGGGTGGAAAAAAATCCCCAAATGCATGCAAAAACTGATCTTTTACGTATTATTAGGAGCCAGGATCACTATAGCCCGAGCCTGGAAACAACCAAGAGTTTCCTTCCTAATGACAAAAAGGAAAATGTCTTGGATAATGACACAAGAAAAGGCTATCAGTAGTCTACAAGATACTTCCCAGAAGTTTGATGCTATCTGGGAACCCTATCTAACTTCTTGTTCCAAATGATAAAAACACTTATCCAAATATCTTCTTCCTCGTTGTCTATCTCATTCGCCTCTATACTTTACCTACCTTTTCATCTCCTACCCCTCTCTTTATCCCCTACCATCTTTTTTCCCTTCCTACAACTTTTATACCAATTCCATGAGTAACAACTTGTCTTGGGTTTACACTTAATTGACAGTATATTACTCACCTTTGATTTGACAAGACTATAGTGTCTTTGTTACATAAAAGCAAGAAATTATACGTTATGCATGTTATTGTGTTTTCAGCAAGTATGGAACAGATACTCTGTTTAACTATATATTTGGAAATACACCTTTAGTTAGTAGCCTGAGGCTATTTCTCTATACATACGTCTTTTAAAGTTCTATAATCTCGAACCTAAGTTTCACCATTAATCTTCACTGTGTCTGCCTTACATACAACTTCCTATATATACAGTGCATTCAGTGTAGACTATATTTCAATAGTTTTTTATTAAGTCTTTGAAGCAATTACAGCTTTCTTTATCAGGATATATCGTGTGGTTAATACAAAGTTATCCAACAATCCATAACATAACAAGTAATTGAAAGTATTCTGTATAAATAATGGCTGATGAATCCAGCAACTAGTCTTTCATTATTATCAGTAGTTGTCTATTACCAGGTATTGTATGCTCATTTAAAAAGATTCTGATTAGCAAGAAAACCCACCAGTACCTTTGAAATGTAATTGTAAGAGTCGGGTATATCACCTTTCCCTTACTTGAGCAAGAAAATCTGGAAGAGCAGCCCAGCCACCCCAGTGGGAAAATGTTGTTGCCGAGCCACCAAATCCACAATTACTCTCCTCTCTACCATTTTCTTATCTTGCCCTAGAAATGATATTGGTACTAGGGTGCTTCCACCCATGAAATCACAATTACTCACTGGCTTCATAACAATTTCTCAATATATATATATGAATATATTTGTGGTCAAAAAAGAGTAGAAGAAAGGGAAAGAAAGGAAAGAAAGAGTATAGATTGCCCAAAGATGTTCGGGCGAAGCCCCCCTGGCTGGAAAAAAAAAACAAAAAAACGCAAATTAGACATTCTAAATGTCAATGCCTACATATGCAGCCCTGGGCTCCCATATATTTCTGAATTTACCCATTATATCCTGTATAGAGTTGGCTCATTGTAGACTATATATACAGTGCATTCGGCAGTGTACAGTATATGATACACTTCAAGTGGTGTCTTAATATAAAAGAAAATTGTTATCAATACTCACCGTAATTTTCCTTCCCTGGGCCGTTCTTACAACAGCACACTATGGGTTAACATCCTCATTTAACCCCCAGCACCACCTTCTTCCAGCGCAATAAATACCTGTCCTCCCCTCCCCCTCGTGTTCTTTCTGTAGCGGCGACAGGCCACTTAGGGAGGGAAGTAAAAGTTGTGCTGATGTGAGGATGGCCCAGGAAAGGAAAATTACGGTTATTATTGATAACAATTTTCAGTTTTCCTGGTCATCCTCCCATCAGCACACTATGGAATATACCCAAGCTAATTTAGGGTGGGGAAAAAACAGCAGACTCTTACCCCATGCTTCACCACACTTTAATTAACTACAGAAGGGAGCTGACATGATCGCTGCTCCAAAGGTTGCTGAGCTAGCAGTCACTAAATCTAGTTTGTAGTGCCAAGCGAACATTTCTCAGGAACTCCAGCTAGTGGTCTTTCATATGTCCTCCACCGGAACCTTAGCTGCGGCCACTCATGAGGCTGCCATTTGTTGAGTGAGCTCGCACGATCTGTGGAGGAGCAAGTCCCTGTTGCTTGTATGCCAAGGAAATGGTTCTCGTGATCCACATGGACAAAATTCTTGGAGGTGCCGCCCCCCCTTTCCTGCATCCTGCAGGAAAAATGAACAAACTGTCTGATTTCTGTATTTGTTGTGTTCTCTGCAGGTATATCGATATTAATCCGACCATGTCTAGAGGTCTAAAGTCTGGCTAATCTTACTGATCTGGTGGCTGCGTAAAAATAGGTAGCAGGTCAAGGCTGTGGTGGGCCACAGGATTACCCTGTCCGGGTAGCTGATGCAGAATGGTTCCCTACATGATAAAGCTGCTAGTTCTGAAACTCTCCTGGTTGTTGTGATGGCCATCAGGAAGACCAATTTGATGGTCAGTAAAGCCAGTGTACATACTTCTGTCGGGCAAATTGGAGGCTGTATTAGCACTTTCAGGACCATGCCCAAGTCCCAGGATGGAAAGAGGCTTTCCTCGGCAGGCGCACTCTTATTGAGGCTCTGAGGAACTGTTTAACCAGAGGCTCATTAGCTCATCTATGGCCAGTGAAGGCTGACAGTGCTGAAACCTGGACTTTAATTGAGTTGTACGCTAAGCCAACGTTTAATGCTGCTTGCAGAAAATCCAGAATGTTCACAATACTTGGCGATAGTGGGTAGAATGAACATTGTGATGCAAAGTCTGCGAATTTCTTCCAGATTCTGGTGTACGTGGCATTTGTTGTTGGCTTCCTTGCCCCCAGTAGCGTGGTGATCACTTCCTTTGAGAGCCCTTGCTCTTGTAATCTGGCACATTCAACAGCCATGCCATCAGCCGCAATCTCCGCTTGTTGGGGTGGATCCATTGCCCCTGTTGTACCAGATCCCACTTGAGAGATAGATGAACCGGTAGGGCTGACGTCATCTGTAAGAAAAGTGGAAACCAGGGCCTCCTGCGCCAAAATGGTACAATTACTATTGCATGCGCTCCCTCTTTCGCAATCTTTAGCAAGGTCTTCATGGCCAGTGGGATTGGTGGATATAGGTATACTAGAGGGAACTGCCAACCGATAGAGATTGCCTCATTGTGATTAAATCTTGTGACGAATTTCGGCACTTGTGCATTTCTTGCCGTTGCCATTAGGTCTATGCTGGGAGTTCCCCATTTGGCAAAGATAGGTTGCAGACAGTGTTTGTTAATTGCCCATTCTCCATTGTTGGAAAATCTCTGGCTCAATCGGTCTGCTATCTGGTTCTGCCTGTCTGGAATGTTTATCACCGTTAGTGCTTGCACATGAAATTTGGCCCAGTGAAAAATCTTGGTCATTTTTTGAAGAAGCGGTATGCTCCGTGTTCCTCCCTGTCGGGTGGTATATGCCACCACTGTTTGGTTGTCCAGCCTTAACTTGACTCGTGCTCCTTGAATTATATCTTTGAATGCCAACAGGGCCATATATGCATGACGGCTGGTGTCCGAAGTCACCACTATCCACTCTCCCAGACTGAGAATCATACCTCGTGACAGGGCCTCCGGCAAAGTCCACCAAATTAGGCTGTGTCTCACCCGTGCTGGTATCAGGATTTTCTGGTCTAATGACTGGCCACCCCATTGTCACAGGAAGGCCATTTGCAGAGCTCTCATGTGGAACCTCACCCACGGAATAGCTGGGATAGTTGCCGTGAAAATGCCTAACATTGTCATACAGTCTCTTGCTGACGTCGGGGCTTCCATCACCTTGTAAACACAAGCCCTCAGTTCGGCCATTTTGCGATCTGGGAGAAGAATCTGACTTGATTGGGTATCGAATACCCAGCCTAAGTATTCCATCCGTTGGGTGGGAGTAAGATGGCTCTTTTGGCTGTTTATCAGCCATCCAAAGTCGGACAGGATCTTTATCACCCTGTCGCATTGTAGCGCCAGCTGCTCGCTTGAGCGTGCCACGACCAAAATGTTGTCTAAATAGTGCAAAAATGTTTATCCCCTGTAGGCGGATGAATGGGATTGTTGCCAACAAAATTTTGGAAAACACTCTGGGTGCTGTGCTGATGCCAAAGGGAAAACATCTGAATTGATAATGTTCCTTACCTACTATAAACCTGAGGTATTTCTGATAATGCTTGTGGATTGGAACATGCAAATAGGCGTCTGGCAAATCGATGGAGATTAGCCAGTCCCCTGGTTGTATCACTGATATTATGGTAATCACCATCTTGAATTTTCCGGGGATGACATACTGATTTAAAGCTCTCAAGTCTAGGACCGGTCTGAGTTCTCCGGATGCTTTGGGCACCAGGAATATTGGAGAAAACACTGCTCTTCCCTGGCACCCTAGCGGCACTGTCGTGATCGCTTGTCTCCGAGATAATTCGGTCATGTATTCTTGTAAACACCTGCGTTTCCTCTGATCTTGTGGGCAACGTGTCTGAGCAAAAATGTTCGGGGGCATCTCCTGAAATTCTATTTTGTATCCATATCTCACCGTTCGCAATGTCCAACGGTCTCTCACCTTCGACCAGGTAAAAGTCAAATAAATGTTCGGGCATGTCCTCTGTCTCAGACGATGAGCCCCCAAAGAAATCTCCACAATTTTAGTTGCTTTTTAGCCTTGGTCTGCGGAGGTACTGTATGAGTGCTGTCAGCATTGCTGCAGAGATTGAAGGGATGGGGGGGCCAGCCTGTCAATGCTTAGACCATATGCCGCACACTGCATCAAATTGGTCTGCATGGCTGTCGTCCCAGAAGGAATCCTCTTCTAAAGATAATGCACAAGAAAGTTTGCTGAAGACAAGCAGACTAAGGACATGGATTACTGGAACCATGTCCTGTAGTCTGATGAGAACAAGATAAACGTATTTGGTTCAGATGGTATCAAGCGTGTGTGGCAGCAAACATGGGAGGAGTACAAAGACAAGTGTGTCTTGCCTACAGTCAAGCATGGTGGTGGGTGTGTCATGGTCTGAGGCTACATGAGTGCTGCCGGCACAGGGGAGCTACAAATAATGGTGGACACACAAAATACTGACACCTTGGGCCCAATTTGGACATTTTCACATAGGGGTGTACTCACTTTTGTTGCCAGCAGTTTAGACATTAATGGCTGTGTGTTGAGTTATTTTGGGGAGACAGCAAATTTACACTGTTATACAATCTGTACACTCACTACTTTACATTGTAGCAAAGTGTAATTTCTTCAGTGTTGTCACATGAAAAATATTTACAAAAATGTGGTGTGGGGTCCTGTCAGAAAAGCCGGAGACAGGGAAACCCAAAGCGAGGCGTGGATCGCAGCTGCCGAAGGTCCTGAGGTGATGACGTCACTGGTCCGTGACCCGTTTAATGAGTCTGTGAGCTTCGAGAGGCAAGGCAGCCACACTCCTTTGTCAAGCTAACCACTCAGACCAACAAGAAGGATAAAAAACATATAATTGGGGGTGTGACTGTGGGCATGGGAGGAGACAAAGGGGATGCATTATACAGTCAAAAATATATATGTAATGCAGGCCGCACAAGAAGCTAAAAAGGAAGCACTATCAGTGGGCCCTGGTGCGCTGGAGAATCTCTGCATATCTGACATTTATAATCAGGGGACAGAGGATACCAATTATAAATAACAATCAATGGGTGCTGGCCATACATACACATACATATGTTTCAATATTTTTTTTGTAATTTAAGAAGTTACAATATATGATAGTGAGATCATTGTAAGTACATTATCTAGTAAATGATTCAAACAAGACGTCAGTTGGAAATAATGGTTGTACAGGAATTGATGACTCAAGTAACTAGTACAGACTATAGGTTGTTGGTGACCAGAGGATGAAGCAGTAGATAGATTAGGGTGGATGTTCTCAGTCTGTTTCTACTTAAGAGCCATTACTCCATTTTGTAGCGATCTTCCTCTGCAGATGTAAAGTTCATCCTTGCGAGTAAGCTATTATCATGGTAAGTTTGATTACATATCCCACAATATTATCATACCTGAGCTTATTTACTAGTGTGTGACTGACGTCAAACAGTAATCACTTAACAATAAATGTGTAACATCAAACATCAACCTGTTACCAGCAGCGACCTATTAGCTTAGAAGAGATTGTGTGTTGGGATTTACTCTAGTTTAGTCAGGGTCTGGGTAGCCAACCCCTCGGGACACCCCAATTGGGATCACCTATGTGTTCCGGAGGGTTGGCCCCCTGTGTCATTACCATTTGTTAGCCCGTACATTAATTTTGTGGTAGCCTATCTACATATAAATGTAATCGTCAATTTATCCAGGTGTGCCAGGGGTGCCAGGAGTTCAAGGCCTTGTCCAGTTGGCTAGATGCATGCATCGTTTCATAGCTGTAATGTGTATTTATTAAATCTATGGTGTCTATTAATTTTGGGACATGTGTGGTTTTCCATAGTCTTGTGATGCTTAGTCTGGCAGCTAGTAGTATGTGTGTGACTACATGTCTATATTGATAGTGAATGTTGTCTATGTTTAAGTTCAGGAGTCCCATTTCTGGGGAAGCTTCTTGGGGGCGCCTCTTATTTCATGTATAAATTGAAATATTTCCTACCAGAAGATATGTAGGGGTGTGCACTTCCACATTATATGTGCGATATCACCTAACGCCGCATTATATCTCCAACATGTGTTGTTATTTTTATTGTCAAATGAGGCTAGTTTCACTGGTGTGAGATACCATCTAAGGGGTATTTTATAGGTGAGTTCCCAAAGTGCCGAGCATTGGGTTGCTTTGAATATTGACCTTAATGCATTTCGCCATTGCGTTTCTATGAAGGCTATGTCTTAGATCTTGTTCACATTGTAAGTGGGCTTTGGTTTTAGAGATATCTAGCTTTGGGTACATGCTATTGTAAAGCACAGATATACCTTTATCTTTGTTTGATGAGGTGCTGAATAGTCTCCACATTTTTTGGGGCATTGAGTAAAGGCTGGATTCTACTGCTTTGAGACAGCTGAGCACTCTATGGTATGTAAATATTTCTGTGTATGATAATTTATATTCTATTTACAGTTTCTGGAATGGTTTTATTTTTTTGTTGTTTCTGAGATCATCAATATGTGTCACACCCACAGACCTCCAGTGTTTAATATTCAGGTCCGTGGTTATTTGTGTGAGAATCCCTATTGGGAATAGGGTTTTAATGTTCCCTGAGTGACATTTTAATTTCCCTATCATTTTCCTCCAGGTGTGTGCTGTGGCTTTAATGGTTGGTGGGGCTGCTGTCGGGGTTTTACTCCTAGTCGCATGCTTAATAGCTATTCTCTCAATTGTGAATGGGGTATGTATGATGCCTCCATTGTGCTCCAAATTTTGGTGGGTTGGGTTAGGAACCAATCTGAGATTTGTGCAAGTGTGGCTGCAATGTAGTAATCCTCAAACTCTATTGAGCTTGTTCCTCCTGCGTGTTTATGTTTAATTAACGTTGCTCGTGCGCATCTCGGTTTTTTCCCTTTCCATATGCAATGGTTGAGAATTGTTTGGAGCGCTTTAAAGTATGAGTTGGATATTTGAATTGGAATGGTCCTAAAAAAGTAGAATATCCGCGGTAGGTGTAGCATTTTAAAAGCTGCCAACCTGCCACTCCATGATAGTTTGTGTCTAGTCAGAGTATGGGTGTCAGATTTGAGCTTCTCTAAGGCTGGTGTGAAGTTAGTCGCAAATAATTTTTTAACCGATTTAGGTAATTGTATTCCCAGGTATTTGATGCTATCTTTAGCCCTTATGAATGAGTGATGGACTTGCAAGAGGTTGCTCATAGTCGCCTCAATGCCCATTTCCAACACGTTACTTGGTTACATTAACTTTATAATAAGATACCTTACTGAAAAGATCCAAAGTCTTATGTACTTCCACCAGGGAGGGACCCGGGTTGGACAGCATTAAGATCACATCATCTGCAAAAAGGCTGATTTTGTTGGTCGTTTTGGCTATGTCAATTCCTGAGATCAATGGGTTTGTACTGATTAATTCAGCCAGGGGTTCTAGATACATGTTAAAGATTAGTGGGGACAAGGGGCATCCCTGTCTGGTGCCATTAGTGATATGGAATGGTTTGGAGAGCATACCTGTGGAATATACTTGGGCCGAGGGGTTAGTGTAGAGCGCTGTTATGACCGTTAATATGTGCCCTGTAAATCCGAACTTTTGGAGAACCTGTCGCAAGTGTGTCCAATGGACTCTGTTGAACGCCTTCTCAGAATCCAAGGCAAGGAGCAGAGAAGGCGTTCCACTAAGTTCTGCATGGTGAATCACATTAATTAATCTGGTCGCGTCAGCCGCTTGTCGGCCTTTCGTGAAGCCAGCTTGGTCGGAGTGTATCAGGGAAGGCATTATGCTGTTTAGTCTGATAGCTAGAGTCTTGGCGTATATTTTAAGATCCAAATTCAGTAGGGAGATTGGGCGGAAGTCGTGTGTCTCGTTCGGCTCCCTCCCTGGTTTTGGCAGCGTGATTATGAGGACTTGTAGATTTTCTGTTGGAAATCATGAAGAGGAGGCAGCGTAATTATACATTGCGGTCATACATTTTAGTAAGTGTGGATAGAATTGTTTATAGTATTCTGTCAGGGCCCGGGGCTTTATTGGTTGGGAGCCTTTTTATGGTGTCGTGGATTTCTCGTTCTGTGAAGTTTGCATTTAGAAGGTCAAGTTGTTCGCTGTTAAGTTTGGGAAGCTTGACCAGCTCTAGGAATTTGTTTATGTCCTCTAGAGATGGTTGTGTGGTTGTGGGGTCTCAATTGAGATTATAAAGGTCACTATAGTACGTGTCAGCCACTGAGCCCATGTCGGCCTCAAAGAATATTTTTAGATGGTTTTCTATATCTGGGGCAAATTCTGAATTTTGTAGGATGTAGTTGTTGTCTCTCCAGATAGAGTTTCTAGAATGTTGTGATGTGTCCCTTATCATGATTGAGATTGGGGCGTCGTCTGACCATGTCATGGTGTGGATCACCGAAGCTGAGATATTCTGCAAAAGCCATTTGTCGGCATGAAACATATCTATGCGGGAATAAATTGTATGTAATGGTGAAAAATAGGTGTAGTCCTTTTCCGATCCGTGTTGGCAACGCCATACAAAGTTTGTAAAATTGTAGGAAGCTTTTTAGGGGGGATCCTCTTCTCTTAGTGGCATTGGTGGAATCTAGATGTATATCCGCAGTGGTGTTGAAGTCTCCACAGAGTAGTAAGTGCCCCTGTTGTATTGGTTGTGCAATGCGCATTACCTTGTGTAGGAACTTGTTTTGTTGGGTGTTTGGTGCGTAGAGATTGATGAGGGTGTACTGCTCTCTGTTGATGGTGCACACTAGGATGATAAAACGTCCTTTGGGGTCTGCTATCTTTTGTTGTAGAGAGAAGGTTACTGTATTTTTTATAGCTATAAGTACTCCTCTTTTCTTTTTGGAGAATGATGCTGTGTAAAGTTCTTGTTGGAACATTTAGGTGGTGATGAAATCGTAAAATGGGTCTCTTGGACACACAAGATATCACTGTGCTTTTCCTGCGCTGTGTGCCAAAGTGAGTGTCTTTTTGCTAGGTGGTTGAGGCCATGGGTGTTGATTGATAGAATGTTTAGTGGCATGGTGTGTGTGGGTTCGAAAGTGTTGTATAAAGCAACACTTACAGTTGGTGAGTTGTACCGTCTGGTAACCTGAGTTGGGTATTAGGTTGTCCTTCGAAGGGTCCGATTGTGCCTGGTGCTGTAGATGGAGCAAGGTTTCTTGAAGTCGCCGCTGGTAAGAGAAAATCAGTTAGCAAGAAAAACAAAACAGGTAAACATATATGTCTTCTTTGTGGTGTAACACGGTGTATATAACTGCTGAGTACAGTGTCACCGCTTGGGGGTAAACAGTTTTTGAGCAGTTGTTTATGGGGGAAGGTTGCCGCAGTTTGGGGAAGGGTAAAATTGAGTGCTTTGTGCCCTTCTATGAGATCTTCGTGATTCCTGGACTTTCCTTCCTTTGGTACACTGTGCTTTAGAGGTTCCAGGCGGAGGGCGGCTTTGGGGAGAGTCCATTGGAGGGTCTGGAAGTATCTCCCACTTATGTAGGAGTGGGAGACCTTCTTTGAGATCGTCGACTTTGTAGGTGGTATCGTGCTTCGAGATTAACGGGGTGGCTGGGTATTTCCACTTGAATTGTATTTTATGGTTGTGTAAACCTTTTGTAATGGGATTAAAATCTCTGCGCATTTGAAGAGTGTATTTGGAGAGGTCTGGATAGACTTGTAAAGTTCTCGTATGAATGTGGTAGGTTGGGCGTTTTCCTCACTCCGGCTATGAGCTTTTCCTTTGTATGGAAAAAGTGGATTCTCATCAACACGTCTCTGGGGACCGAAACTGCGAGGTGTGACGGTTTCGCACTTCTATGCATACGTCTATTATAATGTCCCTTGGGGATGCCTCGGGAAGGATTAGACGCATGAGCTCTTTGGCGTATCTTTGCAGGTCTTGTGGATGTATAGTTTCTGGTACTCCTCGCAGTTTGACATTATTACGACGCAATCTGTCCTCTAAGTCCGCTATTTTTGCTCTCAGCCATGTTTGTTCCTCTTTTAAATCGTTCACCGTGTCTATTATATCATTGACTGTGTATACGCATGTTTCGGCCCCGGTTTCAATGCAAGAAACTCTGTTGTTAATGTGGCCAATTTCAGTCGAAACTTTCATAAATAAGGAGGATAGATCTGTCATCAAGGAAGGGATTGGAGGGATATGAGCATGTCCTTGAGTGTGGTGTCTAGGGCTGGTTGTCCCGTGGTAGGAAAAGCTGTCATGGAGGAGCTCAGCGCGGTGTTGGCGCCTAATGGATTGGTTGCAATGTCTGCTATTTGTGTTGGTAATATTGCCGCATCTATGCACATTCTGGCCTTTAGCTGGGCTCCCTGTTATGGGATTTTCTCCTGCAAGGTGTGTAGGAGAAGGCGGATTATCTGTTGGTGGTATGTCTTCAACAGAGTCATCTGGAAGGTCTGTGTAAGCTTCACTGGTGTGTCTCCCAGTCTGCGTGGGCTTTTTTTTTCAGTTGGGAATCTGATATGGCCGCTGTTGTCGGCCTAATAGGCCGCAGTATGAACCTGGGTTACTATATGGGTTGCAATGTGTACAATATCCCTTTTGAGTTGTCCCCCGGCAGCCCTGTTGTCGACTTTATAAGGCTTTAGGGAATTGTAGCCTGTTGTGGGGTTGCAGGATAAGTGATTTGGGCTGAGCTGGGCTGGAAGGGAGTCCTAATATGGCCGCCTCTGTGGGTTTTATTAGGCCACACTGGAGCTTTAAGTCGCCTTTTGTTGTTGCCAGTTGGTGTTTGTACACCTGTCTGAAGCCGCCTCTCGTTAATTCCCTTTGTTTGTGCGTCATTCGGGCAGATTATTCTTGTATTTGGGAGATCCCAGGGAGTCCCAAGATGGCCGCCGGTCCCGGCTTCACTAGTGAAAGAAAATTTTTTGTGTTACCATTCATATTCTCTGAAAAATTGGCAAGAAATCATAAATTCTGCCAGGGTATGTAAATGTATGAGCATGGCTGTATATATATATACTGTGTATATATATATATATATATATATATATATATATATACATGTATGTATATATATATATATATATATATATATATATATATATTGTGCATTCAGTGTAGACTATATATATAGTGTATTTGGCGGTGTACAGTATATAATACAATTCAGGCAGTGTACAGTATATAATACAATTCAGGCAGTGTACAGTATAGGATACAGTGCATTTAGTGTACAGTATATAATGCAATGCAGTTGGTGTACAGTATATAATACAGTGCAGGTGGTGTACACAGTATATAATACAGTGTGCACAGTATATAATACAGTGCAGTCGATGTACAGTATATAATACAGTGTAGTGCAATGTTAGGGTTTGCATTTTCGCCAGAACCTTTTGCCTGCTTGCGGTGTTCTGGTGCGAACCGAACCGGGGGGTGTTCTGCCCATCCCTACTTGCTGTCTGGGAGTGCTCTGGATGGTCTGAGGAGGCTCATAATGCACACAGTACACTGGACAGTGGTCAGAATAAGGAGGCCTGTAATGCACACACTGGTTTGGACAGTGGTCTGAGGAGTGCTCTGGATGGTCAGGGCTCAGAAGGCCTGTAAATGCTACACAGTGCTCAGGACGGTTGTTTGTGTAATGCTACACAGTGCTAAGCTCACCATGCCACTAAGAACACAATGGTTGCTAACGTGCATGCTGGGAGGAAAAACACTCACAGCTTTACAGGTTGATCTCCAAGGAAAGTGTAAAGTCATATGGTTAAATGATCCTCCCTCACATTTTCATTCCCTTGACTTTTGTCCTAATTTTCATCAACTGATGAAAGTTTGGAGTAGTTTTCGCTGGAAACTTGCTGCTGATGAAAATTACGACGAAAATATTTTCGTCAACAAAATTAGCAGAGTGTAATATTTAGCTAGTTCTATGGTAATTACACAGCTATATAAAGCTGATAGCGTCACCTAGTATCTATTCCCTTGATAAAGTCACGTGACCGTGACGCAACGCATCGGGAGATAAGCGGTGACGTCACTTCCGGGTACGGCCAAACCCGGAAGTTTGCTTTCGGCAATGCTTTGAATACCTGTGACACTGTGATAGGCTGATGATCAGAAATTTTAATGTAAGTTACTATAATTTTTAATAAATCATTCTCTGAAATACTACACCATGAGAGGCTGTACCTGTTTTTGTTTTACATATGGAAGAATGAAGTCCCATTACTACAGCTGAGTTTATCTTAAGTGAGAGGCGCATCCCCAAGGGGGATTAAGGTGAGCGGCCATCTGCACGTGGTGAAAGATTGGTGCACTTTTTACACTTCATATATATCTCTTAAAGGTGGAACACCATCGGAGGAGTTTTATTTGATGACAATCAATTTGAACTCTTTACTCCACTTAATGAAAATCAAATGAAAATTCCAAGAGACTATAAATGCGCACTTTGCACTTTTATACATTGTTTGCAATACACATTTATTAATGCACTGATTGAAGCACTCGAAATATGTTATGACACTTATTTATGCTTTGAGATACAGAATGTTGCACTTTAAATGAAGCACAAGACACTTTTACAGTTTTATATGATTTATTCATAACTAATTTATTTTAAGCACATTGGAATTATATCTATGATATTGCATGTGTTTATACGTAGATAACATTCTCACATATTTATTTATATTTATGTAGGGTGTAGCTTTATACAGCGCCGCTCTATATTGTTTGTCTTTATTGAACCACGGGTGTTTGTCATACCTGAGGAGTTGGCAGCTGTATTGTGGGGTCTCATTTAGCTACATTGGGACTTTTTCCATCAATCTAAATAGTCATAATGTGTAGCACGCTGGTTATTTTATCCTCTATAGTCTGGAATCTTTGTTAGAAGTCTGTGATCACTCAAGTTGCCCTTAAAGTTTTACAGTGACAAGGTATTTACCCCCAATAAATAACAAAAACAAAGCCCTTGGACTGGTTTCTGACATTGTGTACCGGTTGAAAATGCGTGCAGACAAAGGGGAGACACAAAATCCGGGTGCTCCTAAGGGAATAGCGCTACATGTGGGGGATGGTAATTACGGGATTTACCTTTGAAACATTCCTGTGGATTACAAAGGATTCCCAGTTGCCCAAAGATGGCTGGGGATTAGAGATGAGCGAACTTCTAGAAGTCCGGGTTCTGCTGGTTCGGCCGAACTTCGGGACAAAGTCCGAGTTCGGTTCCGGACAGAACCCGAACTTTGTCCCGGACCCCGAATCCCATTGAAATCAATGGGGACACGGACTTTTAGGCACAAAAAAGGCTGTAAAATAGTCCTGGAAGGTCCTAGAGGTCCGCTAAAGGAAGGAAATGGGGGTAAGGGTGGGACAAGTGACCTACAAAAAAATGGGTACAGGGAAATAACTTTAAATATTTTTAAAAAAATAAAAACATAAAAAATGCAAAAATGGAGATCATCTTCAAAATGGGTCTGAAAAGTATTAATTAACGGTAGAGGCCATAGAACTGTTCTAAAATAATCTTCAAACTGTGTCAAAAAAGTATAAATAAGCCGGGAGAACCCATATCACTGTTCTGCAAAATGTGTGTGTCACTTTAAATGAAACCGTGAATAAGTGCACATCTGTTCTGCAAACTTATTTAAAGTCTGTGTGTCACTTTAAATGAAACCGTGAATAACTGCACATCTGTTCT
>BLSH010015343.1:234891-257877 GCA_018402905.1 Glandirana rugosa
TTTTTTATTTCCGAGACAGGAGTACCCGGTTTTTCCGATGACTAGGGTTCTCACCCCGTAGGGTATTTTTTCCCCCCTGTACCTTCGTTGAACCTTCCCCTTAGTTCAACTTTGTCTGACGTGGTTACTATTGTTCAATCCCTTAGTATAACCAAGATCATTACTACCAAGTAAAGATCCTAAAGACCTCTTTCTCCATCGACTCCTTGACCGAGCCAATTTCGAATTATTTCGGACAACTTGATTCCCCTTCCAAGTTGCTTCCATGTCCCCCCTTTTTTATGGGATGCCCCACTCTTGGGATCAGTAGCCTTTTTGGCCCATGAGGACAGAGCCTTTATTTTTTTAGAGGGGTATGTGCAGCACACCTAAGTGTACATAGTATGAATATGTTAGGTAAATTAGTTAGTTAGTTAAGCTTCACTGTAGCCAGTGGAGCCAAGATTAATTGGGGTCATATAGTTCAACTGGCAGGCTTTGAGGGCTCAGCCTCTGTTGCCTCCCCCTGGCTTCTGGAAGCTTTGAGAAATTTCCAGAACTTAGTGGGTGGAGGAATGGAGATAGAAGCCTGGATATTCACAGGAGCTCTCCCAATCCCTGGGTGAGAATGGTCCAGAAGGGGAAAGAGTTTGCCCATAAATGCTCAAGAGCCTGACCATGTGAAGACGATCCAGGATTCAGTAGCCTGGAGGGGACCCCTGTGCTTGGGGGGTCATGCCTCCAGGCAGAAGGTACCAGAGAGAGATAAAGAGTATGTGCTAAGAGAAAAGAGGAAGGAAGCTGAGAGGAATCCATACCCATTTCAGTCTCATCTCTGATTGACTGATTGAGACATCCTGGCAAGCAAATGGGACATCAACAGCAGGAGTCTGGACAGAAGTCACCATCTATGCTGCAGGACTTAAAGGACTGAGCGAGTAACCTCTGCCTATTTCCCCACCCAAAGTCTAGAGGGGAGAGGCAGCCAGATACAATACCCATCTAGCCATTTGGGAGGGACAGCTACTGCCAACCTTCACCCCTGCTTGGGATAATCTTGTGCAAATGGACCAGTGCTTGGATCAGTATTGGAAGTGTTTTGCCAGTCTGTTAAATGTAATTTCCCCTGGGAACACAGTGTCAAGATTGGTGCTAAGAAGACAGCAAAGCCACGGTGGTCCTCAAAGTTCTTGAGGGAGATTGCAATATTCAACTATCTTTCAGAGTGACAGCATACTGTTATCCTCCACCTTTATTCTGGGAACACAGTGTGGAGTCAGGTGCTCTGGCAGTTTGCAGGGAAGACTAAAGTATCTGATATCAAGTTGAGAGTTGTGGCTAACCAGATTGTAGTTATTCCGGAGGGAGAACAGTCTGTGATGTTTGCTAGAAGTCTGTGATCACTCATGTTGTCCTCCATGTTTTACATTTACCAAATTCCCGGCATTCCATAACCATCCTAACCCCATCCAAGCTGCTTACCCCAGATAAATAACAAAAATAAAGCCCTTGGACTGGTTTGCTGATCATGTGTGCCTGCTGAAAATAGGTGTTGCCTAGCTGTGCAGACAAAGGGGAACCCAAAATCCAGCGGCTCCTGGGGAGGGGGGGGGGTAGCGCTACACTAGAAATGTAAGGCAATGTTCCAATAAGGTTGGCAGATCCAGCTGCTTCCATAGAAATCACTGAAAGTGGGAAGCTGTCATATACAGTATAGAATCAAAGAAAATATGGTTTCTATGTTTGATGCTTGTCTTCTGTCAAACAGGAGGGTGACCAGGCAAAAGTTCACACACTTGAACAACTGAAGTTCATTCCAATCTGTTACCTCATCCCTAGTGACCAGCAAATGGTGAGCAAGAAGAAACACTAAGAGCCGTATTTATAAAGCAGTAAATGTGACTTTCACAATCTCTCACTGCTGGTGAATCAATTAACTGTCATTTAAAACACATTTAGCTGGGAGAATCTCCTGTAGTGAATATTTGTTGAATGTCATATTTGCTAATTTATTCTTATACCCCTATGTTTTCACCAGGCTGACATACTGCTATGCTGTGAATACCCTTTATTCTATGCATTAAGATAAAAAAACCTTCTGTGTGCAGCAGCTACCCCATCACCCCTGATTCTTACCTGAGCCCCCTCTCTCTCCAGCAATGTCCATGAGTCCCTTGGCTGTCCGGGACACTCCCTCCTGATTGGCTGAGACACAGCAGGGGTTCCACTGGCACTCGCTACTGTCAATAAACGTCAGCTAGCTAATCAGGTGAGAGAGAGGGTGGGATCAAACGGCAGCTCCATGTCTGAATGGACAAACAGAGCTGTGACTCAGCTCGGGTGCCTCCATAGTAAGTTTCTTGCTGTGTGGGCACTCAACAGGAGGGAGGGGCCAGGAGCAGCAAAGAGGGACCCAAGAAGAGGAGGATCCAAGCTGCCCTGTGCAAATCCAACTGCACAGAGGTGGTAAGTATAACATGTTTGTGTTTTTTTAAATAAAAAATTACAATCACTTAAGAAAAAAACAAACATGTTTACATAAAAATGAGCGGCGGCCATCTTGCCATCGCTTATCTCTATGGCAAGCCACTGCCAGAGCCAGTTGGTTCCCAGACTCAGTGATCGATAGCGTAAGCCCCAGATCCACTGGAAAGTGGTGGGGGGAGGGACACCTCTCCTGCCATTTCTAAAAGTGGAGAAAGTCCAGCACCTAAGGGAAAAGAAAATACCGGGTTTATGGCATCTAGCTGAAGGTAGTTACTATCAAAGTAATGATGTATTTTCCCAGTTAGGTGGTCAGCAAGTGGTTATACAGAGAGAGTAAAGATGGTAAATAGAAACTTACACATGACATAAGGAAAAGACTGGAGGTAAATCTTTGATCATATATATGTCTAAACGTCCTGCGAAATCTGAGTTAATATTGTTGTCTGCGTGAGCAGAGACTAATCCTCCGATAATGATATCTCCATCCTGGTAATATTCATACTCAAACAATGGCCTTATCATATTAAGTCTACAACCAGATGCTGAGCTCCGGGTCAATATTACTCCATAGTATGTGATGGAAAGGACGAGTATCAGCAGATAACAGACACAGAATAGCGGAGAACATTTCATGGCACACAGCAGATCTTCTCAGTTGCCCAGGGGGAGACACAATCCTACAGAACAAAGAACAGAATAATAATAACTTCAGTCTGAACATATAAAATCTATATGAGACAGTGTAACTGGTCTAATAAAGTTAGTCTTTTTTTATAATTCTTATTGGCACAATTCAGTGCTTCATAATTAATACAATTCCTTTTCAAAATATACTTCTCTAATATATATATAGATATTTATACCTGCATATATATATATATATATATATATATATATATATATATATATATATATATATATATATATATATATATATTCTGTATATATATAGAAAAGTTCAAGACAAGGATCGTTGCAATAAAGTCTTATTCAGATAGCAAGTTTCGGACAAAGTACAGAACGCCCTTCCTCAGGCTAAAGCATCATCAAAATGACATAGTAATCGTACAAATATAATCACATACATTATCAATTAACATAGTAATTAACAATGTAATTAAATTGACTCAGAACTGCTGAAATAACTCGTACTTCATTGTAGTATATGATTCTTTCGTTTGTTACAAATAAGGCTCAATGCACACTGGACACTCTCTGAGCATCGGATTTTAGTGGCAGGAGACACTGCTTAGAAAACGTGCTTTTAGCAGCATTTTGTAAGCAGCTTTTATCGGAGTTTATTGGCGTCTGCGTTTTTGAGCATTTTTTTTTAACTTCATTAGCTTCCATTGACTACAAAACACGCTGATAAATGGCCGCTTAGCGGCGTTTATGAGCGTTTATCGGTGTTCCGGCATTTTTTGTGGTCAGAAAAATGACTCCTGGACGCCAATTCAGGGCGTTCAGATAACAGCCCAAAAATGCCACTGCTGTTAAACGACAATAAACGTCCATGTACACATAGGAAAACATAAAGGGGCATTTTTGGGCTGTTAAAAAAATGCCCAAATGACCATAAATGGTCGTTTATCAGCTTCAGTGTGCAAAGAGCCTAAACATCAAGAAAGATAGCACACAAGTAACAATCACCTTCAGTTCTAAGAAACAATGTTTAACCCCAGAAAATGAATGGAGAAGCAATATTAAAATCCTGCATTTGATATAATATGAATTGTAATAACAATCTAATATTTAAACAATCAATGCAGATACCCGTAGATATATATACAAAGTACAAAATCCCAATGGTCATTATTAACTCTTTATAAAAATAAATGTAAATCAAAATCTGAGCTCAAGCCTCTGGGTGTAATAGTATCTAAACGATCAAGCCATTCCTATTTTTCTTTGATTCATCAATTACCATACATTTTAATTGAGATACTGAATGTCCCTTTTCAATAAAGTGTCTCGCGAGACAGGTATATCTGCCATATATCTACGGGTATCTGCATTGATTGTTTAAATATTTAATTGTTATTACGATTCATATTATATCAAATGCAGGATTTTAATATTGAATCTCCATTCATTTTCTTAACAGGACTTATGTGGTTAAACATTGTTTTTTAGAATGGAAGGTGATTGCTACTTGTGTGGAATGGTCTGATCGTTTTTTCATAGTTTTCTTCATCCGTTGTGCTGCTCACACACCTACCTGATCTGTATATATATATATATATATATATATATTTATTTTTTTATATATATATATATATATATATATATATATATATATATATGTGTGTTTTTTTTTCTGGTAAAATTATATTATCAATGACCGAGTCATTTAAAAATCACCCCACTTTGTTTTTTTTTTACCTTCCACTCACTCTGCTAAGGAAATCCACAACAAAAAAGTTGGTAAATTAGTAAAATGAGTTACTATGTTAAAAGAGTTTGGGGGTCAAGCAGATAAGAATCTGTATTTGTTCAGATTTAGTGAACTGCATAGCACACCATTTTATGGGATTGGTAGATCATTTCTACAGTCTGTCTAGCTGTTTAAAAATGTTAGAGAACCCAGATTCCTCCTCCATTCCTTACAGGATCCCCACCACCCACACCACCTACATGCGGGGAGACATGCCACCAACAGCTGGAACCTTGCACACAGTTCCCACCTCTCCACACCTCATCTGCAGAAGCCAGTGTCTGGATTCCCTTATACCAGCTGCAGAGTTCCTTCCCCTAGATGCCAGGGTCTGGCAATACATAAAGGTTCAAGCACTCACACTGAGGAAGCCTGAAGGTCCCAGGCAATTGGTGAGATGTTCTCAGTGATAGAAGGCTGGTCCAGAATGGTTAATGGAGCCAGGTACTCAGGAAGGGATATGCTGGGTCCAGACAGAGAGTGGAGTAGAAGGTAGGGATGGGCAAACTTTCGCTGTTCGTTCATTCGGCGAACAGTAGAACAAACAGGACGTACGACCATTTGTTTGGCCCCCGAATGGACCAAAATTCAATGTGGCACTGAACAATGCATTGCAAGCCCTGATTGGCTGAAGCACTGAAAGCTTTAGCCAATCAGGGCACAGAGCACTGTTATCATGCCTTTATCCAATCATGGCTCATTCACACCCCACAGTATAAAAGTATTCTTTCAATGGCACCCATTTTCAGTGTGACTTTGGCTGGAGAGAGATAGAACAAGGCTCTGTTCAGTGCTATAAGTTAGTGTGCTATACTGTGCTATTTTGCTTCAATTGTCAGTGTACAATATTAGTTAAGTGTCAGTCTAGGGATAGTGTGAGTGTAGTGAGGAGGATCATCTTTCAGCTTTGCATAGTGTGCAGCTAGAGTAGGGACAGCTCAAATAGTTTCACTGTAGTGTAGTGAGACCGTGTCACTAATCTTTACATTAGTGTATAGCTAGAGTAGGGACAGTTCAGATAGTTTCATGGTAGTATAGTGAGACCGTGTCATTCATACATACATTAGTGTATATGTAGAGAAGGGACAGCTCAGATAGTTTCAGTGTAGTGAGACCGTGTCAGTAATCTTTAAATTAGTGTATAGCTAGAGTAGGGACAGTTCAGATAGTGGCAGTGTAATGACGGTTGAACACCGTCTATTTGATTGCGTTACTGCAAGTTTAACGCCATTTACTTCTATGTGCGTTACTGACAGTTTAACGCCATTTACTTCTGTGTGCGTTACTGCCAGTTTAACATCATATAGTTCTGTGTGCATTGCTGCCAGTTTAACACCATATATTTCTGTGTGCATTACTGCCAGTTTAACGCCATTTACTTCTGTGTGAGTTATTGCCAATTTAACGCCATATAGTTTTTTTTGCATTACTGCCAGTTTAACACCATACAGTTCTGTGTACGTGACTGCCAGTTTAATGGCATATAGTTCTGTGTGCCAATTTAACGCCCTATAGTTCTGTGTGCATTACTGCCAGTTTAACGTCATATAGTTTTGTGCGTTAATGAAATTTTACTGCCATATAGTAGTGTGAGTACTCAAATTAAGGTGCACTAAACGTCACTTTACATTGATTAAAATGCATCTACATACAGATTTCCACTTCTTCTTAACATTTGCTAATAAGCACCGCCCCATCCCTCCCAATAATGTCTGGGAGGACAAGAAGGAGAGGCAGACGTTCCCTTGGCATGGTAAGGGGGCCAGCAACAAATGTGTCCACAGGCAAAGGTGGATGTGGTGGTCAGTCCTCAAGCAGGGCATCATTTCCTCTGTTTAGTGAGTTTGCCCATGCTATCCAGCCACAGCATGCAGAGGAGGTGGTGGACTGGCTTACTGCAAGTTTAACGCTATTTACTTCTGTGTGCGTTACTGCCAGTTTAACGCCATTTACTTCTGTGTGCGTTACTGCCAGTTTAACGCCATATAGTTCTGTGTGCGTTGCTGCCAGTTTAACGCCATATAGTTCTGTGTGCGTTACTGCAAGTTTGATGCAATTTACTTCTGTGTGAGTTACTGCCAGTTTAACACCATATAGTTCTGTGTGCGTTACTGCCAGTTTAACGCCATTTATTTCTGTGTGCGTTACTGACAATTTAACACCATATATTTTTCTTGCATTACTGCCAGTTTAACGTCATATAGTTCTGTGTGCATGACTGCCAGTTTAATGGCATATAGTTCTGTGTGCAAGTTTAATGCCATATACAGTAGTTCTGTGTGCATTATTGCCAGTTTAACGGCATATAGTTCTGTGTGCCAGTTTAACGCCACATAGTTCTGTGTGTGTTACTGCCAGTTTAACGTCATATAGTTTTGTGCGTTAATGCAAGTTTAATGCCATATAGTAGTGTGAGTACTCAAATTAAAGTGCACCAAACACCACTTTACATTGATTAAAATGCATCTACATACAGATTTCCATTTCTTCTTAACATTTTCTAATAAGCACCGCCCCCTCCCTCCAATAATGTCTGGGAGGACAAGAAGGAGAGGCAGACGTTCCCTTGGCACGGTAAGGGGGCCAGCAACAAATGTGTCCACAGGCTAAGGTGGATGTGGTGGTCAGTCCTCAGGCAGGGCATAATTTCCTCTGTTTAGTGAGTTTGCCCATGCTATCCAGCCACAGCATGCAGAGGAGGTGGTGGACTGGCTTACTGCAAGTTTAATGCCATTTACTTCTGTGTGCGTTACTTCCAGTTTAACGCCATTTATTTCTGTGTGCGTTACTGCCAGTTTAACGCCATATAGTTCTGTGTGCGTTACTGCCAGTTTAATGCCATATAGTTCTGTGTGCGTTACTGCAAGTTTGATGCAATTTTCTTCTGTGTGAGTTACTGCCAGTTTAACACCATATAGTTCTGTGTGTGTTACTGCCAGTTTAACGCCATTTACTTCTGTGTGCATTACTGCCAGTTTAACACCATATAGTTTTGTGTGCGTTACTGCCAGTTTAACACCATTTATGTCTGTGTGCATTACTGCCAATTTAACACCATATATTTTTCTTGCATTACTGCCAGTTTAACGCCATGTAGTTCTGTGTGCATGACTGCCAGTTTAATGGCATATAGTTCTGTGTGCCAGTTTAACGCCATATAGTTCTGTGTGCATTATTGCCAGTTTAACGCCATATAGTTCTGTGTGCCAGTTTAACGCCATATAGTTCTGTGTGTGTTACTGCCAGTTTAACATCATATAGTTTTGTGCATTAATGCAAGTTTAATGCCATATAGTAGTGTGAGTACTCAAATTAAAGTGCACCAAACGCCACTTTACATTGATTAAAATGCATCTACATACAGATTTCCACTTCTTCTTAACATTTGCTAATAAGCACCACCCCCTCCCTCCAAATAATGTCTGGGAGGACAAGAAGGAGAGGCAGACGTTCCCTTGGCACTGTAAGGGGGCCAGCAACAAATGTGTCCACAGGCAAAGGTGGACATGGGGGTCAGTCCTCAAGCAGGGCATCATTTCCTCTGTTTAGTGAGTTTGCCCGTGCTATCCAGCCACAGCATGCAGAGGAGGTGGTGGACTGGCTTACTAAACCTTCCTCATCCTCATCACCCTCTGTCGCTCAAGCAGAAACAAGTCTGCAGTCCCCTGCAGCTGCCAGAGTAGATAAACTTCCCTCCTTGTCCATATCTATTCCTGCCATAGCCCCAACATCAGCCATGGAGGAGGAGTCAGCAAGGAAAGGAGGCGCCTCTAAGTGCAATATGTCTGAACACAATTTATTTAAAACAGCTGATTTAAATCCCACATGCAGTAGCATGGCATAAGGCACAGAAAACACATCCAAGTAAGGGGGATGGGATAGGGCACCAATCTGACCGAACACTCCTGTCACGTACCTGGTGGTGGAGTCTGACTTATGCAGTGGGCAACCTCTCTTACGACCCTGATTTGGGAAACCCTGGTAGAGTAGACAGGGGCTTGGGAGTGCAGGGAGGCATGAGGGTCGGACTGGGTCACTGGTGGTGGTGTGCTGGTCCATGTGGAGCTCGTGCAAGCAGAAGCGTAGTGATGCAGGCTGGGTCAGTAACAGGCTGGCAGAGCAGTATAGAAGGGTCAGGCTAGAGAGTAGTCGGGTACAGGCAGAGTTTGTTAAATAGGTGGGCAGCGAGGTACAAGGGAGCAGACAGGAGAGTGGTCGTGGCAGCCGGGGTCAGTGTAGGCGGAGATAAAACAGCAGGGTCAGGACTAGCAGGGTCAGAGGTTGCTTCAGGAACACACTAACACTGTAGAATGGACAGCATCTGCTGCAGGGTGTTGCCTGCTTAAATGGGCCATTTAGAATCATTGGCACGCACAGCACACAGGCAGCCAGAAACGGCCAGGGCAGCTACTTTCCTAACAACTCCAGTCCTGCAGCAGCCATCCTTCCGCACCTGTCTGTTTGCGCTCCGGGCCTCGCTTTGAACCAACATGCCACTGAGCTGGCTCTCTCTTCGGATGGTGACGAGGACCAGAGGACGCTGCTGCAGGACTGGAGTGTTCGGTCAGATTGGTGCCCTATCCCATTCCCTTTACTTGGATGGGTTTTCTGTGCCTTATCCTATGCTACTACATGTGAGTTTTAAATCGGCTGTTTTAAATAAATTGTGTTCAGAGATATTGCACTTAGAGGCACCTCCTTTCCTTGCTTCTTCCTTACAGTTATCAGTGAGCTTGGGTTCCAGCTCACAATGGATGGCAGCCTCCAGTGCATCTGATATTGACTCATCTCCCAGTATGGACTAATTCCTCATTCATTGTGTTAGCTATTTTGATGTACTTATATGCCTTGTTCATTATGTTGAATGACCTATTACTCTTGCTGTTGCACCTTATACTTGATGTACATGGAGGAGGAGTCAGCTGAGCTATTTGACCACAGCATCAGCCATTTGCTCCTTAATGATGCCCAGCCATCACTGGATTCAGATGTTGGTTCTGAGGTTGAGGATGACAGGAACATGAGCCTAGAGAGAGGGGAGAACACTGATAGACAAATTGGCATTCATGTTCCCCTAGCCGCAGCGTATTGCCAAGTTGTCTCCAGTGGTAATGATGATGGAGGAGATGGAGATGATGATGATGATGATGAGGTCACTGATGCGACTTGGGTGCCAGATAGAGCAGAGGAGGAAACTGAAGGTGAGGCAGAACAACCCCAAGGAAGCCGACATCAAGAAAGAGTAGAGAGCAGACACCCTATGCCATCAAATTCTGCAGCTGTTCTCTCCCGGACCACTCCCAAAAGCTCAGCGTGGTGGGCCTTTTTCAGCACATCTGCACCTTACCCACTTTAGGCTGCCCCTGCTATACCGCGTCATTAGCCTCCACTGACAGGGATGATGGTATAGCACAGGTTGTCCCAGGTCCTAGCAGAACTTCTGCCAGCAGCACACCACCAGCTGTAGACTGTAGACGGCAAATTTCTCTGCCCCATCTGCTGCAGCGGGAAAAAAATACAGTCCCTGCCACCCACATGCCCAGCGTCTAAATGCAAGCTTGTAAAAGCTGTTGGCTCTCCAACGTTTGCCTTTTAGTCTGGTGGATTCTTTCCCCCTTCCATGAATTTGCACAATGTGCTGTACCGCAATGGCAGATTCCCAGTCGCTACTGCTTTTCACTTAAGGCCGTTCCATCTCTCTACCATCACATGGAAGGCAATGTTCTGGCATCATTGAGCAAGGCACTCAGCCGTAAAATCCACCTTACTGCTGACATGTGGTCCAGCAAGCTTGGACAGGGATGATATATTTCGTTCACAGCACACTGGATAACACTGCTTGCAACTCGAAGGGATGCAGGACAGGGCTCAGGGATGCAGCTTGTTTTGCCCCCACGTCTCCATACAGCTGGTGGTGATGATGCCAGACCTGTGAGCTCTACCCCCTCCTCCTTCTCCCCCATGCCCTCCTCTGCAGAATTGTCCTATGAACATCAGGTCCCCCCTAAGCATTCAAAGGGCTATTCCATGAGTCAAGCTAAAAGGTGCCATGCAGTGCTTCAGCTGGTGTCTACGTGACAGGAACCACATCGGACCAGAGATTCTTTCAGTTTTTCAGGGACAGGCCCAGAGGTGGTTCACACCATGCCAGCTGGAGCCAGGAGGTGGTGTGTGATAATGGCTCAAACCTCCTGTCCGCCCTTAGACAGAGAAAGTTGACGCATTTGTGCCATGCTTGGCACATGTCTTCAATGTGGTGGTGCAGCGTTTCCTAAATACATACCCAGGGTTGCAAGATGTGCTAAAGCTGACCAGAAGAGTCTGTAGCCATTTCAGGCGGTCATTCCACCTGCCCGTAAACCGCCTGATTTGGGACTTGCCCAGTAGGTGGAACTCAACTTTAGCAATGCTGCAGCGGCTATGCATGCAGCAGAGGGCCATCAACGAGTACCTGTGGGAGTATGGCACGACGACAGGCTCAGTCCACCTCAGCTTTTTTTTCCCCACGCCAATGGCTAATCATTAAGGATGCATGCACTGTACTGTTACCATTTGAGGAGGCCACAAGGATGGTGAGCCATGACAGTGCATGCATCAATGACACAATCCCTGTTATGTTCCTGCTGGTGCAGACTCTGCGTGGCATTATGGACAGGGCACTGGAGGCAGAGCAGCAGGAGTAAGAGGAGGACTTCCTTTCCTCTCAAGGCCCACTTTATCCAGACACCATTATTCCTATGTCACAGAACACACAGGAGGAGAGAGGGGAGGAGGATGAGGAGGAGAGTTCTTGCACTTTCGCAGGCTTCGAAGAAGAGGAAGACAAGCGTCAATCTGTAAGCGATGGCTTTCCAACCCCAGGACCCATGGGAGAAGTACGTGGCTGGGAAGAGGAAGTTCCAGACGCTGTCATTCAGGGTGACCCCGAGGAGTCTGCTTCTCAAGCTTCTGCAAATTTGAGGAGCATGGGCAATCTCATGCTCCAAAGCCTGTGAAAGGACCCAAGAATACATGGCATAAAGGAGAATGATTATTACTGGTTGGCAACCGCAACCCTCCTTGACCACCGTTATAAGGGGAAGGTCTCAGAACTCATCTCATCCCCACAGAGAGTGCAGAAGATAAAATCTCTTGAGGGCATATTAAAGAGGATTTTATTCAACGTTTTTCCTGACTCCAGTAGGTTACAGTGTCGTGGAAAATGTTCTTATGAGTCTTCTGTTGGTCAAGAGAGGAGCGCTGGAGAAGGCGTCTGCCTAAGTGAGGCATTTCCTCATTTTTTTAGTCCTCACTGCCCAGGCCTTTCAGCTTCCACATCCCATCGGCAGCGTCTGCATCACATGGTGGACGATTACCTCGGGGCCAAAACAGAGATGGAGAGCTTTCCAGCTGACGATTCACTGGCTTACTGGGCCATGAGAATAGACCACTGGCCAGAACTTGCCCAGTATGCTACTGAGTTGTTGGGTTGCCCTGCATCCAGTGTGCTTTCAGAACGGGCATTCAGTGCTGCAGGAGGTTTCCTGACTGATCATAGAACGCGTCTGTCCACAGATTCTGTGGATCGTTTGACTTTCATAAAAATGCATCAGTCATGGATTACTAGATATGAAGCCCCTGATTACGTTTTTTGGGACTTCGAGCCTGGACTTCGAGCCTGGACCAGGCTGGCGCCCTCTTACCCTCCTCTCCCTCTACAGTTGTCATTAGGTTACCAGGATCTAATCTATTTTAAGGAGCTGCCTCCATTCACCATCCATCTACGTTTTTTTTATCTATTCCAAGAAACTAGCGCCGTAGCTCCCACTCCAATTGCCTCCTTCTTCGAGGGTGCCTAGCTTTGATGGTGTTCAATAATTCCATCTAGAGCAATGTTTTTGGTATAGGTTTAATGGACACAATTAACACCCAAAGAGCATTTTTCAGCACCTGTTTGACAGGTGCATATCATTGCAATTTTTTTTGCCTTCATCAAGAGCACCTCTATAGGGTTATGGTGGGAAGGCGCCACCGACACCCAAAGACCAATTTTCTGCACCTGTTTGACAGGTGCATATCATTGAATCACTGTTTTTTTTACAGAAAAGCCAATTCTTGCCTTCATGAAGAGCACCTCTATAGGGTTTTTGTATGAAGGCACCACCAACACCCAACAAGCCCAATTTTTCTGCACACATTACTTCTATCCAAAGTCACAGTGACACCACAATTTATCCAAAAAATCTTGTTCCCAGTGCACTGCATTGTGGCCTCATCATAAACACTGGCTCCCCAGCTGTTGCTGAGCAAAATAAAGGCAGCTGGCTGGGAAAATGTAATTTTTTTGGGCTTTATAAATGCAATTATTTCTGCAGCAGATTCTAGACATGGTACAGATCTGCCATTTTACAGATAGACTAAGGGGACCTCCAGACACTATTTTGGAAGATTTTTTTCATTTTTATGCTTTCACTTTAATGATCAAAAAAATCACTGCTAATTTAAAAATTATGTTTTTCAAAAACTTTTTTTTATTGATACATGTCCCCAGGGCAGGACCCGGACCCCTATAACCATTGTATGCGCAATTACTTGCATGCAAGCCTTCAAAATGGGCACTTTTGATTTTTGAAGTTCGGGTCCCATTGACGTTAATGGGGTTCGTTATTCGGGTCCGAACTTTCACAGTGTTCAACCTTTCTGGTGTGAACCAAACAGGGGTCCATTCAGCCCATCCCTAGTAGAAGTTTCAGACAGAGCTGGACAAGGAGAGGCAAATAGTGGCTCCGGGAGTTCCTCAGAGTCACAGGTAGCATTCAGGGGACTAGCAACATGAGTCTGACTACTGTCCTCTGGCTCAGGTATTTATATATCTGAGCTGAGGCATAATCCTGTGTATCGGATTGCCCAGGGAACAGACTCCGACCCCTTCCTAATCAGCCACATCAGGAGCACAGCTGGAGTGAGCTATCTGTCTCTGGCAGGGCTAAGCATGGGAAGAAGATTGATCTGCTAGAGACAAAGAGCTTGTATCCAACTGTGTTACTGATGTGGTTTAGAGGGAATGGGGCAGACCTGTTGACCAGGCAATCTGATGCTGAGCCCCCTGAAGGCTACCTGTGCCTGCATGGTCACAAGTTTAAGGTTGGAACTCCTGAAGCTGCCCTGTGCCTCTCTTTGTACAGCTGTCTCTCTGTCTGCACTGCCTTCTCCTCTCTTTCTGGACCCAGTGTTTGCTTGCCCAGGGACCAATCTTCCCAGACCACCTCAACAGCTGCCCAGGAGCATCAGACTTCCTCCGTGTGAGTGCTTGAACCTTCCTGTATTGCCCTTTGCTGTGCCATATTGCCACTCTGTGGACCGTTAAGCCTTGCTTCACCATATCACTGCCCTCAGAATGATTTTCCAGTTTTGCTATGCCATATTGCTGTCCTGTGGCCTATCTCCTTTTCCTTTACAACATCGCCAGTCCATGGAATCTCAACCCTTGCTATGTCATGTGACTGCCCAGATGATCATCTCCTCTTACTGTCATTTTGCTGCCCTGTGGACTATCCCCCTTGCTGTGCCATATTGCCACTCCATTGACTGTTAATCCTCGATGTGCCATATTAATGCCTTGAGGATCATTTACACTTTCTGTGCCTTACCTATACTCAGTGGCTAGGGTACCCTTGCCATGCCACATTGTTTCCTGTGCACTATTTCTCTGTCCTGTGGCTTACTGACTCCCCTCCTGTGAACCCAAGTTCCCCAATTTACAGTTTATGTACATAGGGTTCTGCACTCCTGGTTAATCACAAACTAGTTGGCAGCAGAGGGACAAGAGCACTTGAGATGGCTGATGAGAGCCAGAATACCATGGGCACATACTTACCAAAATAATGCCATTAGACAGCAAACAACCTTCAAGAAAGGCCAGAGAGTTAGGCCTTAGCTACAGGGGACTTAATAAAGAACAGCTGGTCAGGATACTTAAGGAAGCAGGAAGGGTCACCCAGGGAGGATGTACCAGAGACCCCCGGTCAAGTCAGTGTAGTGCACCCCCTTAAGGGCCGCAGATAACTGGGATGCCCCACCCTACACAGCCAGGCACACCAAATTTTGACAGACACTCCAGAGTCAGAGAACAGTCTGTGACTTTGCTTTTTTTTTGTTTATTGAGGGATAATACTTAAAACAAAAAACACTGCGCAATGTGTATCAAATGATAAACTAAGCTACTACCTAATTAAATAAATAGTCCGTAGTTCAACATGTGAAAAAATGTGTGTAGTGTCACATATTCACAGTAGCGCTCAAAAATATATAGATATATACAAAACAAAAAAGTGTAATAGAACAAACAGTGTCAACAAGATGAAATAATATAAAGTCCAAAAAGTGCAATAAAATGTGTCATTGATCGACCGTCAAGTATAGGGTGAATGCTTTCCCCTCCGTGTGATAAATCCTTCACCAAAAGTGCCAATCACCCCCTTAAAGAAAGAGGCTTACCAGATGCCAGTAAATTTAATCATGTGATCCCGTCAATCATCTGCTCATAGCAATCAGCGTCATGCCTCCAGGGTCAGGGAACATGGCTACACGGCAATAGGAAGACTGGACCGAGCGTGCGACCTTCCGGATCATGTGACCGTTCGTGCGGACCTGGAGATCTGGAGCTGGAGGCACACTCGGGACCAGTAAAGTATACGTTGTTGCTATGTTAAAGATGTAGCCAATGTAAGCGCAATACTTTTTTAATAAAGTCTGTTGTAATGTGGTTTTATGCTATGTGAGGCTGCTTTGTGCTTTTATGTTTGGACCGCATCTGAGACCTTTGCTGGGATATTGCTGCATTGATCTGTTTATGGAGGCATGACGCTGATTGCTATGAGCAGGTGATTGACAGGATCACATGCTTAAATTTACTGGCATCTGGTAAGCCTCTTTCTTTAAGGGGGTGATTGGCACTTTTGGTGAAGGATTTCTCACATGGAGCGGAAAGCTTTCACCCTTTTTAACCAGCACTGGATGGTTGATCTATGACACATTTTATTGCACTTTTTGGACTTTATATTATTTCATTTTTTTGACTCTGTTTGTTCTATTACACTTTTTTGTTTTGTATGACTTCAAGTGTGAAAGAGGTCCAAACAGGGCTAATGAAGAAAATAAATAAAAACAAAACAAAGCAAAACAAATAGCCCCGTGAAACCACAGGAATCCTCAAAAAAGGATTATGAGCAAAAATTAGCAAACAGTGTGACCAGGCAGTGGGAAAAGCAAATAGAATTCTGGGATGTATCAGTAGAGGGATCACCAGCAGGAGGAAGGAGGTTCTGATTCCTCTATATAGATCTTTAGTGAGACCTCGCTTAGAATACTGTGTCCAGTTCTGGAGACCTCACTTACAAAAAGATATTGATAAGATAGAACGAGTTCAGAGACGGGTAACAAAAATGGTGAAAGGTCTGAGGGATAAAACATATCAAGAGCGACTTCAGGAACTTAATATGTACAGTCTGGAGGAAAGAAGGGAGAGGGGAGACATGATTGAAACCTTTAAATACATCAAGGGGGTGAATAAGGTTCAGGAGGGCAGTCTTTTCAATATGAAACCAAAATCAAGAAGACGGGGACCTCAAACTAACTGAGGGGAAGTTCAAAACTAATCTTAGAAAGTATTATTTTACTGAAAGGGTGGTTGATGATTGGAATAAACTACCAATAGAGGTTGTGAGACAGTCAACAGTAAATGGCTTCAAACATGCTTGGGATAAACATAAATCTATAGTCAAATAGTAAAAATAAATACATAAATAAAACGGGCAGACTCGATGGACTACTCAGTCTTTTTCTGCCGTCACTTTTCTATGTTTCTATTATGTCAAAACATAACAAATTAGAGTCAAGCAATGCTGTAAAAAGTAAACAACGCCTAATTAGATATAGAAGTGGGTCAAATCCCATTCAAAATTCATACCTTGAGGGATCCTAGTATTGAGGGTGAAAATCCAGAATACCTCCCGTTTACACGGGATTCTGAACTTATCACCCCCCCGCTAGGTGTAATCATCTTCTCAATGGTCTGTATCTGCAGCAGTTTGTACCATCTTTCCTGTGTACATTGCCCAGGTGATCGTTTAGTCTGTCCCTCAACCTCCTGATAGTGTGCCCAACATACTGTATTTTACAGTCTTTACACGTAATTCAATAAATTACATATCGGGTATTGCAATTAGTGAAGGATTTAATGTTGAACTCTCTGCCGTTGGAGGTGGAGCGAAAACGATCTCCCCTGATAATACATGGGCAACACGGACAGTTGTTAGAGCCATACTTGAAGTTACCTACGAAATCAAGCCCAGTCCTGACTTAAAATTACTGGAGGACAGCAAATTGCTCAGAGAGGTGCTCGACCACCACCCTAAACCCTTTTGCCAAAATCTTGGCATATGTCTCCTCCTGAAAAATGATGGGAACATGCCGAGTCAATATGTTTTTTATTTTCTTAAACTCCAAGCTAAATGGGGTGGAGAAGACCGGGACATTATTTTGATCTCTTTTAGTGATCTTATCTGTCAAAAGGTTCCCTCTGTCTGTACTCTCCACAATACTAACTGCTCTGTTGATCATATTGTCATCATAACCTCTACTTAGAAACCTGTCCCTCATAATCCCTGTCTCTCTTTGGAAGTCTGTCTCCTCACTGCATATCCTTCGCAGCCTGATGAATTGTCCTACAGGTATTCCACTAGTGACATGCCGGGGGTGTCCTGAATCTGCCTGGAGTAAAGTATTCCCCCATTTTTTAGTGCTGGTCATTTTTTTTTTTTTTTTGTTGGTGCTAGTCAGTTTTTATTTTCTTTTTTAGGAATGACATATATTCTGGGCTGAAAGAACTACTATGTTTATGTTTTGTGGAGTCTCTTATTGTACCAGTGTTTTCTTATGAACGTCAGAGAGCCACTGCCAGGTTTTTGTATTCACCTGACACTCCAAATGGCTTATACCAGCCTAGTCATATGACTTATTTGTTATAAGCAGAGTTTATGGTAATACAACTTTATGGTACTGATAAAGCACTCATAGAGTGTGAAAAGCATCTACCTACTTGACCTTCCTCTGCCTGTACCTGTCTTGTGATTTTATACTATTGAATAAAGGAACTTTGTTACATTTTTTCAATGGGAGTGCAGCCAATCCTATTTTCTTTCTACCTATAAAAATAGCCTATCCTTATGGCTGGAAAATATTGTCACAGTATTGAAACGATGCGCTCAAAGCAATAGCTTTATTTCCTGGAGAATATTAGATCATGTCTTACAGCATGGAGACAGGAGGCAAACATATCGTAACATGGAACAGGAAGCAGAAGCATAAGCGAAAAGTAGGAAAGCAAACACTTCCTTTCATTGCATTACCATAGAACACACACTATACTGTAATACTACAGTGCCACCAGCTGGTATACACAGGTATAATGCTTATATACAGTATAGTTCACAGTATGAAAAGCTACTTGCTGTTGCTCTTCCAACAGAAAACGAACTCCTGAACCCAGGAGAAAAACATGGCATCCCATAAAAAATAAGGGAGGGAAAAAGGGAAACAACTTGGAAGAGGCTATGTACAAATAATTATCAGTATCAAAAATATTTACTTTGTCAAAAAACATATACACAACACAAATATATACTGTATATACACATTTTAACTACAGGTCTCTGTATCTAACATAATAGGCACAGTGTAAGGCATATACTTAATCTGGAGTACCTCCCCCTAGAGGGAAGCCCTCTCAGCAAATTGGAAAAAATGCACAATCCATCATGAAGTGGGGGACAGCCATCCACAATGATACCTGCAGAACAGAACAAAAGCACATTCCTAACACTGACTTATTTTTTATCTGTACATTCTGTCAGAAGGGGGTTATAAGCCCGCTGGCAGAAACAAATGACAACAGTACTTTTTTCAAAGAGTGTCTGGTGGGAGGAGTCTCTCCAGGTTACCAAAGTAGTAGCAGGATAGTAGGCCTCACCCAAAGTTCTTCATCATGAACAAGATATTCATTTGGAACGGGTCAGGGTGTTAGGCTGGCCTAGTCCATTAGGTAAGAATGATAAAGGCAGCAATCTTCTCCTTTCTGTGGATTATCTGTGCACTGAACCATTCACACCAGTCCCTTCACAGGTAGTACTGAGGGTTGGGTAATCTCCTCAGGTTGGTGTCAGATCCTTTGGCAGATTTTGGTGGGCTGTCCAGCTTTAACACCCACCATACTGTTGTCAGGACTGGGCTCAGCCCGTCCTTCTCTGAGATAGCTGCTCAGCTGAGGGTTAATTGCCATTCTCAGCTTCCACTGTGTCTCACCTGCTCGTTAGCCAGCTCGTACCTGGTTCATTGGAAAGGGTATGGTCGAGAGGAGCATTCTTGGGTCTCATCCCCGAAGGGGGGGTTCGTTGAGGAGGGGGTACTGTCAGGGCTGAGCTCAGCCAGCCCTACCCAGAGCTAGCTGCTCAGCTGAGGGTTAATTGTCAGTCTAAGCTTCCACTGTGTCTCATCTGATGTCCATTTCCTGCTCGTTAGCCAGCTCTCCTTGCTATATAAACTGCCTGGATCAGATCTCAGATGCCTTCGCCTGGTCAACATCTCTGGAGAAATCTCTGCTCTGCTTTCCTGTGAAAGACGTTGCCTGTTTGATGCTACCTTCTGGTTCCTGGATTTATGGCCCTGCTCGGCTGACTCTTCTTCTGGCTCCTGGCACTGCATGCTGTTTGTTTGACCTCACTGATCTCTGGACTCCTGTTTCACTGGCTTGCTCTGACTATCTGCTTTGGTTACCGAACACTGGCTATGTTTTGACCACGTTTACACTGTTTATATCATTTTACCTTTTTATTAAAATGTGTGATTTTAGTGCACTTCTGTCTTGGTCTGATTCATGGTTCCTGACAATAGGTGAAGGCCATGCATTCAGAAGATGCAGACAATCCACTTGCTGGTAGTATTTTTTTCTAGATTGGATGAGTGGGATCACTACATGGACCAGTTTGCCATAGAGTTACAGACACTCCTGAATCGCATTGCTCACCTTGTTCCTCCTATGTTGGCCATTCCGGCACAACCTGTGTTGCAGGCTCTCTGTGCAGGCACCCGCCTCAAATATTTCCTCTATAAGGGGTATGCCTGGTTCCGCTCTGCTTTCTGTGTGATTTGGGGGTGATCCAATTCAATGCAGAGGGTTTCTCAACCAGGTTGGGATATATTTTGAGATGTTGCCCCAGGCGTTCCCCACAGACAGAAGCAAAGTAGGCTTCATGATTTCTTTGCTTTCTGACAGAGCTTTGGCCTGGGCAAACCCTCTATGGGAGATGCAAAAACCCATTGTCCAGAGTTACCCAGAGTTTGTGGCCTCCTTTAAAAGGGTATTTGACATTCCTGCACACTCCAATACAGCTGCCAAAAGCCTCATGTCCATCAAGCAGGGAACGAGAACAGTTGCTGATTATGCCATTGAATCCTGTACTCTGGCAGCAGAGGCCACTTGGAACAATGAGGCTCTCTTATTGCTCAACATTGACACAAAAATTATGGCAAAGATATTTGTGAATCGCCTAAGAGAGTTTTTACAGAAACTCATGGGCCTGGAACAAGTGGGGTTCATGCCAGGGCGTGAAGCTCACAACAACGTTAAAGAAGCCCTTAATTTGATCCACAGTGCACATCAACCCTATTTCAAAAGCCATAAGCTTGACTTAAGATTAACGGTACACTCTCGGAACCAGTGCATATTCACAATGGCACAAGACAGGACCACCCCCTCTCACCGCTACTATTTATCTTAACCTTAGAACCCTTCATTTGAACAGTGAATGACAAACAGGACATAGATGGTTTTCACTATAAATTCAAAAACATAAAATAGTGACATATGCTGACGATTTACTCTTCTTCCTCACTAACCCCCACATATCTATATCAAATTTAGTTCAGTCATTCAAATTCTATGGGTACATCTCCAATATGAAAATTAACTACTGTAAATCAGAGGCCCTCGATCTTAATCTCCCTCTTGAGTCATTGAATAGAACCCTTGCCAATTGCTCCTTTAAATGGAAAACGTCTGTCCTTCAATACCTGGGAATCCAACTCATCCCATCCATTAATAACATCTATGACACAAATTTTAAAAATCTACTGTCCAATATACAGTGAGACTTGAAAAGATGGTCTCATCGCCCATATGGGGAGCAACACTAGATGTATTCAATAAGGCAACCAAAGGGCTAAACATCTCCTCATCTTCAAGTCCTTTAACGCCCATAACATCTAATCCCACTTTCCCCCCAGGCCTAGACACCTGCCAAAAAGCACCAACACGGGAGAACCTCCCTATACTAGCAATCCACTGTGCACAAGACAGCAAGATAATACCACATGACACCCTATCCACAAGATTAGAGACTCAACACAATCTATCTTTCTGGACATATTGCCAATTGCACAGCTACCTATCCACCTTAGATAAAAATAAATTATATAGATTACTGACTCAATTTTAATCTACCTGCCTGGCAGGTAATCCGGTGAGGAAAACTGCCTCCCTCATATATGCATGGTTAGAGGAGCCTGATACCCACAAATACTCGGTAAGCACCAGGATACAAGAAATGTCCGATAAATTGCTCACACAATGGTATAACACTCCCCCCAGACTGCAAAAATGGCACCTACATCTTCTGGTCCCTGTTGGAGATGTGAGCAAGAAGAAGGGACCTTTTTGCACATTTGGTGGGAGTGCGAGAAACTTGCCTCTTTTTGGTAGAAAATCCTAGACTTAATATCAGTTATCACCAAAACAAAACTAACACTTAACCAATCCTGTTTTCTATTGCACAGCACGACAGGTCCCATAAAGCGATACAAAAAATCTTTAAGCAGACGTGTCCTCAATGCCACCAAACTACTAATTCCTAGACATTGGAAACCCACCCACACACCGACTACCATTGAGTGGTTACAGCCTCTTTCACATGGTATTGACAGTTGCAATGGCAAATGAATTCTGTGAAAAATGTCATAAATTATGGACCCCATGGATAGTGTTCCAATATTCTGACCATTTTTCAAGTCTAATTTCTGGTTGAACTGCATTTCACCCAAACCCGATAACCCTGGCTCCTGGTACGATTCGAAACGGGATTCTGATCCATCAGACCCAACAAAATCATTGAAAGCCCAACCCTACATTTATAGACTGCAAACCAATAGAGGTGAGATTTCATAACAGTTCAAAGGCACTCCTACCCCTTACTGCCCGATCATACTAGACATGATGAGCTAGTAGAGACGCCTCAAAATATCCAGTGGACAAAATCTAAAATGTTTTGATGTTTAGATTCATTAGAACCTGCTGAAAACTTCACATAGACACTCTGTTTGTTTATATGGCACTCTACCATTTGTGATTATAACTGACACACAAGGTGGCTACTGCACCTTGGTTATCTCTGGTGATCCCCTCTCAGGAGGATGAACCTGGATGCATTGGCTTGTGGTCCAGATTGCGAATGATTATCTGGGCAACTGAATGGGGACGGTGGCTTCCCCCCTCTGGGCTGCACAGATGAGCCCATATAGGGGTACCCAGGGGGGAGGGTGGTCGTCTTCACCCATACGGCCAAAGCTGAGGATGGGTGGATAACACACAATTAATTAAGACAATGTGTTATATGTAGAGTTGAGCGAACCCGGACTGTAAAGTTCGGGTCCGTACCGAACTTTGGGGTGTCCGGGACCCGGACCCGGACTTTTCAAAAAAAGTCCGGGTTCGGGTCCGGGGTTCTGGTAATTTTAATGAAAAATCTTAAAAATGCTGTAAAAAAGCCCAGGAAGGTCATAGAGGTCTGAAAAAGGAAGGAAAATGTGGGTAAGGGTGGGACAAGTGCCCTACAAAGAAATGGGGACAGGGAAATAACTTTAAATATTTTTAAAAACATAAAAAATGCAAAAATGGAGATCATCTTCAAAATGGGTCTGAAAAGTATTAATTAACATTAGAGGCCATAGAACTGTTCTAAAATCATCTTCAAACTGTGTCAAAAAAGTATAAATAA
>BLSH010015343.1:259008-274688 GCA_018402905.1 Glandirana rugosa
ATATGTCTTGAATGTTTAAAGCGAGGAGTTTCCTTTCAGAGAGAGCCTCAGACCGCAGTTACTCTTACCGTTTACACTAGTTGGAGAGGTCGAGTCATCCATACAGTACCCGACGATAGAGTAGAAACTACAGTAGGCTCTCTGGTTCTCTTTTTCGTCGGTGTTAGGAGTAAAAAAAAAAAATCAGTTATCATAAATAACTCAAAATATTTAGTATGTCACTTTACCGTTACCATTACAATTGTTACTATTGAAGTGCAATACAATGTTAGTCATCCTACAGTTATATGTGTACTATTGTATATTGATCTCAACTCGCTTGAAGATCTGTTCGGGGTCCGGGACAAAGTTTGGGTTCTGTCCGGACCCGAACCCGGACTTTGTCCTGAAGTTCGGCCGAACCAGCAGAACCCGGACTTCTAGAAGTTCGCTCAACTCTAGTTATATGTTATCATGTGTATATTGACATCCTACTGATTGTAACATAACGTGAAGTTATCATTGTTAACATTACCATTGCCATTTCACTGTATGATTTATAAAACTCAATAAATACTATTGACTAAAAAAAAAAAATGAGGATTGTGGCTGCTTTTTCTCTTGGTCTCTCGGATGACATCAAAGATGAGATAGCAGCCCATGACATACCTACTGAGCTGGAGAGGTTGATCACATTTGCCATTCTCATTGACGCCAGACTCCGAGAGAGACTTTCCTTTGAGGAGCGAAATTTGTAAGTTCTGTATATAATTGTATTCTATTCTGCATGTATTGCACACTGTTTGTGTACACGGCACTAATAATGCTTTCATAACATGTTTGCATTCTTTTGAGTCCCGATTAGAATTAGCTATGTTACACCCCTTGTTACCATAAAAGTGAAATTGTAAAATGAATGCGATACCTACGTAATCATGTGTATAAAAATATTCAATTGCTTCATAATAAGGCAGAACAGTTAATTGGAAAGATGCTGAGTGTATCTTTTTGTGTCTGTTCCATACTGCAGTAGTTATTATTAATTTGGCACCACTAATTAATATGAAGATAGGAGTTGTCTATCAATAAAATTCCATGTCAGATGGAGGGTCAGGCGGGAGGGTGTTTACAGATGACCCTGAGAATGTGAAACAAGGAGCTTGAGGCGATCTGGGAATTTCTGATAATCCACCGGCTGAGGTAAGCCTTTTGCTTACATTTGAGTTATCAGACTTCCTTGATTGGTAAGTCATTTTCATGACAAAGGGTACCAATTTTACACCCCTTAATCTAACTGTATTGATTGGTGGTTATACATTATGTTGTCACTGTCTACGGTCCATCAAAGTGTTCTAGATAAGAAAAGGAAGAATAGTGCTGTTTACAGGTATATGAAGTACACATCTGCTAGATAAAGTAGTTTAGAGGCAAGAGGGTATAAGCACAAGTAGAGAAGAGAGAAGACTGGCCAGTCATTATGGGCATTAATTGAAGTAAGGGAATGAAGGGTAAGAGACCCTCAAAAATGACCCAACGCAAGAGGAGCGCTATAAAATATATGAACCGAAGGTGTGGTTCACGCCTATACTGAGCCCCTAGATAAATGGTAAATTGGACGAGGATCCACAATGGATAACTGGGTTACCAAAGGACTAAGAATCATGCAGATTTAAACAGCTGGAGGAACAGTTATCTATGTGAATGGGATGGATCAGGTGTGACAGACAATTAACACTAGACAGAAAAGGACATTTTGATGTTAAGTTGTGGAATGAATTTACGGTCAGGCACTACAACCAGTAAAGTCAAAACAGAGAAATGAAAATTAAAACATAATACTTTATATGTTGTCAGAGAGGGAAGATGGGATGGGCACTATGGCTGCCCACCTGATCATAGAAGCTACAGTATGTGAACTATGGGATTACAATACAAGGAACGCAGGGGAATATTAACCACTTGCTGTCCGCACACCGTCAAATGACGGTGGAGCAGTACGGCTCTTGTTCTGGGCGGACGTCATTTGACGTTAGCCCTTTAAGCCGGGATTGCGTGTCACCGACGAGGGTGAACAGCCATTGGTCATGTCTGTTTACCATGTGATCAGCCGTGATGAAGTCACGGCTGATCACAAATGGTACTTCCCCAATTCGCACGACACATGCGCGCGATCGGGCATGTCATTGGTGGCGTGTTCCCAGGGAACACTGCCTGCCACCGATACTGGTATCAGCCGTCGGCCGGCGGCTGTTACCTTGTGATCGGCTATGATCTACTCACCCGTGGCCTGTCACCCGTCACCCATCAGTGACCACCACTAGTCACCCATCAGTGACCGTGACCAGTCACCCATCAGTGACCACCACCAGACACCCGTCACCCATTAGTGACCACCGCCAGTCACCCATCAGTGACCACCACCAGACACCCGTCACCCATCAGTGACCACCGCCAGTCACTCCTCATGCATTAGTGACCACCACCAGACACCGGTCACCCATCAGTGACCACCGCCAGACACCCGTCATCCATCAGTGACCACTGCCAGAAGTGCGGCACCCATCAGTGACAACCGCCAGTCACCTATCAGTGATCACCACCAGTCACCCGTCACCCATCAGTGACCACTGCCAGTCATCCGTCACGCATCTGTGACCACCGCCAGTCACCTGTCATGCATTAGATACCAATGCCAGACACCGGTCACCCATCAGTGACCACCACCAGACACCTGTCACCCATCAGTGACCAACGCCAGTCACCCATCAGTGACTACCACCAGTCACCCTTCACCCATCAGTGATCACCACCAGACACCCGTCACCCTTCATTGACCACCACCAGACACCAGGCACCCATCAGTGACCACCGCCAGTCACCTATCAGTGACCACTGCTAGTCACCCATCACCCATCAGTGACCACTGCCAGTCACCCATCACCCATCAGTGACCAACGCCAGTCACATATCACCCATCAATGGCCACCACCAGACACCTGTCACCCATCAGTGACCACTACCAGACACCCATCAGTGACCACCGGCAGTCACCCATCACCCATCAGTGACCTCCACCAGTCACCTATCAGTGACCATCGGCAATCACCTGTCAGTGACCGTCATCACCTATCAGTAAACAAAACCTGTAAAAGTCTCACACCTTTGGTATCGCCATACTCAGGAGGAGTAGCAGAATGTATTTTGGGGTGTCATTTTTGCTATGTACATGCTATGTGTTGGAAATATATAAATGGACAACTTGTGACATGTTCAAAAGACTCATTATACCTCATAGATTATACGTTGGGGTGTTTGTTTTCCAAAATGGGGTTATTTTGTGGGCAATTCCATTGTTCTGGTGCTCCAGCACCTTCAAAAGTGTAATAGGTAGGTGGTTGAGAAATGAGATGTGTAATTTGTGCTCGTAGAACGCCTGAAGGTGCTAGTTCAATTTTGGGCCTCTGCATGTGGCCAGACTGTGTAAAAGTCTTACACATGTGGTATCACCATAATCAGGGGGAGTAGTAGAATGTGTTTTGGGGTGTCATTTTTGCTATGTACACGCTATGTGTTGGAAATATCATATAAATGGACAACTTTGTGTAAAAAAAATGTGTTTTCATTTTTTTCCCACATTTTACAAAAACTACTGAAAAAAAATGACATGTTCAAAAGACTCATTATGCCTCATAGATTATATGTTGGGGTGTTTTCTTTCCAAAATGGGGTCATTTTGTGGGCAATTCCATTGTCCTGGTGCTCCAGGACCTTCAAAAGTGTAATAGGGGGTTGAGAAATGAGATGTGTAATTTATGCTTGTAGAACATCTGAAGGTGCTAGTTCAATGTTGGGCCTCTGTATGTGGTCAGGCTATGTAAACGTCTCACACATGTGGTATTGCCATACTCAGGAAGAATAGCAGAATGTATTTTGGGGTGTCATTTTTGCTATGTACATGCTATGTGTTGGAAATTCCTTATAAATGGACAACTTTGTGTAAAAAAAGCGTTTTCATTTTTTCCACATTTTCCAAAAACTACTGGAAAAAAATAAACCATTCAAAAGACTCATTATGCCTCATAGATTATTCGTTGGGGTGTTTGCTTTCCAGAATGGGGTAATGTTGTGGGTAATTCCATTGTCCTGGTGCTTCAGGGCCTTCAAAAATGTGATAGGTCGTCATGACATTAGATGTGTAATATATGTCTCTAGAATACCTATAGAATAAAAAGAAAGCTAATAAAAGCTAACTTGGAGGGGATTGGGACTTTCTTTTTTCAACCACGGTTTCTCAGTCCCTCATGTTGCACCTGCTCACAATTATCTCCCACTCAGTCTTATCATATAACCATTCCTTCACCAGACACACATTCACCCTGGAGAAACCCGTGCCTGCATGTTGGCTTGCCTGGGGGGATCCTGCTGCCATGCCTCCCCCCTCAGCTCCCGGCTGTGGATGTCCCTTGTTGGTCCCCCCTCCCCGCCTGCGTGTGGACGGCCCATGGATACAACAGGTTGGTTTTCTTGGGAATTTTTATTATGAGGGATTATTGTTTCCTCCCCCATGGTGATTTTTCCCATTACATATATATCTATATGATTTTTTTCTTTACCTTAGACAAGTGACGAGCCTGCTCCTGATGAGTGACATTCAGTCACAAAACGTGTGTAGAGCCACCACCTGCCGTCAATTGGTTAACTTAGGACATTTTTTTACAAGGTCTACTAGACCAACCCCCTGCAGGGGTACTTGGAGGTCATGGACAACGCAGGTTTATCGATAATGGAACAATTTACATATCCGCATCAATGTGATGGATGGGGGCAAATTTTTTGTATACCATCAAATGTACGCTTTGTACCTCTGTATCCATTTACACATATCATATATTGGGTCTGTACTGACCTATTTGAATATTGATTATGTTATATATTATGAAAACATTGTTCTATTTCTATAATAAATTGTTTTACCATATCCATCCAGCATCTCTCTCTCACACTCGTGTGTCATTTAAAGCCTCAACCCCCTCCAAGTTAGCTTTTATTAGCTTTCTTTTTATTCCAATTATAGGGATGGAAGATTGTGCCTCTACCCAGCCAAGCCTTCATTTAAAGTCCCAATTTGTGCCCCTTACTTCTTATGCCCCTAGAATACCTGATGGTGCTCCCTGCATGTTGAGCCTCTGTATGTGGCTAGGCTGTGATAAAGTCTTACACATGGGGTATCGGCATACTCAGAAGGAGAAGTAGAATGTGTTTTGGGGTGTAATTTGTGGTATGCATATGCTGGGTGTGAGAAATAACCTGTTAATATATGACACTTTTGTGAAAAAAAAGGAAAAAAAAAAATCTTCATTTTGCAAAGAATTGTGGGAAAAAAATTAAAACTTCAAAAAAATCACCATGCCTCTTACTAAATACATTGGGATGTCTACTTTCCAAAAAGGGGTCATTGGGGGGTATTTGTTCTTTCCTGGCTTATTAAAGTCTCAAGAAATGAGGCTGTCAGTATATCAGGTGTGATCAGGTGTGATCAATTTTTAATGATTGGCACCATAGCTTGTAGACTCTATTACTTACACAAGGACCAAATAATATACAGTTATTTGGGTTATTTTTACCAAAGATATGTAGCAGTATACATTTTGGCCAAAGAAAAATTACTAATTTGCAAAATTTTATGACAGAAACAAAGAAAAAGGCATTTTTTTCACAAAATTTCCAATCTTTTTTTACTTATAGCACAAAAAAATAAAAGAAAAAAACCCTAGTGATTAAATACCACCAAAAGAAAACTATAATTGTATGAAAAAAAGGAAGCAAATTTCATATGGGTACAGTGTTGCATGACTGAGTAATTGTCATTCAAAGTGTGATAGCGCTGAACGCTGAAAAATGGCCTGGACAGGAAGGGGGTTTTCATGCCCAGTACTGAGGTGGTTAAAGAGTAAAAGAAAGAAAGAGAATGATATGCATGTGTTGTGTACAAATGGGAAAAAATGTAAGTGATTTTGGAGAGATAATTGTGTATGTGTGTGAATGCTGGGACTCTTAGTTCTACATCTTGTGTGTGTGTTATGTTTAGCTCTCTGCAGACCCCTCCATTTTCTCTGTGTCATAAAAGAATGTGCTGGGATGAGATATTTAGTTTCAAGGAGACCCATGATATGACTACACATATATCATAACAAATGTGCCGAGTTAATTAAACTAATGATAAACAATGTGATCTCAATTATTTAGAATCTGCTTTCCAAACATGGTAAAATGAAGGTTACATTTTAACTGCTTCAATACCATGCACTTAGAACTAGACCAATAGACCAACAGAATAGACCAGTGGTTCTCAACTCCTGTCCTCGGGACCCCCCAACAGGCCAGGTTTGCAGGATAACTGAAATGCACCACAGGTGATATAATTTGCTGCTCAGTGATTGCAATATTCTAGTCTGCATCTCCCCAAGGTAATACTTAAAATCTGGCCTGTTGGTGGGTCCCGAGGACTGGAGTTGAGAACCACTGGAATAGACCAACCAATAGAACTAAACTACTAGACCAATTTTCAGCTTTCAGCGTTGTTGCATTTCAAATGACAATTGCACGGATGTGCGATGCTGTACCAAAACTAAATTTTTATCATTTTTTCCCTACAAATAAAGCTTTCTTTTGGTGGTATTTGATCACCTCTGGGGTTTTTATAAATAAAAAAGACCAAAAATGTTGAAAAAAAAAGTATTTCTTTTTTTATCACAAAACTTTGTAAATAATTACATTTTCTCCTTCATTGATGGTTACAATAGGCACTGATGTGGCTGCACTGATGAGCACTGATGAAGCAGTACCAATTGTCACTGATGAGGTGACACTTATATGCATCATTGATAGGCACTGATAGGCAGCACTGATAAATAGCACTGATGGGCACTGATAGGTGGCACCGATAAGTGACACTGATGGGCACTGATATTTGGCACTGATGAGCACTGGTGGGCACTGATGGACACTGATAGACAGCACTGGTATCGCAGCAGCTATAGGGATGGCACTGGCAAGCATTACAGATGGGCACAGTGCCATCCCTATTGGGCATTGTGTGCCCCTTACCTAGTGGTCTAGGGTGGCATCCCTGGTGGTCCTTGGGTGGCATCCCTGGTGGTCCCTGGGTGGCATCCCTGATGGTCCCTTGGTCCCTGGGTGGCATCACTGTGTGGACTACCTGGTGGTCCTGGTCGGCTCCCTGGTGGCCCAGTGTGGCGATTTGAGGGGGGTCTGCACTTATAAACAATCATCACAGACCCCCCCCTGTCAGGAGAGCAGCCAATTGGCTCTCCTCTACTCGTGTCTGCAGACGCGACTAAAGGAAAAGCCAATATACGGCTTTTCCTGTTTACACTGTGATCAGCCATGATTTGTCATGGCTGATCACATGGTGATGAGCTTCTGACAGAAGCCCATTACCTAGATCAGAGATGCGGTGTATCAGGCTGACACACCACATCACCGATCGCTGCTCGGCGCAGCCCCGCGGGTGCGCACTGGCATGTTATCCTGCTGGACGTCATATGACACCCAGTCAGGATAACGTAACCACTTTCCAACCATCATTCTGCATACGGCAGTAGGGAAGTGGTTAAACATGTATTATATCCTTTGATAGTGGAAACAGTGCATTTAAAAAAGGGAAATTATATAAAATGGCCCCCTTTAAGGATATATATTATATTAGGGTGTGATATTAATATTACCACTTAAAATTTTTGATATGAGGTTAACAATTTTATTAATAATATAGATATATTGTAATTGGTTTAATATATAAAAAACTTTAAGGACTGATTTTTTTTCGGTTTAATATGTAAAGAAAAAGACCCAAGAAGCGCTGCTAACATCCAAATGAACTTATGTTCTTAGGCTGTATTGATATTGAATTGCTAGGAATACGTTGTCTTTTTGAAGCATGAAACTGGAGTTCTTACACAAACAGCACGATAGAAAAAACAAGCCATTGTATTATATTTATGCAAATTGGCACCGGTAATGAAGGGTTCACCCCGATATATCAGAGTAGTAGTAGCAAGGTGCTACTGGACAAAGTTACAGACATTGTTTTAGTCAAATATTTAATTTTTAATGGTCCCACATTCTGTGCAGCAAATATTGCAAATAGCTAACTAAATGTTTGTCTAATGAAAGGCTCAAAATATGAATTTGTATTGTTGTTTATGTACAAATCTAACAATGAAAAATGGGTACATTTGAATCCAGCAACCTGATTGCCTCTATTGGAGGAGGCTGGAGACAAAGAAACTAGAGTTGAGCGAACCCGAAGTGTAAAGTTCGGGTACGTACAAGACTTTAGGGTGTCCGTGTTCGGGTTCGGGACACGGACACCCTAAAGTCCGGTACGAACCCGAACTTTACACTTCGGGTTGAGAAAAAGTCCGGGTTCGGGTATTTTTTTGCGTCTGTTGAATAGCTGCAGGGCAGCCAATCAACAAGCGTTTCACTTGTTTGCCCTTAGAAGCCATCACAGTCATGCCTACTAATGTTATGGCTGTGATTGGCCAGTGCATCATGTGACCCAGCCTCTATATAAGCTGGAGTCACGTACTGCTGCATGTCACATCATCTCATATTAGTGTAGGGAGAGGATGCTGCTGCTGCTGTGAGGGACAGATTAGCTTTAGAAAATCTGTTAAAAACAGTGATTTATTGGTGGGTGGGTGCTAGAGGAGATTTTTGTTTGCTAGAGTACATTTTGTTTGCTAAGCAAAGTGCCTCATATAAAACCTAAGCAATTTTTCTGTTTGTTAGGTGGGCGTTTGCAGCCATTTTTTTGTGCAAAATATTACATTTGCGGCCAGCGGGGCATTTCTTGCACAAAAATAAAAAGTGCGTCTACATTGCTGGTTTAAAAAAAAATAATAAATAGTGCTACACAGTACATTTGCACCTTGCTGTGCATTTCTTGTGCAAAATTAAAAAGTGTGTCGACATTGCTGGTTTAAAAAAAATAAATAAAAAAATAGTGCTACATACACCGCCACGGTCACCGCCTCCTCAACCTCCTGCTCCATATCCACCTCCTCCTCCATTTTTTATTTTTTTAATGTGATTTTAAGTTATTTTCCTATCCACATTTGTTTGCAGGGCACTTGTCCTACTCTTGCCCCCATTTTGCTTCCTTTTGCAGCCCTCTAGCCCTTTCCAGGACTTTTTTAGAGCCATTTTAGTGCCCAAAAGTTCGGGTCACCATTGACTTCAATGGGGTTCGGGGTCAGGGGTCAAGTTCGGGTCTAGTTTGGGGCCGAACTCAAACTTTTTCGTGAAGTTCGGCCCAAACTGCCGAACCCGAACATCCAGGTGTCCGCTCAACTCTAAAAGAAACACGTGTTAAATTGATGACGTAGGAATCACCTGTTGTGAGCCCAGAGCAGGACACACTCCCTGAAGACCCAGATATTTTATTTTTTCTTGTAGATTTGATCCTGGCTTTATACTGAGAATGGCAATACCCACACTAAGTATGCAGTGTATCACCCAGAAGGACACTCCCTATTCAGGGTTATTGGATTCTTCTTCCCCAGCTTAAGAGGCAGAGCTCCATACTTCAGCAAAACCTGTGAGCTATAAAAAGTGTATATATTTATATAGAAAGTAGAGAATTAGAGAGCTTTTGGTTCCATTTTAAGGGCCAGAAGTTTGTTTTTACTTTGGCAGGTAAAGCAATCAAGCATGCTAAGTTAATTGATTTCCCACGTTAGGACCAGAGCACTTTATTCAATTTGGCACTGCACTGCTTTGATTGGTAATTGCAAGATCATGCCATTCTGTACCCAAAAGAAATCTGCGTCCTTTTTTTCCCACAAATAGAGTGTTCTTTTGTTGGCATTTGTTCACCTCCGCGCTTTTTATTTTTTGGGATATAAACGAAAATAAAATAAAAATTTGGAAAAAAAATGATGTTTTATACTTTTTGTTGTTAGAAAAATACAATAAACTAAATTTTAAAGATACATTTTTGCCAAAATGCATTCAACCACATGTCTCAGGTAAAAAAAAAGTAATTTTGTGTATATTTATTGGTTTGCGCAAAAGTTATAGCATCTACAAACTAGGGTACATTTTCTGGAATTTACCCAGCTTTTATTTTATGACTGCCTATCTTATTTCCTGAGGTGCTATAATGAAAGGGCAGAACAACCCCCCACAAATGACCCCGTTTTGGAAAATAGACACCCAAGCTATTTGCTGAGAGTCATGTTGAGCCCATTGAATATTTTATTTTTTTTAAAAATGACAACAAAAAGAAAATTACACAAAGTTGTCACTGAAATTATTTATTGCTCACACATGCAATGGGTATGTGTGGAATTAAACCCCAAAATACATTCTGCTGCTTCTCCTGAGTACGGGGGTACCCCATGTGTGAGACCTTTTGGGAGCCTATCCACATACGGGACCCCGAAAACCAATCACTTCCTTCAGGAGGAGAGATATTTTGCCACAAGTTTTGGAGAAATTACAATTTTTTTTTTCACAAAGTTGTCACTAAATGATATGTTGCTCGAACATGCCATGGGTATATGTGAAACACCCCAAAATACATTACGCTGCTTCTTCTGAATATGGGGATACCACATATGTGAGACTTTTTGGTGGTCTAGCTGCATACAGGACCCCGAATACCAATCACTGTCTTAATGCTTTCTAAGGGCATAAAATGTTGATTTCACTCCTCACAGTTTTGGAGGCCATGGAATGCCCAGATAACGCAAAACCCCCCACATTACCCTATTTTGGAAAGTAGACACCCCAAGCTATGTGCTGAGAGGCACATTGAGTATTTTTCAGGTCTCGCTTTTTGTCACAAAGTTTTGAAATTTGAAAAAAAAAAATGTTTCTGTTTATTTTTTCATTTTCCAAAACAAATAAGACCTGCAAAATATGCACCATGTCTCTTAGCAAATACCTTGGGGTATCTACTTTCCAAAATGGGGTCATTTGGGGGGCTTTTGTGCTACCTTGACATTTCAGGGCCTCCAAAATCGTGATAGGTACTGAGGAGTAAAATCACCATTTTATGCCCTTAGAAAGCATTAAGACGGTGATTGGTATTTGGGGTTCTGTACGCGGCTAGGCTCTCAAAAAGTCTCACATACGTGGTATCCCCATACTCAGGAAAAGCAGCAAAATGTGTTTTGGGGTGTAATTTTGCATATACCCATGGCATGTTTGAACAATATATGATTTAGTGAAAACTTTGAGAAAAAAAATATTGTTATTTCTCCAAAACTTGTGGCAAAATATAAAATATTCCATGGTCTCAACATGCTTCTCAGCAAATAGCCTGGGGTGTCTACTTTCCAAAATGGGGTGATTTGGGTCATTTGGGGGGGGTTGCTATCTGGGCATTTCATGGCCTCTGCAACTGTGATAAGTAGGGTGGGATGAAGGCATATATTTTTGCCCTTAGAAATTCTGGAGGTGAAGGAGGTAATTCGTTTCTGGGGTCCCGTACGCGGATAGGCTCCCAAAAAGTCTCACACATGGGTTGTTCCTGCACTCAGGATTATATGCAGAATGTATTTTGGGTTGTAATTCTACATATACCCATGGCATGTGTGAGCAATATATAATTTCAGTGACAACTCTGTGTAATTTTTTTGTCATTTTCAATCACTTGTGACAAAAAATAAAATATTCACTGAATTCAACATGCCTCTCAGCAAATAGCTTTGGGTGTCTACTTTCCAAAATTGGGTAATTTGGGGGGGTTTGAACTGTCCTGGCATTTTATGCCCAACATAACCCACTCTTCTAACCACTTGAACCAGTCTTTTCTGACAGTTTGTTTACATGAAAAAATATTTTTTTTTGCTAGAAAATTACTTTGAACCCACAAACATTATATATTTTTAAAGCAGAGGCCCTACAGCTTAAAATGTTGTTGCAATTTTTTTTCCACAAAGTATTTGCGCTGCAATTTTTTCAAACCCAATTTTTGAATTTTAATGCACAAAAACACACTATATTGCCCAGATATTTGGTGAAATATAAAACATGATCTCATGCGAAGTACATAGACACCAAACATGACATGCTTTAAAAATAATGCATACCCGCGCAGCGGCGACAAACTATATACATGGTGCAATTGCTGTTTAAATACAACACGAGACCGACGCTTGCGTTCACCTTTGCGCGTGTGCATGGGGGGGCAGAGGTGCATTTTTTTTAATTATTAATTTTGCTTTTTATTTTGTTTTTATACTGTCCCTTTCATCTTTTTTTCTATCTTTTTTATTGTTATCACAGGAAATTTAAATATCCTCTATGATAAACATAGGCAGTGTCACATTTTTTTTTTTTTTTTTTAGTTTGGGGTCTATTAGACTCTAGATATCTCCTCAGCCCTTAAAGCATCTCACCACACCAAAATCAGTGTGGTAAGATGCTTCCCCAATTTCCCAATGGCACGGTTTATATCCGGCGAAACCGAAGTCATGAAATACTCGTAGCCTCTGGTATCTTAGGCCATAGAGATGATTGGAGCCATTCTAGTCTTCGATCAGCTCTATGGTCAGCTGTCGGAACAACCGGCTGCATTCGCGGGCTCTCAAGTGGGACAGGAGAGCCCAAGAAAACCATGGAAGATGGTAGAAGGGGGGTGTTCTCTCCCACTGCTTGCAAAAGCAGTCTAGCAGCTAATCAGCTGCTAGGATTGCTTTTACATGAAAGCCTACCACTGGCTGAAAAGAACGATACCTAGATGATACCTATACCTGCAGGCATCATTCCGGTATAACCACTCAAAGACCAGCAACGTACTAATGTGTCGCTGGTCCTTGTTGGGCATATGTTGTAATGTTTTTTTTTTTATGCAGCCTGTGGGTTAACTGAAAAAAAAGAATCAATTGGTGGATATGCCCACCATTAGAAAACCGCCCTTCATCCACCCACTTCTAATGGTGGGCATAGCCCCCTTTTAAAAATATATACCGGAGCATAAGGGCAATCCACCCAATTTGCACCCCTGCCCCTATGCTCCAGTATATAAGCTCTTTTTATAACTGTGGTGGTGAAATCACATCTAACAGCGCTGCAGTCGCTGCTTTATATATGGTGGGAGCAAACACTATTGCTGTCACTATAAATAAATCAGTGCTGCAGCTGGCATACCTGAAAACCAAATAAAGATTAATAAAACACAGTAACATATAAAAAATAACATTCCTACTTAGAAGAAAAAATAATAAAACATTACGGGAAAACATTATAAAAACATTACATACCTGCAAAAAATATATATATATATAAAAACAGTAACATAACATTACAGGTATGCATAAAAAACAATAGAGAGAGCAAAAGAAAGAGAATAGAGAGAAAATAGAGATAGAAAAACAAGAAACGTACAACTGTTTTGGCTTTTATTATTTTATTTTATTTTTGCATTTTATAACTTTTTCGTTTTTTTTTTAATTTTTTACTTTATTTTTTTTGGTAGGCTTTTTTTTTTAACAGTAAAGGTTGGGGTCTCCAAAAATGTGGTGACATCTTTGGAGACCCTGTGACAGTGTGCCCTATTCCTGTGTAGTGTTAGTGTATGGTAGCGCTCAAAACAGTCACCAATGCAAAGACCAGGCTGGTCAAAACAGGAGGGTCAATAAAAGCTGGTGTCACGCTTGTATCTGCGCTGTCTGCAGACACAACATCTTTTTTGGGGGATCGGGTGGTAGAGGTAGCAGAGATGGCATGTGGAAAATGCCATCCATGCAGTCAGCTCACTGCAATTGGATTGGGAACATGGGGTGCAGAACCATCTGGATACAGAATGGCTCTGACGATCTCTTCATGGAACTGAAGGAGAGATCCAGTTCGTCCTGATGCTTTGTATAGCACATAAGTGTTCAGCATAGCCAATTGGAATAAGTATACAGACACTTTTTTATACCAGCGTCTGGTCTTACGGGCAATTAGGTACGGCGCCAATAACCGGCTGTTGAGGTCCGGCTGCAGGCCTGTTCATAGATAGTGCCTTTGTGTCTAAGCACTCGATCCTGCTGCAGCTTTAGGCCAGTCCATTTGCCAAGAAGGCTATTGATGGGAGACCTTTACAGCCTGCCCTGGTGACTCATAAGACTGCTCAGTTGACCATGGCCACAGAGGCTCTTCACCATGACATAATCCAATTCCAAGTCATTAACTCTCCTCATTTTCCTGTGGTTATTGGTTATCCTTGGTAACAGAGGTGCAACCCCTCTTTTCATTAGCTTCATGCTGAGGTTCTTTCCTGGTCGCCACAATGCAGTACGACATGTTTCAGAAAGTGGCTAAGGTCTTGTGTACCTCTTCACTCTCCTCCCTGCCGGAGGAATACTACAAATTTAGCAATGTCTTTGATAAAGGTCAAGCCAGTAGTTTGTCTCCACACAGGTCGAATGATTGCGCAATTGACCTTCAACCTTGTGCCATACCCCTTCGTGGCCGGGTTTACCCTTTGTCTGTGTCGGAGGATAAAGCCATGGAGGAGTACATTGCAGACACACTTTTTTGAGGGTTCATCCACAAATCCTCCTCTCCTGCTGGTGCTGGCTTCTTCCTGTGAAAAAGAAGAGTGGCAAACTGAGACCTTGTATCGATTATCGGGGTCTCAATCGCTTCATGATTAAGAATGATTTTCTGATTCCTTTGATTACAGAGTTATTTGACTGCCACAAGGGAGCAACGGTTTTCACAAAGCTTGATCTAAGAGGAGCATACAATCTTGTGAGAAATGAGGAGGGTGATGAGTGGAAAACTGCGTTTAATACCAGGACAGGCCATTATGAATACCTCGTAATGCTGTTTGGTCTTTGCAATGCTCCGGCAGATTTTCAGGAGTTTATCAACGATTTCCTTCCAGGTTTGTTGTAGCAATGTGTGGTGGTTTATCTCAACAATATCCTCATATATTCCAAGTCCCTAGAGAGCCACCACACAGATGTCTGCTGTGTGCTTCAGGGGCTGAGAGATAATAGTCTGTATTGTAAATTGGAGAAGTGTGAGTTCTATCGTGAACAGGTTAAATTCCTGGGTTATGTCATTTCCACTGCTGGTTTTTCAATGGACCCAGAGAAGCTATCAGCAGTTCTACAGTGGCCCCGGCCCATGGGTTTACTTCCACTACTGCGTTTTCTTGGCTGTGCCAATTATTATCAGAAGTTTATTCCTAACTTCTCGTCTCTGGTCAAGCCCCTGACTGATATGACCAGAAAGAAGGGTAACCCACAGAATTGGTCTCTGGAGTCCTTTAAGGCCTTTGAAAGTCTCAAGGCTGCCTTTGTTTCTGCTCCTGTGTTGGCACTTCCGGATCCTACATTACCCTTTATGTTTGAGCATGATGAATCAGAGACTAGAGTTGGTGCCCTTCTGTCTCAACGTTCCACCTCTGAGAGCGCCATGCATCATTGTGGCTACTTTTCCAATAAGTTTTCTCCTGAAGAATGCAATTACGAGATTGGGGACAGAGAATTGTTAGTGATTAGAGTTGAGCGAACCCGAACTGTAAAGTTTGGGTCCGTACCTAACTTTTGGGTGTCCGGGACCCGGACCCGAACCCGGACTTTTCAAAAAAAGTCCGGGTTCGGGTCCGGGGTTCTGGTAATTTAATAAAAATTTTGAAAATTGCTGTAAAAAAGTCCTGGAAAGTCCTA
>BLSH010015343.1:291681-307182 GCA_018402905.1 Glandirana rugosa
ACACACCGACACAGGATAGACGTCGTCCCTCATACGATACACTAACACGTGGTTGTGAGGCAGAGAGCGTGTGCCGGTCGTTTTCAACAAGTCTCGTGAGTGAACACTGGTCACTAATGCATCAGTGACAGTACATTAACCCCCTCCATGCTGCATGTTACAAATAGCATTGCAAAATAACCCCCCCTCTCCAAAAAAAAAAAAAGCGAATCACTTCAGGCAATTCACACAGCTAAAACACTGTGACTCAACAGAGCCTTGAGTAAGGTTATTGGCCTCTGCAAACTCACTTGCATTGTTGCACGGGGCTTCACTGGCTCCTTGTAAGTCTTAGCAGCAGCCAGCAGCTCTTCCATCCCGCGCAGCCGGCTGAATGACATCACGCCGGACGGGACTAGGAAGCTCCTGTCGGGCGGAGTTTATCTCCACCTGACAGGGAAGTGAGTGCTCTGAACAACTTTTGCTGGCCGTGTGCGAGAGACGGAGTGTTGGTGCACAATCACATAGCATACTCCCTGCTGCAGATAGGACACAGCCACACAGGGTAGTGGCGGCCGACGGTGTCACGTCTGTCTGCAGCGGTGCGGAGCAAGCAGCCTTTTTAGGCGGCATCAGAGACATCCCTGCCCCCCGGCCCAGTCCGCTCCCGCCTCCTGGTTCAGGAGCGGCCGGCAGCTCCACCTCCACATATTGTCTGCGGCAGGCAGCACCGCTGTACTTACTATACCCTTTACCATCACGGCCCGCCCCCCCCGCCAGCTTAGAGACACTGACCAGGGACATCCCTCCCATTCTCCCGCACACACATTAGGCAAATTAGGCAGCCGCGAGGCCCCTATCAGCGCGAGGCCTTAGGCGACCGCCTTATTTGCCTAATTATAGAGCCGCCTCTGCCCAATGTATCCTGTCAAATGCCTTCTCTGCATCCAGGGCTAGGAGCAGAGAAGGCGTTTTAGTTCCCCTTGCCAAATGTATAATGTTTAGTAATCTTCTGGTAGCGTCAGAAGATTGACGCCCTTTAATGAAGCCCGACTGGTCTTTGTCTATTAAGCTTGGCATTATGTCAGATAGACTAAGGGAAATTATTTTAGTATATAGTTTGACATCATTATTCAGAAGCGATATAGGGTGAAAGTTTGGCGCCCTATCCAGTGGTTTTCCTTGCTTCGGCAAAGTAACTATTAAAACCTCTAGCATTTCTGAAGGAAATGAAGATGAGACCGCAGAAGCTCAAAATACATCACATATGTGTGGACTCAATTGGTTTTTAAAAGCTTTATAATACTCTCCGGTGAGGCCATCAGGTCCCTGGAATTTGTTATTGGGTATTGAATTGATAGCCCTGAGGATTTCAGAGGTTGTGAATGGGGCGTTAAGTGTGTCACAATGATATTTAGATTAGGGAGGTGGATTTGGTGAAGAAAGTTTTCTATATCTTGGGGCGTTGAATAAGGCGTATTTTCATCTTCTCACAAATTGTACAGGGAACTACAATAAGAGCTAAAGGCATTAGCCATGGCTTGTGGGTCATAGACCTGTGTCTGGGAAACCGGGTGCAGTATGGAGGGTATTTTAGTTTTGGATCGATGCCCTTGGAACCTTCTCGCTAAAAGCTTGCCATCTTTGTTGTTTGTGGAATAATAGAGCATTTTCAATCTTTGAGAGGAACGCTCAAATTGATGCAGGAGTAACTCCTTAAGTTTGTATCTTAAATCAGATAATTTTATGTTGGTTTTGGGGAGGGATTATTTTTTGTTCTCATTTTCTAAAGCTGTAATTTTAGAGACTATGGAGTTGAACCACTGCTGTCTCCTCCTCTTCTCCTGTGCTCTCCATTGAATAAAGACCCCCCTGATATACGCCTTATGCGCATTCCACAAGGTCATTGGACTTTTCACAGAAGGCGCATTGTTAGTAAAGTATTCAGTTAGATTGCCTTCAATATGTTTCCTCATCTGCAGAAGTGACGAGTTCACCCTCCGCACAAACAAGGAATCTGAAGGAAACATATCGCTTATAGTTAAAGATATAAAAGCATGGTTGGAGCAGGTATTCGTATTTATAGAGGCTTTCTGTAGGAGCCATTTGTCCGCCAAGAAGTAGTCTATGTGCAAGTATGATACATGACTCGCTGAGAAAAATGAATAGTCTCTCTCATTGGCATGTTGGCACCTCTATATGTTATAGAGATCATTGTTCAGGAGAAAGTCACATAGTGCTAGAGCAGGGGTAGGCAACCTGTGGCCCTCCAGCTGTTGCAAAACTACAAGTCCCATCATGCCTCTGGGAGTAATTGCACCCGTCAGCCTTGCAATGCCTCATGGGAAATGGAGCAGCTGGAGGGCTGCAGGTTGCCTACCCCTGTGCTAGAGGATGTCTAGGTTTTGCAGAGTCCATGGTGAGGTTAGCAGTAGTGCTGAGGTCTTCGCACATTAGCAGCGATCCCCTCTGGGTCTTTTTGATTTTCCTAAGAAGGGAGTTTAGATACCGAATTTGATGGTTGTTGGGAGTGCATGTATTCATCAGCGTGAATGTAGTAGAGTTAATATCACAGATCAAAATAATAAATCATTCCTCTGGATCTATCATCGCCTTATGGAGTGTAAACGCCACTGTGTTTTTTATCGCAATCGTTACCCCCCTTTTTTTAGCTGGCATACAGGATTTTAAAACATGGGGAAAGTTCCTATTTGTGCATGAAGGCGGGTGGTGCAGTTGAAAGTGGGTCTCTTGTACACATAAAACGTCACTTTTATGGGTATTAGCTTCTTTCCATAATGAGGCCCATTTAGCAGGGGGATTTAAGCCCCTTGCATTGATAGATAGAAAGTTAATTCCCATTTTCTACAGAGGAGGATGTGTGTCCAGGGAGTTACTCACAGTTAGAGGAGGTAGATTTCAAGATTGTGCAGCCCTGGTGCAACCCCTAGTGGACAGTTCCTGATGTGCTGGTTATATTGTTCACTGCCTGTGATGTTGACAACTTGGGAGAAGTGTGGTAAGAACGGTAAACAGAAGCAAGAGGGATAAAACAAAAAGAAAAGAAAACAGTTAACAGTAATAACTGGTTTAGATAAACTAAAAGAAGGGTCTGGGTGACCAGAGTGCAGTCTTGTACTGCTCAGATTGAGGGGGCATTACAATAATAGTAATGTTCCAGCTAGCAGGGGGTGTAACGTGGATACAGAATGAACAATAAATTGCAATGGGTGAACTCTGAAATCTTTTCAACTTATATTTCAACTTGGTGAGACTCATATGTGTCTTCAAGTGTCATCTTGGTGGGTGAGATTCTCCAGAGATCCCCCTGTCCTGTTCGTTTGCCATCTCTTTGGGCTGGATGGAGGGGTTTGGATGGGAATAATATCCCTGGTTTTCAGCAATTTAAGGCCCTCTTCCAGAGAAGTGACCACGTAGGAGCTACCTTTCCATTGTATAGAGAGCTTAGTGGGAAATTTCCACTGATACGGAATATTGTTGTTTCGTAATGTCTTAGTAACAGTGTTCAGGTTCTTCCCTAATTGCATAGTATACTGAGAGAAATCCATGAGTTATCGTAAGGTTCAGGTAGGCTTCTGATTTTACGAGACGTTTGCATTATTTACTCTTTAAGATAGAAATGCATCCTCAGGATAACATCACGAGGGATATGTGCTGGAATGAAAGATGGTTTTGGTAGTCGATAGATTTGATCGATTATAAGATCAGTGGGTGATAAGGTGGGCAGCAAGGAGAACACTTCCTCAGCGTAGGCTTTTTCTTCTACTTCTATCCTCTAAATTTGCCAGCTTTTCTTTAACCCACAAATGGTTTGAATCCTGTATCTCATGTGCGTCCACCAAATCGTTGATTGTGTCAGCAAATTCTCCCATTTTATTTTCTACATGTGAGACTCTGGTTTCTACTGCTGATAGTTCAGTGCCAAATCTCTGCATGCACGACAGCGTGCCTGCATGGAGTATGCTTCTAAGGGACACTAGCATACCTTTTAGTGTAGTATCAAGCACTGGTTGATTATTAGTGCGGAATGCAGTTATGGAGTCTGGTAATTCCCTAGTGTCTTCCTGGGAGTCATATATACTATAGGGCTCACCTCATGCTGTGGTTGTTCACTCAGCTTGAACCAGACTTTTTCCGGGCTTCCAGATATGGGACTTGCTGAATAGGATACAGACTATTTGCGTTGTTGATAATTAGAGTTGAGCGAACTTCTGGAAGTTCGGGTTCTGCTGGTTCGGCCAAACTTCAGGACAAAGTCCGGGTTCGGGTCCGGACAGAACCCGGACTTTGACCCAGACCCCGAACCCCATTGAAATCAATGGGGACCCAAACTTTTAGGCACAAAAATGGCTGTAAGAAAGTCCAGGAAAGTCCTAGAGGTCTGCAAAAGGAAGGAAAGTGGGGGTAAGGGTCGGACAAGTGCCCTACAAAGAAATGGGGATAGCTGCACATCCGCGAATCACAGCTTATTTACGGCGATTTGCGGAATGTGGCCACATTGCCGCAGTAAATATACAATAGCTGGTCGGGAACCGGTTAAACATGAATGACAGTGCTCCACAGTGCAGATTGGGTGTCCCACATGGATGTACACTCACCCTTAGATGTGGACCACCTATCGCTATTGTGGTCAACTATGCTTGTGGGGTAACGCCTGGCGAGTTGTTGGCTGTCTGGCTCCTTATAGTAGCATCCTCCCAGAAGCATAAATAAAAATGACAGGAAGAAACCTCATTGTGCAACTACCTTACTAAATGTATTAAAAATGTTTAAAAACAAAAATGCACACTCACATTATTAGGTGCCTATCGTCCCGGGCACCCAGCGTGTACTGCAGACGATTTGTTAGGGTGATCAGCCCATATGATGTAAACCCACTGTCCCTGCAGCTCGGCTTGGCTTGTTCCCTAGGTTGGTAATGTGGGCGGAAGTGAGTCGCTGTGACGTGATTAAGCTCCGACGCATTTCAGCCTATCAGCGGGCTGTCATCAGGAAGCTTCCCTACACACAACAATTGCCCCAGAGAAGCTTTTTTTGGAGCAGAGCATGGTGCGTTACTGCAGTTTTTGGTGCGTTTGCCACACTTTGGGTGCCTTTAACATGTAATGACAACACAAACACGATGCACATTTGCAGCATTTCTGAAATGCATGGCAAAGCGTGCATTTTCTGTGCGGTTTGCCATGCGTTTGGAAACACACAGATGTGGATGGAGCCTCACTGTTCTTGTGTAAATGCACTAATTTCACTTTCAGGCCCCATTCGCACCTAGAGTAATGGGAGTGCATATTTTTTTTGCTCATTTTTCCAGTGACACACATAGGGCAGCCCATTGATTTCAGTGGACTGTGCTACACCTGGCAAAGTAGCTCATGGGACATTTTTGTAATTTTTTTACTGCATTTGTCACCTTTTTTTTTTAATGTGGCAAAATGCGTGTTTGCTTCTGTGTTTGGTGTGCCGTTAACAATTAATGACACTTAAAGTGCATCTAGTAATTTTAGGTGTATAAATGTGGCCATACACTTTACAATCTGATTGTACAATCTCTTTACAATCTCCTTTAGATTTAACAAAACTAATAATAGGAGGACACACCTTCCATCTAATCACCCAGTATCCAATCAGGCAGGCTCTTGCACTACATCAGGGGTGTCCCTAGGGCTGCATGTGGCCCCAGGGAATTTAGCATGCGGCCTGAGCCTGTCCGAAGGGATGCTGGGGAAGTAAGGCAAATTCACACATGAAGGAATGCCGGAGGTGCTGTGAAAACTTAATTGATGGGTGAAGGTGCGCTAATGAGGTCAGGTAAACTCCTTCCTGGGTCATACTGGCTTGTCTGTCCTATGTGCAGACCAGGAAGTTTCTGAAATGATCTGCAAACTACAGCCAAGGATGGAGCTAGGCCTGGTCTTCAAAACCAAAGAAAACGTGTATTTTTGTGCAATAGAGGTACATTACTATTATATTGGTGCATAGGGGAGCTGGAATTTAGAAAGAAAGTGAACTTAGCCTGTAACTAACCCAGTTTTAAGTCCTTTAGACTTTGTTTCATGCATTTTTTTTCGCCTCAGATGGCTGCAGTGTAATCTAGCTCCGGGACACCTCAGCTTCCAGAAGCGGCGCACAGCGTCGAGGGGCAGCAAAAAATTCCCCGAGACCTAAGGAGATCTCCCCACCACCCTTGGGAGAAAAATTGGCAAAAGAAAGTCCCACGGCTGACCCCGCAAACTAGCAGAGATCTTCTCCATGGCCTGGAGCTCTCGCAGCCAAAATGGCGCCACTTCCTTAGCGCGCGGCCTCACGAGACAAGCCTCATCCTGGGACCCACAGGCTGGATATGGTAGCAGTCTCTTCACCAAGCAAAACGGGGCAGGCAAGTAAACAAATGCCCGCTTCCCAGAGCCCCCAGAAATCCAGGCCCAGGCTAGATCCTGCATTGCAGGACACAGATGAGGAAAAGGGGAGGGCAGCCTCATGGAGGACACAGGAGACCCTAATGACCCTATAACACAATTTAAAACCACAGGCCAACCTATTGTGGACACAACTATGAAAAGCATGGTAGTCGCTCTCCGCAGTACCCTGCACAGAGACATGCTTTCAGCAGTCTCAAATATAAAGGTTGAAGTAGCAGAATTAGGAGACAGTATCAACTACATGGAAGACAAGCTGGGAGAGTACACAGAGGCTCATAATGACCTAGTGGACGTATACAGAGACACAGAAAACACCATTACTCTACTCAAAATGAAAATTGCAGACCTAGAAGACTACTCTAGGTGTAACAACCTATAATTTATGGGGGTCGCAGAGTCTCTATTACCTGGAGACCTGAAAAAATACATACATCAAATGAGAACTACCCTCCTACCAGAGATTCTGGCACAGGGAATTATTATTGATCGGGCCTGCAGACTGCCTAAACCTCAGTTTCTCTCAGATCATATCCCTAGAGATGTCATAGCATGCATCCACTAACTCTCTGCTTATTAATAAGCCATACCATGCCTATCACACTAGTCTCTCTTAATGCCCACAGGCTAAACAGTCTTTTTAAAAGTAGGGAAGCATGGAATGAGGCAATGAAAGTACAAGCAAATGTCTTCTGTATCCAGGAGACCCACTTCTGTGTCTCCAAAGCTCCACAATGCTCCCACTGGCTGTTTCCATATGTTTTTACTGCTAATGCCCCAGTCAAGAAAAATGGTGTCCTTATAGCCATTAGCTCATCAGTGGCCTTCACTATGTAAGAAGTCCACACAGATCCTAAAGGACACTACATAGTTTTAATATGCAACATTAATAACGTTGTTGACACATTTGTCAACCTCTATGCACCCAATGTTGGTTAGCTTACGTTTTTAAATGCTCTTTACAAGAAAAGAGACGCTCCGGAAGGGCTCACTACTGTTGATGGGGGAATTTAATACTATAATACACCAGGCATTGGATATTTCAAAATCTAGTACCCATGTTAGATAAACACTCTAAAATTTTCTGAGGAGAAACCTTCTATATGACCCATGGAGATGTAGACATGCTACTGAAAAAGACTATACCTACTTTTCAGTTCCCCACGGCTCATTTTCCATTTATCTGTTTCTTCCTTACAGACCTGAAGCTATTACACAAAGCTCTTAAAGCTGAAATTATGGCAATAACATTGTCTGACCATGCTCCCATTAAGCTGACGTTGACAGAGGATCATAGAGCCTTCCCAACCTATTTCTGGCATGACAATGCATCTTTGTTTAATAACCATGTCTGCAGAGAAAGAATTAATGCTTACCTTGAAGAATGTTCCTAATTTAATGTAACCCCAGACTCAAATGTGTCTAATGTATGGTGTGCCCACAAAGCCTACTCTAAAGGGTTGCTGATACAGTCAGCTGTAAGGGAAAGGAAACATAGGTTGCAGTCTATAGAAAATACCCTTACTAAAATCCAATCCCTAGAGCACCAACATAAACAAACTCACAACCCCACCATACTTACTGAACTGATGGCATACAGGAACAAACTAAGACTCCTCATGATCTCAGAGCATGAGAGGCAGACCTGTAGACTCAAAGCCACTTGCTACGTCCAAGGAAACAAAGCTGGTAAGCTCTTGTCTAACGAACTAAAAACACGGCAATTGAAAAAATCAGTAGCTTATCTTCTAAAACCAGGAACCAATTCTAAAATATTCCACCAAATTCCTTTTGGGACTATTATCATGCCTTATATAACCTTCAAAATTACCCCAAGACTATACAACCCAATGCAGACTCGTTACAAAACTATTTGACCTCCCTCCATCTCCCAACCATAGATGAAGAAACTCTATGAAACGTAAACACTCCTATGACTATAACCGCAATTTCCAAAGTTATCATATCCCTCCCCAACAACAAATCAGTGGGAGCTGATGGACTATCATCAGAATATTATAAGAATTTTCAGAATATTCTGACCGCACACCTAAAAAACTTGTTCAATGATGAAGCAACCTCCGGATCCTTCCCCGATGAAATGCTCAAAGCCCTTATTATTCCACCCTATTTCACTCCTAAATAAAGATTTAAATATTTTTTCAAAAATCATATTAAACCGACTAGCAGAAATCACATTCTCCCTAATTAATATGGACCAGGTTGGCTTTGTAAAAGGCCACCAAGCCTCAGACGGCACTAGGAGAATAATTAACCTCCTCACAACAATGTAAACCGGGAGAAAGCCTGCAGCCTTCTTAATATTACATGCTGAGAAGACCTTTGACTGGGTCCATTGGTGGTACCTCAGAGCCACTCTTAGTACTTTTGGTATACAAGATCCCATATTCACAGTGTCACGAACCTGGTGGTGGAGTCTGTCTTGTGCAGGGAACAACCGCTCTTGCGCACCCGATTCAAGGACCCCTGGTAGAGTAGACAGAGATCCAAGAGTGTGGGATGGCACGAGGGCTGGAAGGTCACTGATCATGTTGTGACGCTCCAGAAGGTCGTGCAGATGGACGGGTGGTCGTACAGGCTGGGTTGGCAACAGGCAGAGCGGTACAAAAGGATCAGGCAAGCGGGTAGTCAAGTTCAAGCAAGGTTCGTTAACGGGCGGGTAGCAGAAGTACAAAGGAGTAGACAATCGGATGGTCGTGGAAAGCTGGGGTCGGTGCAGGTAGCGGAACAGCAGGTCAGGACAAGCCGGGTCAAACAGGAAGCGGAACGAACTCAGGAACAGGTAGTAGGAGCTGAGGCTTACAGGGCGCGCGCAAACTCACACAGGCGTGCGCACCACCGCGGAAATGCCCAGAATACACTGGCAAGGATGTTACTTCTCTAACACACAGCAATCTCAGCACTATATTCCCACCCCTCGGCCCAAGTGTATACATCTAATACTCTGTCAGACTCATTCAGTGGGACTAGGCAGGGATGCCCACTATCCCCAATTATCTTCACTCTTATAATGAAACCATTTACCAAATCCATTCGACAAAATCTCCAGATTCAATGAATTAACATTGCAGAATATTGACAAAAAATTTAACTTTTTGCGGACGATGTCCTCCTGACCCTAACGAATGTTGCTCTTTCCCTGAGGGCGGTACAAGATAAAATATAGACATTTGGGATTATCGCATGCTACAAAATAAACATAACCAAGTCATCTCCCCATTGGCAGTAGTAAACCAGCCATCAAACTCTTAAAGGGAGTTCCCTTACACAAGGGACAATAAAACAATTGACTATCTTGGCATTAAGCTAGCATTTCCCGTAGCCACACTATATGACACCAACTTTCCCATACAAACGTACTTATTTCCTTACAAAACTTCAAACAAGACCTTCGTAGCTACAGAAAATGTGATATTTCATGGGTAGGCCGTATTGTGGCATTTAAAATGCTATCTCTCCCTAAAATACTTTAACCTCTTCCTCACCATCCCTATCAACATCCCAATTCGTTTTTTCACCACTTTAAACAAATATATGAATACATACATTTCAATTTCTAAATGTTTACATTTGGAACTCAGGCAAACCAAGAATAGCTCACAACATCCTCTATAAATACAAACACCAGGGTGGGTTAAATGTACCCAATATTCAAATTTGCCATAAGGCAACCATATTGGACCAACTTAAAGTCTGGTTTGAGCCCAGCCCCACTAAACGCTGCGTCAGTATACAAAAATGTACTTTATTAATCAGAGACCTAACCTCCCTATTATTTGCAAGCACCACACATCAGAAAGTAGATATAGCAAAGGCAGCAACGATCCAAGCATCCATAGAGGCTTGGACCTCTACTCTTCAAAGGGTACCCTACAATGACACTCCAAGAGCCATAAACATTCCTATACCAGCATATGAATATTTAATACCTATATTCTCAGTGGGTAAAGGATCCCAATCAGGACAAATAACTTTAGAAAAGATGCAAACTTTAAATGACACGAATACTCTATATAAAGTAGCTCAAATAAAACATTTCCACAGAAACTACCCTTCCTCATACACAAAGGTCAACAATGCAGTTTGGTCATCCTATCATAATACAACTTGGTTTTATAAATACTTGAACTACCAATATTCTGAAAGCATGGGAAAACAAATTACGGGCAGAATACTCTGAGCTCTTCCCACTGTACCTCACACTGGGAAAATGCTATAAAAATAATGTATCGTGGTACATGATGCCAGTCAAGCTTAAACATATGTTCCCTGATACCTCTCCTGTACGTTGGCGTCAATGTGGACAAGTTGGCGACATGTACCACACCCTATGGACATGCAAGGTCCTGAGGAGCTTCTGCAACTCAGCGTTGGACATAATGTCACATTTTACTGGAACAATCACTGACCCATGCCACCTATTACTCCTTTTTGAAATGCGACTAGACCGCTTCCCCAACAATACTTGACAATAGTCTCACATATATTAATAACAGCTCAAATGACAAAAACAAATGGAAACAGACATTAGCCCCAAATATTTCTTAAGTTATTCATAGAGTGAATGTCCTGCTAAATGCATATGCAAAGAATTGCTTTGTTATATTATGTTCACCCTTTTTATTTTGTTTCTTGAAAAAAATTCAATAAAAAATATTGAAATGGAAAATGAACTAAACACAAAATCATATCATTGTCCAATCAAACTGTGAATTCATGTCAGCTTGTCAGTCAGATACATCCTATGTTTCATAAATCCGTGCTAGCTATCACTTATGATATTGTTTTTAGCAGATATTCTTGTGCTGCATGTGCTTCTTTACCAAATCCTGAAATATATTTCTTTTTATAGATGGTAGACTTATATGCAAGCAGGAGGAAATGCTAGTTTAGCTGCTGCCCGACTGGGAGGGAAAGAGTTAACTCTTTCTACAGTAATTTATGCTATACTGTAATGTTTTATTGTTATTGTGTTTTATTGTCATTCTACTGTTTTTCTGTACTGTTACTGTGGTTTATTGTTAACCATTGTTTGCTTTGCAGGTATGCCATTCAGCTGCAGCACTGATTTGTTTATTTTGACAGCAACAGGGTTTGCTCTCATGACACATAAATCCATGACTCCAGCACATTGCCCCTATGCTTCGCCATATATATTTACTCTTTTTTTGGCACAGATTGCAATAAAAAAAGTTATTTTATTGATTTAATGTTTTATTGATAATGAGTGTTATAGTTAAACATTGTTTGCTTTGCAGGTACACCATTTAGCTGCAGCATGGATTTGTTTATTTTGACAGCAGCAAGGTTTGCTCTCACAATACATAAATTAGTGACTCCAGCATTGTAGGAGGTGATTTCACCACCGCAGTTAAAAAAAAAGCATATATGTCAAAGTATAGGGGCAGGGGTGGAAATAGGGGCAGATCACCCCTATGCTTCAACATACAGTATCTCACAAAAGTGAGTACACCCCTCACATTTTTGTAAATATTTTATTCTATCTTTTCATGTGACAACACTGAAGAAATGACACTTTGTTAAAATGTAAAGTAGTGAGTTTACAGCTTGTATAACAGTATAAATTTGCGGTCCCCTCAAAATGCTCAACACACAGCCATTAATGTCTCAACTGCTGGCAAGAAAAGTGAGTACCTGTCACTGCCTATTGCTGTCATACGGGATATTTACATTCACTGTGGTAACAATAAAAATGATTAAAACATATGAAAGGAACAGTGTAAAAATAAAATAAAAAAGCAAAATAAATAATTAAAAAAATAAAATAAATTAAATGACCCCTGTCCCTCTGTGCTCCCGCGTAAAGTTGCGCGCGGCACAGGGGTGCGCAATTTTAAAGCATGTCGTGTTTGGTATCTATGTACTCAGCATAAGATCATCTTTTATAAATTACTGAACATTTGGGCAATATAGTGTGTTTTTGTGCATTAAAATTGTAAAACTGTTTTTTTTTCCCAAAAAGCTTTTGAAAAATTGCTGCGCAAATACTGTGTTTGAAAAATATTGCAACACCCACCATTTTAATATGTAAGGCCTCTCCCTTAAAAAAAAAATAATGTTTGGGGGTTCAAAGTAATTTTCTAGCAAAAAAAAATATATTTTTTTCATGTAAACAAAAAGTGTCAGAAAGGATTTGGTCTTCAAGTGGTTAGAAAGAGTGGTTGATGTGCGGCATAAGCTTCTAATGTTGGGTATAAAATGTCAGGACAGTTCAAACCCTCCCAAATGACCCCTTTTTGGAAAGTAGACACCCCAAGCTATTAGCTGAGAGGCATGTTCATTCCGTGGAATATTTTATATTTTGCTAAAGTTTTGGGAAAATGACAACATTTTTTTTTTTACACAAAGTTGTTACTAAATTATATATTGCTCACACATGCCATGGGTATATGTGGAATTACACGCTAAAATACATATTGCTGCTTCTCTGGAGTTACCACATGTGTGAGTCTTTTTGGGAGTCTAGCCGCGTACAGGACCCCAAAATCCAATCACCGCCTTCAGGATTTCTAAGGGCATAAATTGTTGATTTCACTCCTCACTACCTAGTACAGTTTCGGAGGCCATGAAATGTAGGTAAGGATTCTTTTGTACACTGTCTGGAGGTTTTTTTCATTCATGCCTGGTGCCTACCATAGAGTTCTTATTACAAACAGATTCTTCCTGTTAAAAAGTTGTTTCCTGCCCCTGCTAAAAGGTCAGGAGATCCCTCAAGGCTATATATGCTTACAGGAAGTGAAGGGAGAGTGTGACCAGCCACACACTATGCCAGCAAGAGGTGCTGCAGGCTGATTTTGTGCTATAATTATCCATCCAGACTGAAAAGGGACAATAGGCAAGTGTTACTGCACTGTTTAGCTCACTGTTTGTTATATTTCTGTCGCTCCTGTGTGAGTACTCCCATTTGGGAATTAGAGATACAATATCTGCATATCCCTGTGTTAGATGCTCTGATTCACTTTCTATTTCCCATATTGCAATATACTTGGGCTATTCTCAAGTGTATGAGAGCAAAGCTCATTTGATTATAACTCATTTGACTAGTTTGCATTGAAGTGTATATTTGCCATTTCATTATTTAAAGACACTGTGTGCCTTTTTAGTCTGGGGGGTATCTAGCTAGTATTAGTCTAGGGACCAGTAAACAGCTCAGGGTAGCGACAGGTTAGGCTTCCAACGGCCATTTAGATAGGTAGCGGTCCGGTAGAATTGATAGCCTATAGTCAGGTTAGGGACCAAGAGATAGGCTAGATAGGCCTGATTTGCCTTGCAGGTGGCATGTTCCAGACTTCTTTACCATCTGTGTGTTCGCCTGTAAAACCATCCCCAGGAAGCCACCACTCCACAGATGTGTCAACGTTCGTCCTCTCAAGCCGGATTGTGTTACGCCTTGCAAGTCAGCTCATCAGGGGCCCCTGTGACTGAACTGTGCCACAGTGCCTAATTGGAGGTATTGGTGTTAAAGGCCTTTAGTTATTTATCCGGATATATATATATATATATATATATATATATATACATATATATACTGTTCTTCTAAGACATATGTACATTCTTCTTGTTATTGTGTTGGTTGGATGTAATGCCATCACTTTATCATAAATAAATAAATACATTTATATAAAGTTACACTAATCACCCGCTGGTATGTCTGCATATCTTTACTCTAAAATCTATTATGGGTGTATTAGTACTACAGCTGTAAATTATTTTGGGTGAGTTACTAGTTATTGTCCTAGAAAGGGATCATCTCTACATAGAGCCCTGCTCTAGGTGGAGGCACTGCCAATTATATATTCATAGTCCACTCTTCCTTTAGCGAAGGCTCAGGCTCATTTGGTTACCTGCAGGTTAGCGCCATAGCCTGTGTGGAGAAGGCAACTTCATATTACCCCCCCCTATAACAGGGCTATACCAAGATAGCAGAACCACCTCCAATGCCTCTCAGCAAATATCTTGGGGTGACTACTTTCCGAAAAGGGCTCATTTGGTGGGGTTTTGTGCTATATTGGTATTTCATGGCTTCCGAAACTGTGATAGGTAGTGAGGAGTAAAATCAACAGGGGGCATGGCCTGGATGCTGGAGATTAGGGCAGCCTAGTTCCCTTCCTCTGACATTCGGTCTTTTCACCAGCCATAGTAGAATTCTTCTAAGCTAAAATGTGCAAACCCAAGCGTAATCAATCATCCTCCCGTTCCCGATCAACGAGGGAAAGCGGAACTTAGCTCAGTGACAACATCACGGAGATGTTCCAGTCCCAATCCCTAGACACAGCTTCCTCCTCCTCACAGCAGGCCTCAAGCCCCACCAGAGTGGTAAGCCTAAGCCCCATGAAATCACGCAGCTCCCAGCATCTAATGGCTCAAGCCCTCTCCACACATGTACTCTGCCTAGATGACTTAAAAGCCATGGAGGCGGATATTAAAGATACCCTGATCTCAGATTAGATCTGCAGGGAGTGGCAGAGTGGTTAGACACTGTGGAAGAAGTTGCAGTACGCCATGACAGTGCCATGCACACAGCAAACGCTAGACTCACATTCTTTACTAGAGTTGAGCGAACACCTGGAAGTTCGGGTTCTGCTGGTCCGTCCGAACTTCGGGACAAAGTCCGGGTCCGGGTCCGGACGGAACCCGAACGATCGCACGGACAACGAACCCCATTGAAATCAATGGGGACCCGAACTTTTAGGCACAAAAATGGCTGTAGGAAAGTCCTGGAAAGCCCCAGAGGGCTGCAAAAGGAAGTAAAATGGGGGTAAGGGTAGGGCAAGCGCCCTACAAAAAAATGGGGACAGGGAAATAACTTTAAATATTTTTAAAAAAATAAAAACATAAAAAATGCAAAAATGGAGATGAATGTGGTTCATCTTCAAACTGTGTCTGAAAAGTATTAATTAACGGTAGAAGCCATATAACTGTTCTAAAATCATCTTCAAACTAGGGCAAGTGCCCTACAAATAAATGGGGATAGGGAAAATAAATTAAAATCAAATAAAAAAATGGGAAGGGGGATGGATGTGGAGTAGGAGCCTAGAGGTTG
>BLSH010015343.1:340959-354324 GCA_018402905.1 Glandirana rugosa
GCTTCCTTGCCTGCCGTGCTTGCAAGCACGCGTGTGCGCTGGCCCTTCGCGCGTGGGGTCAGGACCTTTCGGGATCTCCCGACGTCTTCCTTCATTTTACCCCCATTCTCATCCCGTTCACGGGATGTTTTTTTACCCCTATCCCTTTTATTTAATTTTAGTTTATTTTTTACCCTTCCCCCCACCTACACCTCATCCTCGGATCTTCAACTGATCCGGCACTGGCACCGTCACATCGACCTTCACCGCCACCATCTCCTCATCCTCCTCCATCGGTTGTACCATAAAAATAAAAAAAAAACATAACTCCGGATAAGTTTGATCCCACAAGACTTGTCTGTACCTTGTGCAGAATAAACATTTAGACCGGACTCACACAGCCATTCATATACTTCTTTTTTTGAATAGGCCTCAATACAAAAAAAAAATAAAAATACCATGTTGGCTACCTCCTCCTACTCCTCTACCACCGCCACTTCCAGCTACACTGCCACGGTCACGGCCTAGTCAACTTCTAGGCTCCTACTCCACATCCACCCCCCTTCCCATTTTTTATTTGATTTTAATTTATTTTCCCTATCCCCATTTTTTTGTAGGGCACTTGCCCTACTCTTACCCCCATTTTACTTCCTTCTGCAGCCCTCTAGGGCTTTCCAGGACTGGGGTGCGCGCTTCCCGGTCGCGTGTGCGCACGAACGTTCGTGCCGTCCGTTCCTTCGTACACGCGCCTGCGCACCGTGCTCCTTCATACGGCAATATGGGTTCTTCTTCTTTCCTGACATTGCCCCCCCAATGGGCAGCCTCCGGATGCCCAAACGGGCCAGTTTTTCAGGGTGTGCTCTCTGAAAAGTCTGCATCAGTCTTGGGGTGTGAACGTTGGTTTTAGGTTCCCAGGAACTTTCTTCCGGACCCTACCCTTTCCATTTTATGAGGTACTGCACCTGATTACCCCTTTTCCTGCAGTCCAGGATGGCTTCAACTTCAAATTCCTCCTCTCCATTAATAGTAACAGGTTCGGGTGGTTCGGTGCTTCGTCCTGGAAACGGATTAGAGGTTGCCGGTTTTAACAGGGTTACATGGAAAACTGGATGAATTCACATAGAATCTGGTAATTCCAGTTCATAGGCTACGTCATTAATCTTCTTTTTCACCGGAAATGGTCCAATGAACCGGGGTCCCAGTTTTTTAGATGGACAGGCCAGTTTCAAGTTTGTGGTAGACAACCACACTTGTTCCCCTGGTTCCAAGTTCAGCTCACCCTGTCTTTTCTTATCAAATGCCTTCTTGTAATCTTCCTGGGCTTTGGACATCATTTCTTGTAACAACTTGTTATTGGTGTTGAAGAAATCCACAGTATCTTGCACGGCAGGAACTTTACTTTCGGGGATGGAACTGGACAAAAAGGATGGATGAAACCCATAATTGGAGAAGAACGGAGACTGTTTGATGGAGGAGTGTACAGAATTGTTATAAGCGAATTCAGCCATTGGTAGTAAGGACACCCAATCATCCTGGGAGAATGAAGAAAAGCATCTCAGATATTGTTCTAAAGTCTGATTACTTCTTTCAGTTTGCCCGTTGGATTGTGGGTGATAGGCTGAGGAGAATGAGAGTTCAATCTTCAGTGCTTCGCATAACGCTTTCCAGAATCTGGAAGTAAATTGTACTCCTCTATCTGAAACAATATTGACAGGTATTCCATGGAGCCTGATGACTTCTTTAATGAAGGCTTCTGCGGTTTCAGGGGCTGAGGGTGTGCCCTTCATAGGTATAAAGTGGGCCATTTTATACAGTCTGTCTACTACTACAAAAATGGAGGAAAATCCTTCCGACAGGGGCAACTCAACAATGAAGTCCATAGAAATAATTTTCCAAGGTCTTTCTGGGACTGGTAGAGGTCTTAATAGTCCCCAAGCCTTGTTCTTACTGTTCTTGTTCTGGGCACACGTGGTACAAGATTCCACATACAGCTTACAGTCCTTCTTTACTTGAGGCCACCAAAAAGTGCGTTGGAGTAATTCAGTGGTCTTAAAGGCACCGAAGTGTCCTGCGAGTTCTTGATCATGGCATAATCCCAAAACTGTGGTACGCACTTCCTCCGGTACAAAAATTCTGTTATCATGCCACAATAGCCCCTCTCTGTACTGGAGATTGTTTCCAGGTGAAGAAACACATTTGTTTGACAGATGTTTGATTCGTGACAACAGATCTTCCTGGAGCAAGAAAAAATTCCCAGAGGATAAAATGGTGTCAGAAGATGATGGATTCCCAGATTCATTAAACATACGTGAAAGTGCATCTGGTTTAGTATTTTTGGATCCCGGCCTGTAGGTTATGTGGAAGGAAAATCTGGAAAAGAACAGGGCCCATCTGGCCTGGCGTGGCTTCAATCTTTTTGCAGTCCTCAAATATTCCAGATTTTTATGATCGGTATAGATTAAGATTGGATGTGCTGCTCCTTCCAGTAAGTAACGCCATTCTTCTAATGCTGCCTTGATCGCCAATAACTCTTGGTCACCCACGTCATAATTTCTCTCAGGTGTAGACAACTTGCGAGAAAAGAAGGCGACTGGGTGTAATAGAGCCTTGGCACCTTGCTGCTGGGAGAGTACAGCCCCAACCGCTGTTTCCGAAGCATCCACCTTAAGGACATATGGAAGAACCGGGTCAGGATGCTTTAGAATAGGGGCTGATGTAAACAAATTCTAGAGGGTTACAAAAGCAGATTGTGCCTCCAAGGACCAACAGAATTGAACACTTTGCTTGGTCAACTGGGTAATGGGTGAAATGATGGCAGAAAATCCCTTGATAAACTTTCGATAAAAATTAGCGAATCCGACAAAGCGTTGGATTCCTTTTTTATCACTGGGTACTGGCCAATCCAGAATGGCAGAGATCTTCTGAGGATCCATCTCGATGCCTTCAACAGAAATAATTAGTCCCAAGAATTGGATGCTTTTTTGTTCGAACATGCATTTTTCGGGCTTGGCATAAAGTCCATGTTGTCTTAAACGCTCCAGGACACGTGACACGTGTTGGCGATGTTCCTTCAGAGATGATGAGAAAATCAAAATATCATCTAGAGGATAGATGATAACAAAAAGATCAAGATAGTCTCTGAAAATGTCATTTACAAAATGCTGGAACGTGGCAGGTGCATTACAGAGTCCAAATGGCATTACTAGGTATTCAAAATGCCCAAAACGGGTGCGAAAGGCAGTTTTCCATTCGTCACCCTCTCGGATGCGAACAAGATTGTAGGCACCACGGAGGTCCAGCTTGGTAAAAATGACTGCTGTTCCAAGTCTCTGAAATAGTTCAGGTACCAACGGAAGAGGGTAGCGTTTTTTGACAGTGATTTTGTTCAGTTCTCTGTAGTCAATGCAGGGCCGTAGAGAATGATCCTTTTTTTCTACGAAGAAGATGCCTGCACCAGCTGGTGATGTGGAGGGCCGAATGAATCCTCTTTCTAAATTCCCGTCCAGGTAGTTTTTCAGAGCACCCAGTTCGAGTTCGGATAGGGGGAAAATTCTTCCAAACGGGACCTCAGTTCCTGGCAAAAGCTCAATAGGACAATTATAAGGCCGATGAGATGGGAGAGTTACTGCCCCTTTTTCACTGAAAACGTCCAGGAAAGTATGGTACACCTCGGGCCCAGACTGACGGACCTCCATGTCGGCATCAGCGTCAAAACAGGACAGGGTAGAGAGGGAACTGGAGTTTTCCTGTAGACAGTGCTGGGAGCAGTAAGCTGATTGAAACTGAATCTCCCCCTTGGCCCAGTTGATGAGGGGATTATGTGTCTGTAGCCACGGCATACCCAGGATGACGGGAAATAACGGGGATGCTATGGCGTCCAGGCATAAGAGTTCATGGTGGTTGCCCGTGATGGTGGCAGGCAGTGGTGCAGTCTCATGGGTGACTAGTCCTGATTTAATTGTTGACTCATCCGCAAGGTGGACAGTCATTTCCCGAGCCTTAGGTTGAAGTGGAATCCGGTGCTTGGTGACAAAGGATAGATCAATGAAACAGCTACAGGCTCCAGAATCAATAATGGCGGGGACCAGGATATTCTTGTCTGGAAGCTGGAAGGAGATAAGTACAGAGATTTGAGCGGGGTTGCCGGAACAGGTAGGTGCAGGGTCAGATGTGACAGTCAGACACTTACGTAGTTTTGCTGGACAAGTCCTCACATAATGACCTGGAGCCCCACAGTACATACACAAATTGTTCAATCGACGGCGCTGGCGTTCCTCAGCTGAAAGGGAGGGACGGAGTAGGCCCAACTGCATGGGTTCCGCAGCGTCAAGAGGGGAAGCAGCCAGAGGTGGCACCACAGGAGTAGAGAAGACAGGGCCTCTAGGCAACATCCAAGTGGGACGAGATGTGCCTGCCTGACGTTCCGACCGTCTTTCCCTTAGACGTCGATCGATCAGGATTGACAGCTGAATCAGAGTGTCTAAAGTCTGTGGGATACCAACTCGTGCCAGTTCATCTTTAAGAGGATCAGAAAGGCCCAAGCGGAATTGATAGCATAGGGCAGCATCGTTCCAGTTGGTATCGGAACTCCAACGTCTGAAATCAGATACATAGTCCTCTGCTGCTCTACGCCCTGGCTGGAGTGCATGTAGGGCCACTTCAGCTGTTGCAGACTGGTGTGGATCCTCGTACAGTTGTGACATGGCTTGAAAGAAGGATGACAGATCCCCCAGAGATGCGGCTTTCTGCTCGAGGAGTCGGTGGGCCCAGGACTGAGGTTCTCCTTGCAGTAAAGAAATTACAAATCCCACCTTGGTTGCTTCTAGCGAGAAGGTGCGGGGTTGTAGAGCAAAATACAGTTCACATGCGTTGTGGAAGGAACGAAATCTGCTACGTTCTCCGGAGAACTTGTCAGGTGGCGGGACTCTGGGCTCTGGAGGTAGCATGACTACAGTAGGTGAAGTGGCTGAGCTGGATGATGCAGTGGGCTGGCTGGCGTAGGAAGGAGTTGGTGCTGAAAGTTTCTGTACATGTTCATCCAAGCGATGGTAACCTTCCTGGAGATCTTTAACAGCCTGTTTAAGGCCTGCAAGATGTCGGCAAAGTTCATCCATGGGAGAGGATCCCGGCGCAGACTCAGACATGGCCGTTTGGTACTGTCACGTACCTGATGGTGGAGTCTGCAATGGCCGAGGACAGCCTCTCTTACAATCCTGACTCAGGAGCCCCTGATATGGCAGACAGGAAAGCTCAAGAGTGCAGAATGGCACGAGTGCTTGACTGGAACACAGGTGTGATGGTCGCCGGCAGGGCTGGTGATGCAGCGAGCTGGAGCAGAGAAGAACTCTGGAGAACAGCTGACAATTCGCTCTGCAGGGCTGAACCAAGCGGGTGATGCTGGATGAGAAGGCTGGAAACAGACTGGAACAGACAGCAGCCAGGCCGATCAGGAACTGAAGAGTAGGCAGAAGGATGGTCGGAAACGAACCAGGTCGTCAACAGGCGGGCAGTGCGGTACCAGGGAACAGGCAGAAGAATCGTCAGGGCAAGCCAAAGGTCAGGGCAGGCAGCAAGTAGCAGAGTCAGGATCAAGCCAGTAATCAAGGAACAGGTATAGCTGATGAACAGGTAACAGGATACTCAGGAATGCTGTAGACCAAACGGCATTGGTGTCATGTCACTGTTCCGTTTAAATAGTCCTTTTGGTGCCAAGAATAATCACGAACGGGGGTGCGCGCTTCCTGTCGTGTGTGCGCACGAACGTTCGTGCCATCCGTTCCTTCGTGCACGCGCCTGCGCACCGTGCTCCTTCGTACAGCAATACGGGTTCTTCTTCTTTCCTGACATCTACTCTTTCTTGATTGCTGCCTCATTGGAGTTGTGTCTCACCTTCACTTTCCTCCTGCTCTATCTGGCATCCATGTCACTTCACTGACCTCATCATCATCATCTCCTCCATCCTCATTACCACTGAAGACAACTTGGCAATACACTGTGGCTGTGGGAATATGAATGCCAATTTGTGTACCAGTGTTCTCCCCTCTCTGTAGCAGTGTTGCCAACCGCCAGTATTTTTACTGGCAGCCAATAAAAAATGGGCACTTTCCTTCTGCCAGTAAATGTCAGTATCAGGAAAAGTTTGCCAGTAAAAAATATGGCTGTGACACTTGGCTGGAAACGACATATTCGCAGTTCAAGTACAGCGCTGGCAAAGACCATCCGAGTGCCTGCTACAGTGTGTTCGTGTAGCGCAGGCCAGGGGCGGGTCTGGTGGAGGTGGTGTCTGAGTATGTCATGTGATGTCATGGTGCAAGAGAGCTGAGTGGCCGGAGCCTCATGTGCGGGTCTGCGAGACGGGAGTGTTTGGTGCACTTTAATTAGAGTACTCACTACACAGACACTCTCCACTCCTGTTAAACGTTTACTAACGCAATGATATATGGTGTTAAACTTGCAGTAATGCAATGAACTATATGGCGTTAAATTTGCAGTAACGTAATGAAATATATGGCAATAAACTTGCAGTAATGCAAAGAACTATATGGCATTAAACTTGCAGTAACATACAGAAATATATGGAGTTCAACTTGCAGTAATGCGCAGAACTATATAGCGCTAAACTTGAAGTAATGTAATGTAAAAAATGGTGTTCACGTTCAATTTGCAGTAACGCAGTGAAATATATGGCATTAAACTTGCAGTACCTAAATTTAATATATGGCATTAAACTTGCAGTAACCAAATTAAATCTATGGTGTTAAACTTGCAGCAATGCAATGAAATATATGGCATTAAACTTGCAGCAATGCAAAGAATTATATGGTGTTGAACTTCAGTAATACACAGAACTATATGGCGTTCAACTTGTAGTAATGCAATGAAATATATGGCGTTAAACTTGCAGTACTGCAATGAAATATATGGCGTTAAACTTTCAGTAACACAATGAAATGTATGGTGTTAAACTTGCAGGAACACAGTGAAATAGATGGCATTAAACTTGCAGTAATGCACAGAAATATATGGCGTTCAACTTGCAGTAACGCACAGAACTATTTGGCATTAAACTTGCAGTAACACATAGAACTATATGGTGTTAAACTTGCAGTAATGCAATGACATATGTGGCGTTAAACTTGCAGTAATGCAATGAAATATATGGCGTTAAACTTGCAGTAACGCAAAGAGCTATATGATGTTAAACTTGGAGTAATGCACAGAAATATATGGTGTTCAACTTGCAGTAACACGCAGAACTATATGGCGTTAAACTTGCAGTAACGCAATGTAATATATGGTGTTCAACTTGCAGTAACACAGTGAAATATATGGCGTTAAACTTGCAGTAACGCAATTAAATATATGGCATTAAATTTGCAGTAACACAATGAAATGTATGGCGTTAAACTTGCAGGAACACAATTAAATATATGACATTAAATTTGCAGTAACACAATGAAATATATGTCGTTAAATTTGCAGGAACGCAGTGAAATATATGGCTTTAAACTTGCAGTAACACGCAGAACTATATGGTGTTAAACTTGCAGTAATGCAGTAAAATATATGGCGTTAAACTTGCAGTAACACAATTAAATATATGGCATTAAACTTGCAGTAAAGCAAAGAACTATATGGCGTTAAACTTGCAGTAAAAGACAGAAATATATGTCTTTCAACTTGCAATAACGCACAGAATTATATGGTGATAGAAATACAGTAACGCAACATAATATATGGAGTTCAACTTGCAGTAACACAGTGATATATATGGCGTTAAACATGCAGTACCACAATGAAATATATGGCATTAAACTTGCAGTACTGAAATTAAATATATGGCATTTAATTTGCAGTAACGCAATTAAATATATGACATTAAAATTGCAGTAACATAGTGAAATGTATGGTGTTAAACTTGCAGGAATGCAGTGAAATATATGGCGTCAAATTTGCACTAACGCACAGAACTATATGGTGTTAAACTTGCTGTAATACACAGAACTACATGGTGTTTAACTTGCTGTAATGCAATGAAATATATGGAGTTAAACTTGCAGTAACTCAATGAAATATATGGTGTTAAACTTGCAGTAACGCAAAGAACTATATGGCATTAAACTAACAGTGACAGACAGAAATATATGGCGTTCAGCTTGCAATACAGAACTAAATGGCGTTAGACTTGCAGTAACGCAATATAATATATGGCGTTCAACTTGCAGTAACGCAGTGAAATATATGGCGTTAAACTTGCAGTACCGCAATTAAATATATGGCATTAAACTTGCAGTAATGCAATGAAATATATGGTGTTAAACTTGCAGTAATGCAATGAGATATATGGCATTAAACTTGCAGTAACGCAAAGAACTATATGGTGTTCAACTTGCAGTAACACACAGAACTATATGGTGTTCACCTTGTAGTAACACAATGTAATATAATGCATTCCACTTGTAGTAACGCAATGAAATATATGGCGGTAAACTTGCAGTACTGCAATTAATTATATGGAGTTAAACTTGCAGTAACACAATAAAATATATGAAATTAAACTTGCAGTAATGCAATGAAATGTATTGCGTTAAACTTGCAGGAACGCAGTGAAATATATGGCATTAAATTTGCAGTAACACAAGAAATATATGGCATTAAACTTGCAGTAATGCAAATAACTATATGGCATTAAACTTGCAGTAAGGCACATAACTATATAGCGTTAAACTTGCAGTAATGTAATGAAATATATGGCATTAAACTTGCAGTAGCGCAAATAACTATATGGTGTTAAACTTGGAGTAACGCACAGAACTATGTGGCGTTAAACTTGCAGTACGCAATGAACTATATGGTGTTAAACTTACAGTAATGTAATGAAATATATGGCGTTAAACTTGCAGTAACGCACAGAACTATATGGCGCTAAACTTGCAGTAATGCACAGAACTATATGACGTTCAACTTGCAGTGATGCACAGAACTATATGGCGTTAAACTTGCAGTAACGCAATGAATTATATGGCGTTAAACTTGCAGCAACGCAATGAAATATAGGACATTAAACTTGCAGTAACGCAATGAATTATATGGCGTTAAACTTGCAGTAACGCAATTAAATATATGGCATTAAACTTGCAGTAATGTAATGAAATATATGGCGTTCAACTTTCAGTAACGCACAGAACTATATAGAGTTAAACTTGTAGTAACACACAGAACTATATGGCGTTCAACTTGCAGTAATGCACAGAACTATATGGCGTTAAACTTGCAGTAATGCAATGAACTATATGGCATGAAACTTGCAGAAACACAATGAACTATATGGCGTTCAACTTGCATTAATGCACAGAACTATATGGTGTGAAACTTGCAGTAACGCAATGAAATATATGGCGTTAAACTTGCAGTAACTCAATGAAATATATGACGTTAAACTTGCAGTAATGCAATGAAATATATGGCATTAAACTTGCAGTAACGCAATGAAATATATGGTGTTAAACTTACAGTATTGCAAAGAACTACGTGGCGTTAAACTTGCAGTAACACACAGAAATATATGTGGCATTAAGCTTGCAGTAATGCAAATAAATATATGGCGTTACACTTGCAGTAACACAAAGAAATATATGGTGTAAAATGGTCACTACACTGATGCTATCTGAACTGTCCCTAGCTGCACACTAATGTAAATTTGGTGGTCAATACACCAAAATCAAACCATCTGAACTGTCCCTTCCCTAGATATACACTAATACAAAGATGAATGACACGGTCGCACTACACTACACTGAAACTATCCGAACTGTCCCTACTCTAGCTGCACACTAATGTACTAAAGATGAATGATGTTCGTCACTACACTCACGCTGACTATCCCTAGATTGACACTAAACTAATAGTCTACACTGTCAAGAGAATCACAATAGCACACTGTCTAGTAGCACTGAACAGAGCCCTGTTCTATCTATCTCCACGCCAAAATAACACTGAAAATGGCCACTTTTGAAAGAATACTTTTATAGTGTGGGGCGGGACTAAGAGCAATGAGCCATGATTGGATAGAGTCATCATGACAGTGTCCAATCATGGCTCTGACAGTGCTCTGTGCCCTCACTGGGTGAAGCTTTCACTGCTTCAGCCAATCAGGGCTTGCAATGCACTGTGCAGTGGTGCAGTGCACTGTGGTCATTCGGCAGACCAAACAAATAGTCACACAACTGTATAATTCGGCTGTTCAGACAACACACAAACAGCCAATGTTCAGCCCAAACCCATGCTCGGACTGAACCATTCACCCATCCCTATTTGTGAGTATGCCACAAGGAAAAGCTCAGGGGAGTTTGTATTTTTTTTACCCAAGCTAATGGCTGCTGATAAAGGATGCATGCACTGTGTTGTCACCATTTGAGAAGGTGACAAGGATGGTGAGCCCTGACAATTTATGCATCAGTAACACAATCCGTCTTGTGTTCCTGCTGGAGCATACTCTGCATGGCATTATGGACAGTGCACTTGAGGCAGAGCAGCAGTAGGAAGAGGAGGACCTCCTTGCCTCACAAGGCCCGATTTATGCAGACACTATCCTTGCAATGCCACAGAACACACAAGAGGAGAAGGAGGAGGAGGATTCTGGTAGTTTTTGAGGCACTGAAGCATAGGAAGACATTCAAATTCAAATTCAATTAAAACCTTAAGCTATGCTTTAAGTCCCCAGAAACCTTAGAAGTAGTATGTGGCTGGGAGGAGGCAGTTCCAGATACTGTAATCCTCAGTGACCCCGAGGACGTCTCATGCCTCCGCAAACTTACAGTGCATGGGCTCCCTTATGCTTCAAAGCCTGCGAAAGGACCCAAGAATTTGTGGCATCAAGGAGATGGATCACTATTGTTTGGCAACCCTCCTTGACCACCGTCACAAGGAAAAAATCTCGGAATGCATCCTGCCCTCGCAGAGGGAGCACAGGATGATATACCTTGAGGATACCTTAAAGAGGAGTTTATGTAATGCCATTCCAGTCTCTGGGGGGTTACAGACTCATGGAAAAGCTAGCTTTGAGGCTTCAGTTGGTCAAAGGAGGAGTGGTGGAGAAGGGGGCCACCATATGATGCATTTCAAAATGTATTTTTGTCCACTGTGCCCAGGGCGGTCAGCTTCAAGATCCCATTGTGTTAGGAAAAGACTGTGCTAAGGGTTAATGCATTTGGTTGTGCTTTCCTCTATTTCCTGGAGCAGCCCTATTTAAACTTCCTGCTTCCTGTAGCAAATGCTGTCCGTTCTATAGCGTATGAGTGTTCCTGAGTAGTCTGTATCCTGATTTTCTGTTCCGGTGACCCGGCTTGTTTCTGACGTTGATTGATCTCCACCTGCACCGACCCCCACCTGCACCGACCATTCTCCTGCCTGATCCTTGTGTACTTCACCTGCCTGCCTGTTGACGACCTTGCCTGCATCTGACGACCCCTCTGCCTACTCCACCTGTACCGCTTTGCCAGCCCGTTGACGACCTCAGCTTGCACCACCACTCTACTACTGCACGAGCCGCAACTGGACCCTTCACACCATCACCAGTGATCCTGTCCGACCCTCGTGCCCCCCTGTGCTCCCGAACCTCCTGTCTGCTCTACCAGGGGTTCCCGAACCAGGGCCGTAAGAGTGGTTGCTCCCTGCACAAGACAGACTCCACCACCAGGTGCGTGACACATTGGCAGTGTCTACATCATATGGTGGAAGATTATCTAGGGGTGAAAATAGACATGGAGAGCTTTTTGGTAGATGATCCACTGGGTTTCTGGGTCATGAGGAAAAAACCACTGGCCAGAACTTACCCAGTATGCAATTGAGCTGCTGGGCTGCCCTGCATCCAGCATGCTTTCCAAATGGGCATTCAGTGCTGCCAGAGGTTTTATGACACATAAAAGAGCATGTCTGTCCACAGACCGTCTGACATTTATCAAAAGAAATAATTTCTGGATTAGCGGCATCTATGAAGCTTTTGATGCCGCTAATTAACTGTTGCAAGACTATCTAGGCTGGTTAGCTTTGTGGGTATTGATTTTATCTTGAATTCTTTTTTTGGTTTCATCAAGAGTACCTCTAGAAGGTTATGGGCTGAAGACACCACCAATACCCAAAGACCAATTTTTCCGCAACTGTTACTTTTATCCAAAGTCTGTGACATAGACACCAGAATTTATCCACATTTTTTTTTCCTTTATAAATGTCATTTTTTTCAGCAGCAGGTTCTATATATGCTATAGATGCACCACTTTACAGGCAGACAAAGGGCCACCCAAGCACTATACTTAAAGGATTTTTTCATTTTTATTATTTCACTTTAAGCATCAGTAAATCACTGCTCATTTAAAAATGATTGCATCAAATTTCTATTTTTTAGAGCAAGGCCAATTCTACTTTAATCAAGAGTACCTCTAGAAGGTTACGGGTTGAACGTACCACCAACACCCAAAGACCAATTTTTGTGCAACTATTTGACCAGGGCATCAAATTTCATTTTTGTACAGAAAGGGTTAATCTTTCTTTCATCAAGAGTACCTCTAGAATGTTATGAGGTGAAGGCACCACCAACACCCAAAGACCAATTTGTCTGCAACTGTTTGACCAGAACATCAAATTTACATTTTTTACAGCAAGGCCAATTCTTGCTTTCATCAAGAGTACCTCTAGAAGGTTACAGGGTGAGGGCACCAACAACACCTAAAGACCAAGTTTTCTGCAACTGTTTGACCAGGACATTACATTTACATTTTTTTACAGCAAGGCCAATTCTTGCTTTTATCAAGAGTACCTCTATAGGGTTACAGGGTGAGGGCACTAACACCCAAAGCCCAATATTTCTGCACCCATTACTAGAGTTGAGCGAACCTGGACTGTAAAGTTCGGGTCCGTACCGAACTTTGGGGGGTCCGGGACCCGGACCCGGACTTTTCAAAAAAAGTCCGGGTTCGGGTCCGGTGTTCTGGTAATTTTAATGAAAAATCTTAAAAATGCTGTAAAAAAGCCCAGGAAGGTCCTAGAGGTCTGCAAAAGGAAGGAAAATGTGGGTAATGGTGGGACAAGTGCCCTACAAAGAAATGGGGACAGGGAAATAACTTTAAATATTTAAAAAAAAATAAAAACATAAAAATTCAAAAATGGAGATCATCTTCAAAATGGGTCTGAAAAGTATTAATTAACATTAGAGGCCATAGAACTGTTCTAAAATCATCTTCAAACTATGTCCAAAAAGTATAAATAAGCCCAGAGTACCCATATCACTGTTCTGCAAAATGTGTGTATCACTTTAAATCAAACCGTCAATCATTCAACATCTTTTATTCACACTTCTTTTTAAAATGTGTGTATCACTTTAAATGAAAC
>BLSH010015343.1:377720-390788 GCA_018402905.1 Glandirana rugosa
AGACCCTATAGAGGTAGATGTGGTGAAGGGGTACGGACGGAAATAAACATAAGGTAAATCGGAGTTGGAAAGAAACGACAGGGTGAAGGGGAGAGGGGGACGGGGTAGAAGAGAAGGAAGGGGAAAGAAGGGAGGAAGGGGGAAAGAAAGGAGGAAGGGGGAAAGAAGTGAGAATGAGAATGGGGGAGGGAAGAGAGGTTTCGACAGATAATTGGTGAAGGCATGGTCGCCTGCAGTATACTGTAGGAATCCAAACTCACCACTATAGACTTACCACGGACGTCGACGTCCGTGGTAAGTCTATGGCAAAATCCGCCGCTAAGACCACTTTTATCTTGCAGGGAATCGCCTGCTGAAAAAAACGGTATCTGAATGGTGCCTGCAGCTGCAGGCACCATTCAGATATCACCACTCAAACCTAAGGATGTCATATGACGTCCGCTGGTACGGAAGTGGTTAATAGACAGCTTTGGAGAGAAGGGAGGGGGTAAGAGTAAGAGTGAAGAAAGGGGGAAGGAGGAAAGAAAGGGGGAAGGAGGGAAGAAAGGGGAAGGAAGAGAAGATGGGGCAGGGGGAGAGGGGAAGTGGGACAGCAAAGAAAGGTTGAGGCTAAATGGAATACAAATAAAGGCAGGCATGGGGAAGTGGTGTAGATGGAGATATCCCAGAGATCAATCCAGTGCTGGAGTGAAACGCTGGTGAGCCAACAGTAGCTCTAAAAACTCAATAGGGCACAAATGATAGTAAAACAACCTTACTAGTAGACACACACTTATAGCATTTAGGATGTGATCGATCTCTTAAGGATGGTGAGTATGCTGGGTAGTTCTAAGTGGGTAGTTCTGTGGAGTACAGCTGATCGACGATAGGCTATTCTGGTATGTAAAATGACTCAGCTTATAGGGAGGCTTTTGAGGGCTGGTCTGGTGTCATGAAGGTGCGGCTGAAGCAGAAGTGGAATGTTGAGGAGAGGTGGAGATGGGATCCCATTGCTCAGTTTCCATATCAGATGAAGTTTTAAGTTGTTGCTCCATTTCCAAAGGGAAGGTAAACGAGACATGATCCTCTGTTGAAGAGTGAATATTCAATGTAGCTGGATAAGCCAGAGTAAACCAAATGCCTTTGTGAAAAAGGGCTGAGCAAATAGCAGAAAATGCCTTGCGTTGTTCATCACTTTACACACACAATACAGTACACAGTAATCAGCGAAAAGCAGCAAGTCAACACGATCAATAGAGAGAGTGCGGGATCGGTGAAACCTCTGGAAAATTGCATTTTTATCGGCATAGTTAAGATAGCGTACTATCGTGGGTCGCAGTTTGGTATGGCTATCAGAAGGTTTCCCAATGCGGTGCGCACGCTCCACTACACATGGGGTGCAGAGGCCAAGCTGGTCAGGGATGGTTATAGCACAAAGCTCAGACAGTGCACATGTAAAAAAGGATTAGGGGAGACCTACAGTGTGAAAATTATTACGCCTTGAGCGGTTCTCAAGGTCATCCAATTTATCCTGGATTTCCCGGTATGACTGGGAGATGGGGTCCATAGCTGCAGACTGTGCTGCAGCTTCATCTTCTAAGGATGAGATCCACTCCTCAGCATGGGTGATCCTCTGGGCATGAGCCTGTAGATCCTGGTGCAGCTGTTCCATGCCTCTCTGGACCGCTCTGTCTACTACCTCTGTGAGGGTGCAAGAGAGGAGGGCAACCACTGCCTTTGCAATGCCGGCAGGAGAGGTTAGGTCAGACACTGCTGGCTCAGTGGGAGCCAGGTTGTATGCATTATTATCAGCGTGAGGATCAAGAGACATCTTAGCGGCAGCAGCCACATGTCACTGGCGAGCTGCTATGTGACAGGAGCTGTGCGGCTTTGAGATCGCTCCACAAAGTGATCCATCTGTGACAGGGAGGGATCGCTGGACAGATGGAGGTGTCGTCCGGGCTGATGCAGGCTTTGGAAGCCGATTCTAAGGAGGAGAGCAGCAGGAGCTCTCTCTGCTCACCTCCTTTCCATGCGGAGCCGGAACCTGTAGTCCAAATACCCTTGTCAGGGAAGAGGTCAAAGAACTGTGAATTCTGCCAACATCCAACATGGCCACGCCAGGCGTGCACCGGCACATGCGGGCACATTTAGTTGCCTGCCAGCACAAGCGCGTGCAACGTGACAGATGCCAGCCTTCCCTGGACTATTTAAACCTGCCATTGTCAATGGCACATTGCTGGATTATCTCTCAACTTCCCTGCGCTCCTGTGTTCCTGTACCTTCTTTTGATTCCCTGTCTTTGACCCGGCTTGCTCCTGACCTGTGAACCTGTTCTCCTGATTGACCCCGGCTTGTACCTTGACTACTCTTCTGGCTTGCTCCTTGTGTTTGACCCTCAGCCTGCTTCACCGACACTGCTCCTGATCTGCTTGTCCAATTACCTTGTCTGAACTCGTCTTCCTGTGTATGACCCCTGGCTTGGCTATCTGGACTCTCAAGCACACCAGTCTACTGCCTATCAGTCAGTTCCTGTGGCATACAGTCATCCCATCACCATAACTGGCAAACCGTGCTTCTTTGGGCACTGCACTCCCTGTACTCGTCTCCAGGGAGGCATTGCACTTAGCTGCAAGGGGAGCCCTCTAGCATCTTGGCCTCATACCCGGTACCTGACAGCATAATCCAGCCAGAATGTCTGAGGCCAATGAAGGTGCTTCCCTGCTGGAGGCTTTGTGTCAGCAAGTCACCGCCCTCACCCAAGCTGTGCAAAGACTGCAATATGGTTATTTTTAGCTGGAAAGATGACTGCAACACCTCGCTGTGTCACCTGCTGTAACAGACCAGGCCACTTCCTCCACCGGACCTGTTAACCCTGGCCCGGCTCATGAGCGCACAGCTACTACCCACACTGTGGTGGTCCCTCCAACTGAACCAAGGGTTCCCACACCTGAACATTTCTCCAGGAACCGGAAGAAGTTCAGATAATTTAAAAATGCCTGCCTGCTTTACCTAGCCCTACAGCCCAGGACTTTCTCTCTTGAAATTGTCAAGGTGGGGTTTCTCATCTCACTACTTACTGATGAACCCCAGGCATGGGCACACAGTCTGCTAAAACAAAAAGATCCGGTCATCAACTCTATGGTCTTATTTTTTAATGCTATGGCACTTTTGTACAATGACCCCCAAGGTGGAAAGGTCCACTAACTGTATGGCAGTTCAAGTTTCATCTAGCACCTCAGAACATGCCTTCAGCCTATAGAGACTTCCTAGATGGCTTTGACAAGAAAAATGCGGCTGCTCTGCCACCCCATTGGCCTTATAATTGCCCTATTGAGCTTTTGCCTGGTTCAGAGATGCCATTTGGCCATATCTTCCCTCTCTTAGAAAAGGAAATGGAAACACTGCGACTATATCTAGATAAGAATCTAAAGGGATTCATCTGCCCGTCTTCTTCTCCTGCGGGGCCAGCATGTTCTCTGTGGAGAAAAAAGACAAGACTCTTAGGCCATGTGTGGATTACAGAGAATTAAACAAAGTCACCATCAAAACCGATACCCTCTTCATCTCATTCCAGAACTGTTTCAAAGATTCTGCAACACACAAATCTTTACAAAATTAGACCTACACATCCGTGAGGGGGACGAATGGAAGACAGCAATCAGGACACATTTTGGGCACTTTGAGTACCTCGTAATGCCATTCGGACTCTGTAACGCACCCGCCACTTTCCAACATCTGGTCAATGACATCTTTCGAGAATTCCTGGATAATTTTGTTATAGTGTATCTTGATGATATTCTTATTTTTTCAGCCACTATTGAAGCTCAAACTGCCTTTGGGAGATTAAAATGTTTGTTCACCTCTTCTCCTGTGCTCCAGCACCCTGATCCCGCTTTGCCCTTTGTTTTGGAGGTTAACAAAAAAAAAGAATTGACCCTCCAAAACAAATGATTTTGAAGCCATATACGGACAGTAGGTCATTCAGAGGACACAATTTATATGAAAAAGTTTGAATTTATTTACAAAATACTTGCATATGTTAAAATCACAACAGTGACAAAGGAAAAACTGTATGGTTAGAGGTAAGGATGAATGGTGATGGGCAGCAAGTTAACATGAGATGACAGCTGGATGAAAAAACCTCTGATGGAAAATAGAATAAAGCAGTAGATCCATACAAAACATCCAATGCGTTTTGAGATATTACAGGTTAACATTCTTCCTCGGGGATGTTACCAGGATATACGCAGGAAGTTCGTATAAGATGTCCGCTGTTACGTATTGTCCCACACAGGGGCGGAGATGGGGAAAGGGGGAAACAAAAAGGAAAGGGTCAAAAAGGGGCTTATTTAAAAACTAAAAGTCCAATGCCTCCAAAGAACATTCTATTTGGCCGTGTGAAGCTGCAGCTGGGACTCTACTGGCAGTTTACTGCCATTTTGTGTCTCCATGTAGAGACAGTGTGGTTGAACTGGTATCCTGACCCTCTCATGGCCACAGACTCTTTGACAGCTCCTGACTGCACTGGGGTTTTGCTCGTAGGTGGCTTGTAATCATATTTGGTCCAATAGGGAGTTTCTTGAATTTGTCCTGGCGGTGACATTGTCTCTCTCCCTATACCTTTAGTGCATGGGCCCCTGCCTTATATGGTAGTGTTTGGATGGCCATGACAACAACTTTATAACAAACAAGACAAGCCTTTTTTTCTTTCCACATTTTGGGTCTAATACATGGAGGCATTGGACTTTAAATAAGCCCCTGTTTGACCCGTTCCTTATTCTGTGTCCCCCTTTCCCCATCTCTAACCCTGTGTGGGATGATATGTAACAGCGGACATCTTATATGAGCCTCCTGCATATATCCTGGTAACATCCCTGAGGAAGAGTGTTAACCTGTAATATCTTGAAACGCATTGGATGTTTTGCATGGATCTACTGCATTATTCTATTTTCCATCAGTATTTTTTTCATCCAGCTGTCATCTCATGTTAACCTGCTGTGCATGGTGGGCGGGGCTTAAGCGTCATACGTCACTTCCGGTTTCGTGCCGTGGACCACAGAGGACACGGCGCATATCCTATTCCATTCAACTGTGACTGTTATCTTGCTGACATGTGAGTGTTTACTACTTTTTTTTATATCAATAAATATCAAACAATATTGTGCAAGGAATTGTTTCTACTTGCATGGTATTTTTGTGGAGAGCATAACGAAGGAGGTGGAGACTCGGATGTTTTACCTGTGCCTGTGTGCCTGCACATAACTCTAGCGGAGGAATATAACTATCCCGGAGATACTACGAAGCGTGTACTCCTTCAGTGGGGAGCGCTCTCTGGTGAGTGATCTCACGTTTGCAGTGCAGGAGGTGGAATGTCTGATGCACCATAAGCCACACAAGAGAAATCAGCATTACAGCAAAGTGCACTTTTGGGATGTCAGTTATCAGGGATCAGTGGCGGCTGGTGAAGTTTTAAGATGGTGGGGCACTAGACACCGCCCTTCTTTTTTGACCCCTCCCACTTCTCATAAGACCCCTTAATATGGGTTAAACTGAGAGAGCCCCTATAAAAACAATAGGGGGTCTCTTAGTATATTCATAATAGGGGGTTTCTCAGTCTCAGTATATCTCATATTAAGGTGTCTCTCGGAGTCAGTATATATCCCATAATATGGGCCCTATTGTGGGATATATACTGAGATGTATTGTGTGACAAAGAGAAAAAGTAACTGATCAGCACAAAAGCCAATAAAATATATTAATATCCCAATAAAAATGAATGGAACGGAGGCACAGTGTTGCATGCATCCCCATGCTGCAGCACCATGTATGATTGGGCCCTAAATGAGACCTAAGGATCCATTATTTCACTGTCCTGTTATGATGATCATCATCATCACCATGATAATCACACAATACAGGGGTTCTGGTTCCATGCACCTACAATCACTTTGTGATTATCATGATAATAATGATGATCAAATTTAGCTGCTGTAAAAATCAAGAATAGGCAACAGGGGCAGCATGGCATAGGTGGGGGGGGGTTGTGTTTTAATCACTGTACCTTTATGGAGAAGAAGAATTCACTGCAGTGATGGTCCCCACTTTCCTCGGACTTTAACAGGCTGGAGCCTCCTGTGCTGCCTGTCCCTCTCTGTGTCTCCATGGCTGCTGGCAATTTGCTTGAAGAGTCTGTCCTCTCCTCAGAATCTACTTCCTGAAGGAGGCAGGCACTGAAGAAGCTGCTGACTGACTCACTCGAGTGCCCTATGATATCACTCCGCCGAGCCGACCCAGCCGCAACCTTAATCTGATCTTCGGAAATTCAGCACTGGATGGTGTTAATCCGCTACAGCCCTAAGGACCCTTAAAAAATAGTCCCTCCTTACTACAGCCTCCCGAGCCCCTCTGAAGGAACTGATGGGGCCCAGAATATGATTTTGACCACCTGGAAACTGCGGGGAACCCGGGGACACCTCCTCTCCTTTGCTCTGGCTCAGGGAGCAATTCAGGTCGGTACCCAGACCCGCCCAATTGAACTCCATATAACTCAATAGGATACTGAAAAGCAACCAATGACCGTGCAGAGATGGTTTACTCAGTGTTTCTAAATGCACTTGTAAATTATTTTTCGGACAGATGCCCTGTTGCTAGGCAGATTAGAAAAAAAAGTCTAATCATAGACATTTTTTTCTGATCTACCTAGCAACAGCAGCAGAGGGAGAGAGGTATAACAATGGGGAAGGGAACAGCAAGTGCAGGACTAGCATTTAAAGGCACAGAACCCATTTTACTAAAGAAAAAAAATTATTATATAGTTTATTTTTTTAAATTAATTAATTTATTTATTTATTTTCCTGCAACAAAAACTGGTGGGGCGCTGCCCCAGCAGCCCCTATGGACGAGCCTCCACTGTCAGGGATACAACGTGAAGACTTTTTAATGGCACCAAATATAGCACTTTAATCACAGCACTTGGAGATTGCTATTTTGCACGATAGAGACTTTTTGTCTTGGCACATCAAAGTTTTGTGAACTGTATACCTCACGTTGCTTACTTCGCACTTTACCCCATTTTTAGAAATTCCTATTTTTTGCATGTCATTCTGCATATATCATTTTGCATGCAACTTGCACATATATACCTGCACATGAGTTGTATATTCAATTTATTTTATTCTATTTACTAGTGTCAGTTCATATGCTTTTATGATTCATTACTCTCTTCTGTTTACATATCTATGTTGTAATGGTCATTTTTATGTCAATTGTGTATAACTCCAACACCATCTAGCACCATTATTAGCTTCATTTGTTTAACGTAGACACACATATTTTTTACTTATTTATTTATTTTTTATTCATATTCTTTTTGTCCCATTTTTTGCTTCACTTTAATACATAATTTTTTGCCATATCATAGAGTCCGCCAACCCTTATGATAAGGGGAGACACGATAGACATCCAATTTCCCATTGTTTCAATTCTATTCATTTTTCGTTATTTACCAGCTCTCTGGAAATTTTATGTTCAGCATAAATCATTCTAGTGTGAATTGGTCTTACCCTAACTGAGCAGCGCCAATTCCACCTCTAATTTTGTGATACTGCTGTGCATCACGATTTATCCTTACCTCTAACCATATATTTTTTCCTTTGTCACTGTTGTACAAGATTTTAACATATGCAAGTATTTTGTGCAATAGATTTAAACTTTTTCATATAAATTGTGTCTTCTGACTGGCCTGCTGTCCATATATGCCTTCAAAATCCCTTGTTTTGTTTCAATCATTTTTATTAAAGTTTTCAAAAAGAAAGAAATTATACAAAGAGAACTACAGGTACAATAGTATATAAAAGTTACAGGTTAAAGTACGAAGTACCATAGCATAACAACATAATTTGTACTAGTCGTATAACAAACTTGGACTGCGGGTTTGAGATCTATATATGCTTACACTACTATCAGGTGACAGCTGTGTCTCCAATCAGGTGTCCATGTGCAGCAACTATTTCCCTGAAGCAAGGATATATGAGTATACATGAACCCCCGATTGGACAAGGTGCCCTGTTGACTTAGGATTAAGTCATGTAAATAATATGCAGAGAATGTGTAACAAGCGATAAGAAAATCATAAGTCACCTATTCGAATAAGTAAGCTGAAAGGAAGCATTACAAAATACAATAGACACTTAATTCACCCTATCCGATCCGGGCTGCCTCCTTGGCCCACCCCAAGGGGATCACACTGTGGGCAAGGAAGCAGCCTGTTCTCAATTAACTACCCAAGATACACCTGTCGGGTACCTAGTATTGTTTATGAATAAAGATGACCTGTAGAGGATAGAATAATTAGAATTAAAAAAGGAAGACAAAAGCAAGAATATGAGATCTTAGGAGCAAAGGGATGTAAGAAACGTAAATGTATTTCATCTCCCACATTGAAAATATCAAACCTGGACAGATGAGGACATCTATCTCTTTCTCCACAGAGACCAGTTTAGATGAAACCTATCTGCCCTCCATTCTTTGTATGCTAAGATTTTCTCAAACGTTGCTATTTCGTTTACTAGTCTGATTACCTCATTAACGTTTGGTGTCTCACCCGTCCTCCACCTCCGCATTATAATTGAGCGAGCTGCCATAATGATATGCATAACTAATGGCCTCAGGGAATGGTGAATTTGCGAGATATTAATGCCAAGAATTGCTTGTTCGATATTTGGTTTTATTATGTTCCCAGATATTTTAGAAATTAGTTTGAAACAATCTTGCCAAAAGCTACGAAGCTGTTTGCATGACCATAACATGCGTGATAGAGTCCCAACCTGGCCACAACCCCTCCAACATAAGTTCGAGTTAGTAGTGGCGAACTTGGCCATAATGTAGGGGGAGTAGTGCAATCTCATCAAGAACTTTACTGCAAGCTCCTGGTAGTTTGAGCACCCGGAGTATTGATAATTGTTTTTAAAAGCATTAAACCATTGTGATTCTGAAAATGTTTTCCCCAGTTCTGATTCCCACTTTACCAAAGGAGATGGTTTGTGGAAATGAGATCTTGAATTGAGGGAATTGTAAATGAAGGATATACCCATCATTTTCGGGTTTGCGGACTGCCAGGAACTCCAAATGGGCTCCGGCAATACACAATCCCTCGCGCCCAGGGATCGGAGCAATGAGGAGATCCTTACGTAGGAAAAACGTTCAGATTTAGGAAGGTTAAATTTATTGGATATTTCGTGAAAAGGTCTAAGTTTGTTGCCCATGTAAATGTCTTGCAAATTTTGTATGCCTCTGGATTTCCATTGACCTAGATCTATATCATCAATACACCACTCTAAGGCCTCTATTGGAATCAGGATTTTTACGACTGGTTGTTCGTGCCTGCCCATACTGGATAAGTAGTTCCATGCCTGAATAGAAGCCGCGATAGTGAGATGGCCTATTTTTTTACTTGAAGAGGAAAGATTGGAAGCCATTAATAGTGATACTGGTGACTTGTTCTTCAACCATGCCCTCTCTATCTGACTCCAAGGTTTCAGGGGACTTTCAGAAAACCATGCCTTTAGTTGGTCTAGTATTGTGGCTATGTAATAATCTTTCACATCTGGGAGGCCCAGACCTCCTGCTAATTTATGTTTCCTCTGAATTTGCAATGGGTATCTGGCTTTCTTCCCTTCCCAAATAAATTGGGATAGGAGGTTTTGCATTGTCATAAAAAACAAAGAGGGTATTGGTATGGGGAGTGTTCTGAATTTGTAAAGAATTTTGGGAAGTAGCTTCATTTAAATGCTGCCAATCTACCAGACCAGGATAGGTAGTGGGATTTCATTCTGTTGATGTCATTTTGTAGGGATTAAAGGTTCAAAATTCACTTTAAACAAATTCTTGCATGGAAATGTTAATTTAATCCCTAAATATGTCAGGGGGTTATTGGTCCAACAGTAGGGTAATCTTCGAGCGAGGTTTGATTTCATTTTTGAGTTTATGGCTATGCTCAGTATGTGAGATTTGGAGGCATTAACTTTGTAGCAAGCTATATTGCTAAATTGTTGTAGAGTTTTATGGATCTCCGGCAAAGAGTGGTCAGATTCAGAAATTGAAAGGATTATATCATCCGCAAATAGGGAGATAACATGTTGCGAACCTAGGGAGGTTATACCTTTTATCAAAGGGTTGGTCCTGATCCGCTCCGCCAGAGGCTCCATAACCAAAAAAATCCCTTGTTTTGGAGGGTCAATTCTTTTTTTGTTGTACTCATGCTGGATGTTAGCATTTTCTCTGAGTTCCCACCACGTCCCCCTTATAAGTTTGTTGTGTATGTTGACGCCTCAGAGGTGGCCTAAAGAACAATCCTGTCTCAGCGCCTGGGGCCCAAAGCGCTATTGCATCCTGTTGCCTTTTCATCACGCAAGATGAGCCAGCCAGAGAAGAATTATGATGTGGGGGACCAGGAACTCCTAGCCATTAAAACAGCCATGGAAGAATGGAGATACCTGTTGGAGGGAGCAACTCACCCCATCATGATTTATGTCACAAAACTTTGTATAAAGTACATTTTCTCCTTCACTGACGGGCACTGATGTGGCTACACTGATGGGCACTGATGAGGCTAGACTGACGGGCACTGAGGAGGCAGTATAGATTGGCACTGATGAGGTGGCACTGATAAGGTTGCACTGATGATGGGGCACATATACAGCACTGATGGGCGGCACTGACAAGCAACACTGACGGGCACTGATACGTGGCACTGATATGCGGCACTGATGGACACTCATAGGCGGCACTGATAAGTGGCACTGGACACTGATGGGCACTGATAGGTGGCACTTTTAGATGGCACAGGTGGGCACTTTTAGGTGGCACAGGTGGGCACTTTTAGGTGTCACAGGTGGGCACAGGTGGGCACTGATAGGTGGCAGTGGTGGGCACTGGTGCAACAAGCACTGTTAGGGATGGCACTGGCAGGCATCATACATGGGCACAGTGCCATCCCTACAGTGCACTATATTGCCCTTACCTGGTGGTCTAGTGGGGGCTCCCTGGTGGTCCTGGGCAGCCTCTGTGTTCCTTCCCTGGTGGTCCTGGGCGGCCTCCTTGCAATGTCCGGGGGGGGCTCCCTGGTGGTCCTGGGCATGCTCCCTGGTGGTCCAGTGGGGTGATCCTGATGGTGGCTGCGCTGATAAACATTCAGAGCAGCCCCCCCGTCAGGAGAGCAGCCGATCGGCTCTCCGATGCTCAGGTCTGCAGACTTGAGCAGAGGAAAAGCCGATAAACGGCTCTTCCTATTTACACTGTGATCAGCCGTGATTGGTCATGGCTAATCACATAGTAAAAGGCTTTGGATGGAAGCCTTTTACCTCGGTCGGTAATGCGGTGGGTCAGACTGACCCACAGCACCACCGATCGCCGCGATGCGCGCCCCCAGGGGCGCACAATCGCAAATTATCCTGAGGACATCAATAGACGTCCAGTCAGGATAATGAACCACCCACCCGGACGTCATTTGTCTATACGCCGGGCGGGAAGTGGTTAAAAAAAAATATTCTAAATACTACATTTGCGGCCAATGGTGCATTTCTTGCTCAAAAATAAAAAGTGCGTCTACATTGCTGGTTTAAAAAAAAGAATAATAAATAGTGCTACATAGTACATTTGCACTTTGCTGTGCATTTTTTGCACAAAATGAAAAAGTGCGTCGATATTGCTGGTTTAAAAAAATAAATAAATAGTGCTACATACTACATTTGCACCTTGCTGTGCATTTCTTGCACATAATTAAAAAGTGTGTCTACTTTTCCGGTTTAAAAAATAATATAAATTTGTGCTAAATAGTACATTTGCGTCCAGAATGAGGAGAGCGTCAAATAAGGGACGTGGTTGTGGTCGTGGTGCTGCTGGTGTTGGTGGTGTTGGTGAAGCTCCTGTTGCAAGGAGAGGACGTGGTCGATCTGTGCCAGCTACATGCACAAGTAAAACACCTTCCTCAGGTGTGAGTAGCCGACAGAACCGTCAACGTTATATGGTAAGCCAAGCAGTCTGAGCCCCAAGTCATGCAGCAGTCTCTTATGCTTTGTGATGACTCTCCTGGTGTGCTTTCCGTGGGCCATCCACATAGTACTGCCCCAGAAGTGGAAGACATTGAGTGCACCGATGCCCAACCACTTCTGTTTCAGGATGAGGACATGGAAACACCAGCACAGCACGTCTCTGATGATGACGAAACACAAGTGCCAACTGCTGCGGCTTCCCACAGTGTGCAGACTGACATGGAGGGCAGTGGTGAAGAGTGGGTGGAAGATGATGTGGAGGATGATGAGGTCCTAGACCCCACATTAAATGAAGGTCATGCGAGTGACTTATGCAGTTTGGAGGAAGAGGTGGTGGTCGCACAGAGGCACCAGCACAGCAAAAAGAGGAAGCAGGTTGCAAAAGCGGAGTGACCGTCCCCTAGACAGTATGCCTGCTACTACCCACCGCACCCAGGGACCTAGCACACCAAAGGCAGCTCAAAGGAGTTCCCTGGCGTGGCAGTTCTTCAGACAATATGCTGAGGACAAGACACGAGCGGTTTGCACGCTGTGCAATCAGAGCCTGAGGAGAGACATACATGTTCTAAACCTGAGCACAACCTGCATGACCAGGCATCTACATGCAAAGCATGAGCTGTAGTGGAATAAGCACATCAAAATCCAGACTCCCCCTCTCCACCCTCACCCCCCCAACCCCCCCTCCCCATCCACTTATACCCCTACCCCCTCTCCTTCCCCACTCAGTGGATGGTAACTGACGCTACTTACCACACTTGTACCCTGGCAGTTAACCCTGTTACCCCATTGAGCTATTTCAGCTGTTACTTATTGTACCTGTTGTCTTTACATGCTATGTAATGAGAAAAACATTCAATAAATATTATTTAAAAAAAAAAAAAAATCCAAGAAAGGTCTCGGCCTCCTCCTGCTTCCTCTTCTGCTGCTGCCTCGGCCTCTTCCTCCACCTCTACAGTGCCGGTGTCACCTGCCACCCAGCAAACAGATGATGTGACAGCAATGCCACCATGTCCCCCACTGCCCTGTCTCTTATACA
>BLSH010015343.1:395934-411308 GCA_018402905.1 Glandirana rugosa
TCATTGCGACTCTTGTCGCAGTAGCCGTGACCGGTACAACCACCTCATGAGCTTTGTGGCGTTATACCATGTGTCCAGAGCGTACCTCCGGGTGAGCAACCACCACTTCACCACGACAAGACGTCTCGTCGACTGGGCACGCACGACGTCGACTTTGAGCTGATAACGGACGACGACGAACGTGTCAGAGAGGTCGTACACGTTCCACCTCAAGGTGGAACACCCGTGCAGCGTTTCCTCCGCCACTCACCCTTCCGACTTCAAGGTGACGTCGCGTCTGTCCGCTCGTCGTTGTCCCACTCTTGCGGCTTTCGTGCGTGTCTGCCGGGTGCGAAAGACGTCGTCGAGACTGTATAGGCCCATCAAAAATATAGAACAAATTCTCAAAATAACTTTAAAGTCTCTCCAATGTATTCCTCCTACGTTTACGTTTGTCATTTTTGTTATAAAACAATTCGCATCAGACTCATGTATTGTTTCTCACGTATCTCTATGCACTCTTTGTTATGTACTCAGACTACGCTTAACAAAATATTGTTTTTACTGTTTGCATTTGCATCCTCCTTATGTAACCTCTCTGAAATTTCAATAAAACTCTTAAACAAGATATAAAAACTACCCGGATATGTCAGAGCTGCTGCAGAAAGCGTGGGCCGTCTGTGCGTGCTTTCGGCGTTCTCACCCTGTTGCTGCTCGCCTGTCTGCGCTGCAGTGGAACTTCAGCCTTCCCACTCACCGCCTCCTTTGCGACGTGCCCACAAGGTGGAACTCCACCTTGCACATGCTGGAGAGACTGTGCAAGCAGCAGCAGGCAATAGTCGAGTTTCAGCTGCAGCACGCACGGGTCAGCTGCTCTGCAGAACAGCACCACTTCACCACCAACGAGTGGGCCTCCATGCGAGACCTGTGTACCATATTGCGGTGTTTCGAGTACTCCACCAACATGGCCAGTGCCGATGACGCTGTTCTCAGCGTTACTATCCCACTTCTATGTCTCCTTGAAAAAACACTTTGGGTGATGATGGAAGAGGATGTGGCACAGGAGGATGAGGAGGAGGAAGAGGGGTCATTTCCACAGTTATCAGGCCAGTCATTCACAAGTGGCTCGGAGGGTGGGTTCCTGCACCAGCATAGGCCACGTAAAAAATTTTCAAGCCAGGACACAGTTGAGGAGGATGAGGATGATGAGGAGGAGAAACCGTGTTCACAGCAGGGTGGCACCCACCGCAGCTCGTGGGCATCACTGGAGCCTGGCTGGGGGATACGGAGGACACAGATGATACACCTCCCACAGAGGACAGCTTGTCTTTGCCTCTGGGCAGGCTGGCACACATGAGCGACTACATGCTGCAGTGCCTGTGCAATGACAGCTGAGTTGCCCACATTGTAACTTGTGCTGATTACTTTGTGGCCACCCTGCTGGATCCCCGGTACAAGGACAACGTGCCGTCCTTAATTCCCTCACTGGAGCGTGATCGGAAGATGCACGACTACAAGCGCACACTGATAGACGCGCTGCTGAGGGCATTCCCAAATGACACAGGGGGCTCAGTGGAAGCACAAGGCGAAGGCAGAGGAGGAGGAAGAGGTCGCCAATGCAGCTGTGGCACCGCCAGCACCTCAGAAGGCAGGGTTAGCATGGCCGAAATGTGGAAAAGCTTTGTCAGCAGCATGCCACAACAAACAGCACCACCAGCTGATAGGCAACGTCTTAGCAGGAGGCAGCATTTCAGCAACATGGCGGACTAGTATGTGCGCACACGCCTACACGTACTGACTGATGGTTCTGCCCCATTCAACTTCTGGGTCTCCAAATTGGGCACATGGCCTGAGCTTGCCCTTTATGCCTTGGAGGTGCTGGCATGCCCTGCAGCCAGTTTATTGTTTGAATGTGTGTTTAGCACGGCAGGGGGCATTATCACAGACAAGCACAGCCATCTGTCCACAGCCAATGTGGACAAGCTAACATTTATTAAAATGAACCAGACGAGGGGCATGGCTTGGCGCACGAATGAGATGGCCGCTTGAGACAGGAGCTCCGGCACCACGGGGGAGAAACAAAGCCTTACAGCACTTTCTTGACAGCTATGGGCAAAATTGGACGACAGCTCCCATTCACTAACACCCTACAAACTCAGTTGGGAGGAAATCCCCCCGAACGGTTCCGCCCTCAGCCCAGATCCTCAACCGGGGCCTCGACCTCCCTGGCCTCACAACACTCGCCTAATATGGCGCGCAATCAGACGGAGGAGACGCCCAAGCAGAGATTGCAGACAGATCAGGAGACAATGATGGATCTCATACAGCAAGTCCTGAAGATGTCAGATTTACAGCAAATTGCCTCCGACATCAAGGGTGCCTTCACGGATGCCGTCATAGAACTAAAGGATGAACTGCGGGGGGTGTCTGACCGCCTAGAACAAGTGGAACGAGCAGCAAGCTGCCATGATGCGGATATAGGGGAACTACAACAGCATGCTGCACAATACCAGTACCACATGATAGAGCTACAAAGAAGATTAGAGGAACTCGATAATCGTGGGAGAAGGAGGAATCTGAGGGTCAGAGGTATACCGGAGTCGGTGAAACACGACCAGATTTCTCTGGCCCTGCAATCTCTCTCTAATAACTTGATGGAGCAGGCGCAGGACGCGCCGGTGGAATTTGAGAGGGCACACAGAGCCCTTAGGCCAAAAGGGAGAGAGGCAGATCCCCCAAGAGACATCATATATTGTTTCACAGACTATAAACTAAAAGAGGAAATTGCAATCAGAGCCAGAGATCAAGAAGAGATACGCTTTAATGGCATGATAGTCAAGATTTTTCAAGATCTCTCCCAGATTACCTTAGGCCACCGAAGAGCCCTGCGTCCCATCCTGGAAGTCCTGAGGGAACGCCGGATCGTGTACAAGTGGCGCTTTCCATTCAGCCTGTGTGTTACACTACAAGGCCGCTATTTCACTATGCATACTCCAGCTGATCTTTAGCAATTTTTTGAGTTCACTAACATCCCTGAGACACCAGTGCCAGAGTGGTACAAAGAATTTGCTTTACCTGAGGCTTGGAAAGACCATCTCTCGCCCATGTCTGACCAGCACACACCAAGGAGATGCCAGACCCTCACCCCCTATGGGACAGGAAGGAAGAACCGGAGCACTGCGGCTGTCCTGGTCATTCCTGAAGGGCCTGATGCGGAATGATGACTTCCACGCCGTCTTCAAATAGTCATGGCTTCTCTTTCTAAGATAAGTGACTCTTCAACATTCGGTATTACTTTTGGGGTTCCTCTCTTTTCTCCTATATTTGAAGATACTACTCTTCAACCTTGACTTTGGTTCTGTTCTATTGACTACGCATATCTGTAGGATCTTGCTTCATATACCGTTACTCCGCAAAGATGGTTAGCACCTACTGATGCTCCACAAACTGCACCCACCTTCCCTGGAGTATAGTTAGCAATCGGGATTTCTAATGCTTACCATCTGCCTCTGGCCACCCGAACCGGAGATGCCAGTCAGTAAGGCATGCACCTGACCTTTATTCCAGGATCACTAATAGCAATCAGCCCTGGGAACTGAGCGACACCCTACCCTGCTGTTATATCCAGTGCATACAAAGCCCATCCAGGACATGGCCGAGACACAAAGCACTCATACGGTCGGGTCCTCTTGATCCCTCAGACTGCTGGATGAACTGAACCTCCATGCCCTCAACCGTGCAGGACGGGCTTGCGAAATATACCGTCACCTCGGCAGGGGGGGGGCCCGATCGGGAGATGCTGGCTACAAGGGGGCCGGAGACACAATGTCCAACCTGGTCAGCCCTATTGTGGGTGCATGTCCGACCTCCTGACCAGCCATAAACTAAGGGTGCAATCCAGCTGCAAAGATAGGGTCCCGTAATGAAATAGTCAGTGCTTAGAACTGCAACAACAATTTGCGGATGGTATTGTTATGATCCTCTTGTTCCCACACTGAGTTATTTTCTCACGTCTGAGGGGGCCGCGGATGAGTTGCTCCCTTTGAGGGCGATTCCCTACACGGCTACTCTGTCTCTAAGGTTAACAATTTGATTGTTTTTATAGAACATGTTTTGAAACTTTACTGATTTTGAGTCGGTTGATATATGCCCAAATGGGTGGCGGAACCTGGGAAACACATGAGGAGGGGGGAGAGGGAAAGAAAAGGAGAAGGGGGGAAAATTGGTCTCCCCCCTTTTTTTTTCTTCTTTTCTTCTCCTCCCAATCTTATGGATATAACTCAAATCCGAACTCAATTGCGTAGATAGCTCCCTATCAGATGACAATGTGGCCCCCCACTGAAATACGAGATAGTGGGGAGAACCTCAATCCAATATTCCACAATTATTTTGGTCATGACAGATGCTCCCCCAGTTCCGGCCTTACTGTTATTTGTTAGACTTTATATAACCGTTGCACTATTTGGTTTATATGTTCTATGGTGACAAAGCATATATGTCGATAATCTAACTTTCCTGAGTCTCTCCCCTGCTGGAGAGCCATCTCTCCAACTCCTGTGCCAACCCACTAACCTCAGCTCGGTTGTCCCGGACTGTCCAGTGAGAGGTTTCCCAACCATAGTGAGTCGGGAACTGGTTCCCTGTTGCTCACTAGATCCTCTCGGACTTTAAGCAGAAATTTACTCCAAACACTCCACTTTAACCCCCATCCCTACCCCCCTAAACCACCTAGTTACCCATCCCCTCCCAACTCTACCCTCGTCCCCTACTCCTACGGGCAGACTTCATCAGCAAAATGTTTAGGGGCACAATATCTCTGCATAGCAGTCATGCTTAATTATTCAACACTTAAAGGGCTCTCTGTAAATACGAGAGGCTTAAACCTCCCTGAAAAAAGATCAACAACCTTAAGAGAATTACACAAACACAAGGCCCAAATTGCCTTCATCCAGGAAACGCACTTTAAAGGTCCGCATATTCCCAGATTCAGTGACAAAAATTTCCCAATCTTGTACCATGCCTCTTCGACTAAGGGTAAATCGAAGGGTGTCGCAATTCTCTTAGCCTGTAATCTCCCCTTCACCTTCAAAGCACAAAAGATAGACCCAGAAGGCATATACCTTTTTCTTTCAATATTTTTATTAAGGATTTTGCTCAAAAACAGAAATCAAGGAAAAGGAACAATTAGATAATGAAGGTGATGCATTTCAACATGTACAAGGTGTTCATTTGAGTTACAATGCAAGACACATTATAGGAATTTCCTTAGGTGAAGATTAAGATTGATACTTAGTGTTAACCTTGGGTTAGAGGATGTCATCGCCCGCTCCCGGGCACCCCGACTGGGAGCAAACTGTGCCCAGAGCGGGGACAACATGTCCCTCCCTTAACTCCTCCAATTCTTACTTGCCAAAAGTTTATTTACATTCTAACCTCTGGGAGTAAATAAAACAATGTAACCAGGAGTGAGAAACAGTTCAAGCGGCCTATGAGAGAGGAGGGCCTATGTGGAAAATTTTAATGTCAATAAACCTGCAGATACCTTTTTATCAAGGGCTCACTCTATAATAAGCCAATAACGCTTGTTAATATTTATGCACCTAATTGCCACCAGGTCTCCATCATCAAGGGAGTCTTTGACCAACTGACACAGTTCCAAGAGGGGCTGATTGTGTTCGGAGGTGACATGAATGTTCCTCTGCAACCACACCTGGACTCCTCCTCTGGTTCTTCCTCTATCCCTTATCGCGCCCTCAGACAAATTAGGCTTCAGCTCACGACACCTGGGGGACCCCATTTCCAGATACTAAAGGCTATACTTTCTTCTCTCCTCCGCACCAAAAATACTCTAGATTAGATGATCTATTTCTGACCCAGAACGATCTACAATACCTACATAAGGCGACAATTGAGCCCATGTACATTTCTGATCATCACCCTATCTCAATCACATTACGATTCCCGCAGCTAGAACAGAGAGACAAGACTTGGAAGCTCAACCCATTCCTACTATCAAACCCTGTCCACAAGACCCTGCTAGAGTCAGACCTAAAAGCCTACTTCGAACACAACTCAACCCCAGACGTAACAGATATGAATATTTGGCTTGCCCACAAATGCTTCATTTGTGGTTCTTGCATAGCCCTTTCGTCTTGCCTCAAAAAAGAGAAACAGGCACAGATTGAAAGGTTAACCAATAAAATCCGCATACTGGAAACGTCCCATAAACGATCGAGGGCAGTAGCGACTTACGAAACTTTAACACAATCTAGGAAAGACTTACTGGAAGAATTAGGGAAGCAGACCAAAAGGAAATTTTTCTTAGCCTCTAAGTTATTCTATGAGCAGGCAAATAAAAACGGCAAACTCTTAGCCGGACTTCTCCAGGGCAAGAGAATGGCAACAAATATATCTCATATGCAGAACAAAGCGGGCCATAAAGTACAGCGAACGGATGAAATTGCCAAAAAAATTTGTCGATTACTATTCAAAACTTTACAATGTAACCACCCCACCGCTCACAAAAGAACGCTCCCTTAAACAATCACAGATCATACAAGAATATTTAACCAGAGCCTACATACCTAAACTTTCCATTGAAAATGCCCTCACTTTGGAAACACCCATTACAAAACATGAATTCTTGCAAGCTACCCGAGACACAAAGCCCGGTAAAAGTCCAGGGCCGGATGGGCTGCCAAACCTTTACTACAAAACCTTTTCCGCTCCTCTCGCCTCACATTTCACAAAAGCGTTCAACTTCCTAGCTAACGAACCTGCTCCTCCCAGAGACCTACTGGGAGCACATATAACTGTAATACCTAAGCAGGGGAAGGACCATACCCAACCAGGCAATTATTGACCCATATCGCTTCTCAACACAGATGTTAAATTATTCGCGAAGATCCTGGCTAGCAGACTCCTTCCCCTGCTTCCAAATTTGATTTCCCGAGACCAGGTGGATTTCGTCCCCGGCCGAGAAGCTTGCGAAAATACAATAAAGGCGATTAACATCAATCATTGGCTTTAAAAGACAGAAACAGATGGCTTTTTCCTGTCCACTGATGCGGAGAAGGCCTTCGACAGGGTAGCCTGGGACTTCCTGAGGGAGGTCCTTCGAAATATAGGACTGGGGAAGTTTATGTTAACCAGTATTTTAGGCCTCTACTCCAATCCTTGGGCTAGAGTCAAAGTAAACGGACACCTGTCGGAGGCCTTCTCTATCAGCAATGGGACCAGGCAGGGATGCCCCCTCTCACCCCTGATTTTTATACTCACACTGGAGCCACTCTTGACTAATATTCGTAATAACCCTGATATATCGGGAGTACGTTTAGCAAAGCGCACATTTAAAATAGCTGCTTTTGCTGACGATATCTTATTGTTTCTCACTAAGCTCAAGATCACAATTCCTAATTTACTTAAGGAATTATACCAGTTTGGGGAAGTTTCCAATTTCAAAATAAATTGTAGCAAATCACATGCCCTAAACATTTCTCTGCCCGAAAAGACACTTGCGGAGGCTAGGGAATCCTCACCTTTCACCTGGCACTCCACTGATATCCCCTATCTAGGGATCAGACTCCCATCTGATCTCACAGATCTATATTCACTCAATTTTCTACCCTTCCTCCATAAATGCACCACTAAACTAGAAAACTGGAGTAAGCTAAGTATTTCTTGTTTTGGTAGAGTGGCCACATTGAAAATTACCCCTCCCCCTAGATTTCTCTATTTAGCCCAAGCAATCCCCATTTCTCTCCCTAAAACATTCTTCCAGGCCCTACAGACGAGAATGAACACGTACTTATGGAAAGGGAAAACTCCTAGGATCAGTCTGTTGAGGCTAGAGGCACCGAAAAATAAAGGATGTATTGGACTCCCAAATTTTCGACAATACCATGTGGCAGTATTGCTCACAAAGTTAGTAGACTGGCACATTCACAGCGGACAAAAAGACTGGGTTGAACTCGAACATCTAATTATCGGAGCTCCACCGCAGCAAATAGCCTGGACATTAGGCAAAAATAGGGACCACTCCGTCAAAGACCATCCTTTGGTATATCCCCCAATAAAGATCTTGCAGACTATGTTGGAACTTGCCACCATTACAACTATACCAGGCCCAATGACCCCGATCAGACACAATTTAGAATTCCCACCAGGACTAGATAAGGGATTTGCATCATTTCCACCAAATTTTAACCCCAGGGCAGCCCAATTCTTTCAGAAGGGCAAATACTGCTCTCGGAAAGACTTTGCAGATGTATATAATATCCCTCTGATACCTCATTGGCCTTTCCTTCAGATTAGTCATTTTTTAAATAACCATGCTAACAGACCAGTATTCTCCAGACCCAAAACCTCATTTGAGAAAACGTGTCTTGGCCAACCATGGCGACATCTTATAGCGACGATATACTCCATAATTTCCTTGGCTAAATCTGACCAAATACAACCACTTGGAAAATCATGGGAAGTACCTGGGGAAAGTTGCCTTTCAGATGAGCAGTGGGAATCATCATGCACCACTGCCCTTAAGGGCACACTAAACGTATTGACTCAAGAACACAATTACAAAGTAATTACCCAGTGGTATAGAACACCAGCCTTAATTCATAAAATCTTCCCCTCAGTAACAAATCAATGCTGGAGACGCAGAGCCCACCTGGGATCGATGCTCCACATTTGGTGGGAGTGTCCATTTATTGCCCCATATTGGGAAAAAATACACAACGTAATACAGAGAGTATCATCTTACCCTATCAAATTTTCTCATCAGCAGTTTCTTCATCACTCTAACATAATGGGACATGCATATAAAAAATCTCTTGTTATGCATATGATAAACGCCGCAAGAATGTGTATCCCCCCCCTTATGGAGACAGGCAAAACCACCTTCTATCTCCGACTGGTTGATCAGACTGAACAGGATTCAAGAAATGGAAGAATTGATAGCCATTTCAGACGAGCGCTTATCCTCTTTCCATAAGATATGGTTAAGATGGATCGACTTTAAAACGTCCGACCATTATAAAGAATTATGGGCATAAGCAACCCTGCTATATGAGGTATTGTAGATCAAGCCCTCTACCCTTTATAGTGACAAACATTTCTGGTAACTAAAAATGATGAAGTTCTGCACCCCTTTACTTCCCCACACAACTTCATCTTCCCCTCTTTCCTTTCTAAACCCTCCCCCCCACTCCCCCTTAGATGCCATATGTTATCCTCCCCTTCACAGTACATACCCATAAGAACTTATCAGAGAGGCCACTAGATATTCCAGAAGAGACATTAATCAGCCAATGCACCTTATACTCCCTCCCCCCGGACCGCCAACTATCATGTGTTGCTTAAAAATTGCCTATCTTTAACATCCTTCTATTTAAAACTTTGCTATATGCCCCAGTTCTTGGGTTACCAGGGCAGCAATGATGCTATCTTTCTGGAAAACATAATCTATACTGTGACTATACAAATGTACACGTAATCTCTGTACCTGGCTATTTTGAGATGTACTGTGTTGATTTTCTTTTTTCACCCAATAAAACTTTGCGGAATTAAAATGAACCAGGCATGGATCCCACAAGACTTGTCTGTACCTTGTTCAGAAAGACATTTAGACATCCATTGTGGTGGTGTATAGAGCCAAAAAGATTAGAATTGTGTCGATGTCCTAATATTTATGGACCCAACTGACTGATCAAGGAATCTCAAGTGGATGTGGTAACTACCCAGTCATATGACAACCTGCCTCCACAATACCATGGGGTTGATTTGGGTGAGGGAAAAATCCGGTGCAGCTTTGTTTACTGTCGACGGGAACCAGGGATGTCAGTTACCTGGAGGCAAGCGTCGTGTGTGTACTGCTTATTTTTGTTTCTTTTTTTTTTACGCTAGCAGCCGGCATTCATCATGATTGACACTTGATCTACTTTGGGGCACATTATTAAAAAAAAAAAGCAAAGGACTTGTCAAAAACGTATGTTTGTGTTTTCATTTATTTTTTACACTTTTTTGGTGAATTAGTAGAGGTACTCATTCAAACTCATACTCATTCACATAGGGGGTAGGATCTGGGCATCCCCTTGTTAATGGGGAATTTTGGTAAAAAAAATAAAAACAATACTTTTGATTGTACATTGGAGTCTTGTAGGGCTGTGAGAGGTCAACCTCCAATATAACATGCACAAAATAAATTTTTAAGCTGTCAGAAAAAAAAAATGAGATGAGGGGATAGATTCAGTATAGCACATTGTAGTAGCAGTAGCAAAATACAGCAGGACAGTGTTGACACCATTTTTTTGTCATTCCAGTCCACAAACTCCTGAGTGTTATCAGCCCTCAACAGCAATTATGAGCTGAGTGCATTTCTGGCACGATCAACAGGTATCTTTCTGTACTTCCAAGGTATTAGGGAAATGTGCACACATTGCAGAGTTAAACTCCATATATTTTTTCCTGACATACACTTTAACTACAGTGGTAACTTCTGCCCAGTCCAACAATCACTAACAAATACAAACTCTACCGGAAATGTTGGATATCTCTCCTTCTGGACATGAGACACACTCATAGCAGCATTTATGTATTGAAGATCCAAACTTTTTTCTGCTGCCAGGTACACAGGGATCTGAGCATCGAGATACAGGAACCTGAAATAAGATATTATTATTATTATTCTTTAAAGGTCCATCATATCTCATGAGGCTATACAGACTAAGTGTTACAAATAGGAATGAAGTTTGGGTTACCTTTACCCAGGGTTCAAGGTGAATTTTTCAGATATGAGATTTGTTCAAGGGACAGTATTTTGGGGTTTTTGTTCATTTGGGGTGTTTGCTGATTTTTATTCTATGTCAATAGGGCCTCTATTTTAGGTTAATCACTCGAGTCCAGCACCTTTAACCTAAATATACCTCCTTGAGAATTTGCATCACTTGGTTCCAACATAAAATCGCAGTGCCATCAAATTATAGCTCAATTGTAATTAAAATAGAATAATAATAAAATTGGTCTGCATGGCTGTCATCCCAGAAGGAAGCCTCTTTTACTTTTAATAGCTTTTTATTGATTTTTGGTGGTTGAACAGGGTTTACAAAGGAAAATTGTCATACATTGGTAATAGTACAAGTAGAAAACGTATAAAGTACAGCAAGAGGGTAAATGCCCCACCTTACCCCCCCCCGTCACCCCAATTGGTAACAAACTGCTGTGGCAGGGGGGAGGTTTGGCACCACCACTCTATAATGTTGACAATGAGAACAATTAATAAAACTCTTATGAACTGTATGAGGTATAGCAAGCGGGATGTTGGTAAGTTCCCCTGTATTTTCAGGTAAAGTCCATTGCAATAGATATTATAACTGAGTGGATATATGGGTGTACAGTGTGTCTAACTAGGTCACGGAAGACCGTAAAGTGAAAGAAGAAGGGGGGTAATAAAGAGATAGAGGGTAGTAGTGGGAATAAGAGAAGAAAATAGGTTGAGGGAAAAGGGTAAGGGATGGTGCAAACTCCTCTGAATTGGGGTGATAGGCGGCCTTTATAGTATTATTGCCTTGTGGGTGAATTGTTTAAGGATACCTCTTTTAAAGATGATGTAAAAGAAGACAAGCAGACTAAGGACATGGATTGCTGAAACCATGTCCTGTGGTCTGAGACCAAGATGAACCTTTTTGGTTCAGATGGTGTCAAGTGTGTGTGGCGGCAACCAGGTGAGGTAGTACAAAGACAAGTGTATCTTGCCTAAAGTCAAGCATGGAGGTGGGAGTGTCATGTTCTGGGGCTCCATGAGTGCTGCCGGCACTGGGGAGCTACAGTTCATTGAGGGAACCATGAATGCCAACATGTACTGTGACATACTGAAGCAGAGAATGATCCCCTCCCTTCGGAGACTGGAGCACAGGGCAGTATTTCAACATGATAACGACCCCAAACACACCTCCAAGATGATCACTGCCTTGCTAAAGAAGCTGAGGGTAAAGGTGATGGACTGGCCAAGCATGTCTCCAGACCTAAACCCTATTGAGCATCTGTGGGGCTCCTCAAGAAGAAGGTGGTGGAGCACAAGGTCTCTAACATCCACCAGCTCTGTGATGCCCTCATGGAGGAGTAAAAGACGACTCCAGTGGCAACCTGTGAAGCTCTGATGAACTTCATGCCCAATAGGGTTAAGGCAGTGCTGGAAAATAATGGTGGTCACACAAAATATTGACACTTAGTGCCCGATTTGGACATTTTCACTTAGGGGTGTATTCACTTCTGTTGCCAGTGGTTTAGACATTAATGGCTGTGTGTTCAGTTATTTTGAGGGGACAGCAAATTTACACTGTTATACAAGCTGTACACTCACTACTTTACATTGTAGCGTCATTGTCATTGTCAAGTGTCATTTCTTTAGTGTTGTCACATGAAAAGATATAATAAAATATTTACAAAAATGTGAGGGGTGTACTCCCTTTTGTGAGATACTGTAGTAATAGTCTTGAAATTATTTATGTTTTTCTAAAATAATGTGCAAGAAAGAGTAGAGAAACTTAATGTGAACAAATCATCAGGTCAAGATGGTTTACATCTGTGAGTTTAGGGAATTTAGCTCAGCTAAAGCCAAGCTGCTATTTCTAATTTTAAAGACACCTTACTGACTGGAATAGAACCAACAAATTGGTACTAGAGAAAATGTGGTACCAATTTACAAAAAGGGTTCAAGATGCATACCAGGAAACTACAGAGCAGTCAGCCTAACATCAATAGCATGTAAGGTATTTGAGGGAATTATAAGGAACTCTGCACAACCAGCATGGATTTATAAAAGATTGCTCTTGTTAGAGCAACCTGTTTATTATTATTCTTTAATTAAGTCATCAAGAAATTGGACATGTGCATCCAGTGTATATAGTTTATTTCAATTTTTAAGGCATTTGATACTGTACCTAATAAACATTTAATCCATAAAATAAGGTCTGACAAGTTGATAAAGTTATATGCACTTGGATAGGAAACATGAATGGGTCCAGAGAGTAGTGATAAATGACTCATTCTTTGAATGATCTAAAGTTATGAGTGGTGGGACCCAAGGTTCTATTTTCAGGTCAATTTATTTATTAATAAGGTTGGAAATAACCGCTCAATTTCAGTGTTTCCTGATAATACTAAATGCTAGAAATTAACATCAGCACTAGGGATGGGCTGAATGGACCCCTGTTAGGTTCGCACCAGAACTTTCAAACACTGCCAAAGTTCGGACCCGAATAACGAGCCCCAGTAACATCAATGGGACTTTAACTTCAAAAATCAAAAGTGCCCATTTTGAAGGCTTATATGCAACTAATTGTGCATACAATGTATCAATGAAAAAAAGTTTGTAAAAAATGTCATTTTTAACCAGTTCCTGACCACATACTGTATATATACTGCGGCAGTGTGGCGCTGTCTCGCGAATCGCCATATATAAATTAAAAATTCCTTCCAATATAGTGCCTGGGATCCCCTTAGTCTACCTGTAAAGTGGCAGATCTGTACCATGTCTAGAATCAATAATTGCAGTTATAAAGCCATAAAAAAACATTTTCCATGCAAGCTGCCTTTATTTTGCTCAGCAACAGCTGGGGAGCCGGTGTGTATGATGAGGCCACAAGGTAGTGCACTGGGAACAAGAATAGAGATTTTTTGGATAAATTCTGGTGTCACTTTGACATTGGATAGTAAGAGAAAGTAACAGGTGCGTAAAAATTGGGCTTTGGGTGTCGGTGGTGCCTTCACACCATAACCCTATAGAGGTGCTCTTCATGAAGGCAAGAATTGGCCTTTCTGTAAAAAAAAATTGCAATGATATGCACCAATCAAACAGGTGCAGAAAAATCGGTCTTTGGGTGTCGGTGGCGCCTTCCCACCTTAACCCTATAGAGGTGCTCTTGATGAAGGCCAAAAAAATTGCAATGATATGCACCTGTCAAACAGGTGCTGAAAAATGGTCTTTCAGTGTTAATTGTGCCCATTAAACCTATACAACATCCCTAGGGGTCAGTTCATTAGATTAAGGAGGAATTGCTCCAAGGTTACAGATTTTCAGGCACAGGCCAGCACCCTAGCAGATAGATTTCAGCAGAAGGGTTATGACAGGACCAGTTTGGATTCTGAAATTAATAGGGTCAAAGCCTTAGAGAGGTCGACATTAGTGTCAGACAACATTAAAACATCTAATGCAACAGAAGGCCAACAGTTCAGGATCATCCTGAATTATAATGTTCATTACAAAAAAGTAGAGAAGATCATTCAGCGGAACTGGTCCATTCTAAAAATGGACAAGGTACTGGGCCCTATGTTACCTGATAGACCTCAATTTGTATACAGAAAAGCTCCCTCCCTAAGGGATAGAGTGGCTCCAGGAGTGATAGACCCTCCCAGGCAAGTTGAGAACCGAATTTTCTCCTTTTTAAAAGGTTTTTACGCCTGTGGGAGGTGTAAGGCATGCAGGAGTTGTAGGTTCAACAACAAAAAGCGAAAATCCTTTATTGCAACAGGAAGGGAGCATTGTATTAAACAACTTATCACTTGTCAGACTATAGGAGTTGTTTATATGTTAGAGTGCAGCTGTGGTCATCAATACATTGGAAGAACCTCACGTCCCCTCCACGTAAGAGTGAGAGAGCATGTGAATAACATCAGAAAAGGTTTTAACCACTTCAGCCCCGGAAGGTTTTGCAGCTTTAGGACCAGAGCACTTTTTGCGATTCGGCACTGCGTTGCTTTAACGGACAATTGCGCCGTCGTGCGACGTTGTACCCAAACGAAATTTGCGTCCTTTTTTTCCCACAAATAGAGCTTTCTTTTGGTGGTATTTGATCGCCTCTGTCATTTCTGATCACCGCTATAAACAAAAGAAGAGCGACCATTTTGCAAAAAAAACCAAATTTCTTACTTTTTGCTAAAATTCAAATCCAAAAAAAAAATAAAAAAATTTTTTTTTCACCGTTTTTGGCCGATTTATATAATTCCTCATATTTGCGATAAAAAAAATTGCAATCGGCGTTTATTGATTGGTTTGCGCAAAAGTGGCCGCGTTTACGGATGATGAGAATTCATTTCTGGGGTTTTTATTTTTTTTTTTATTTTTTACTAGTAATGGCGGCGATCTGCGATTTTTAGCGGTACTGCGATATTGCAGCGGACATGTCGGACATTTTTGACACTTTTTTGGGACCAATGACATTTATTCAGCGATCAGAAATTTAAATGTCCACTGATTACTGTATAAATGTCATTGGCAGTGAAGGGGTTAACCTGCAGGGGGCGATCTAGGGGTTAATAGTGTTCCCTGGGTGTGTTCTTACTGTGGGGGGGTTGGGCTAACATGGGCATGAGAGATCTAACTGATCCCAGTGACAGGG
>BLSH010015343.1:449091-463297 GCA_018402905.1 Glandirana rugosa
TTGTTATGCATCTCATACATATAAACATAATGCTGGAACATCATTGCTTATCTCAGTTCATCGGTTCATTTCATGGAAAGTCGGACGTATAACAAGTCTACCATTGTCACCACCAATAGAAAGCCTCCATCTACAATTAACCCCCCTTCTCCACCCGTCCCCCCTTACCCTCTCCCTATACAAGACAACTTTCGGTATAAATCTGGACAGGGTATTCAGGGTCCAAAATAACTTTGCGCAATCGTGCAGAAGTAAATCACGTCACTCTATAAGGTATCGAGAATAGAGAAATTACGATCTATATTCTACGCCGGACCACCCACATCACCCAAGCAATGGAAAACTACATCTACACCCACCAGGCCGCATCTTATATCTAGCATTAAAGAGATAAGAGCTATGGAATATCTCACTGCACTAAATGAAGACGTGCTAACGCGTTTCAATAAAACCTGGGACTTATGGGACAGGTCTAAATATGGCTTTCAACAGAACATATCCCTCTCCCATTCCCCCCTGCCCACCTCTTCCCCCCAATTAACATCTACCTCCGAAAGATAACCACCACTGTTACCATCTGAACAATATGCAGGCTGAAAGGTACTTTACTTGGCTACTTGACTCTATTCGTTACTACAAGGTCGTAATACAAATATACATACTCTACGTATTGTTTGAAACTAATGACAATCCAATGTTACTTACATTTTTTTCTTTTTTTTATCGCAATCAAAACTCCAAAATTGAACCTTGTAAAACTCATACTTTTCTACATATTTTATATGATTGAATGTTTATACTGCCTATCTATATACATTTATTTTGTATTGCGGCTTTAACTTTGTCTACTTTTCAATAAAAAATTTGAATTACTAAAAAGACTGACAATTTTGAAAAAAAAACAATATTTTTTACTTTCTGCTATAATACATATCCAATAAAAAAAAACATTTTTTTATCGTACATATAGTTATTGTAGGTCAGAGGAAACTAGTAGAATCGGGCTGCATCCTGGTTTTGGTCCCTCATATTGTTGCAGGAGGTGTCATGCCTTCGGCTTATAAAGGAAAAATAATATCTTCTGGACTTGCAATACCAACATTGTCCACTAGATGCCACTCCAACAAAAGACTACTGATGGGCAGTGTTTTATGGTTTATTACATACTTCCTGTATATCACTGGAACTAGCTTTACTTCCTACAACAAGTTCTTTTATTTCTTTACTGGGACAGACCGCATGGGAGGCAGCTAAGTCTACACCACATGTTTCCGAGGAAATTCCTGATCCTTCTATGGCAGCATCGCTGGTATGCTAAAATACTTGTTTAACTGAATACCCAGTGAACACAGTTTATGTTCATGTATTTACTATATGTACATTTTATCTGTTTATTTCTAGTTTCATTGTGCGTGTGCATCCTATTCTTATACAACCACCACCTGTTCATTGTAATAAAGATCCAAAGTTACAGACAGTCTGGTTATTTTAGGATTCAAGGTTTAAGCTGTATGTTGAGCTACATACACATCAGGGGCAAATGTGTAGCGAGAACAGAACAGTGAAACAGCGGCTATCCAGCAAGTGGGATTTAGGACAGTGACTACACAAATGCCTGCTACCCTGTCAGCGCAGTCACCTGCATACGGCAATACAGTAGTTTCTACACAGTCAAGCTGTCTTGCAAGCAACATGTCACATAGCCAGGCATCCTCACTCAAGACAAGGTCCCAAGTTTTCGGCTCCTCTAGATCTTCCTCCGCAAGCAATGTACTCGCCATCGCACATGCAAAATCTGAAGCCGCCAAGGCCCAAGAAGCTTTTGCTGAGAAAGAACTGCAGATTAAAAAAGAGAAATTGAGGCTAGAGACAGAGAAAGGGCAGCAAGAGGCAATACTAGAAGCAGAGAAAGTGAGGCTAAATACAGAGAAAGTGCAACAAGAGACATGACTAGAAGCAGAGAAAGTGCAGCAAGAGGCACAGTTAGAGGCCACGGAAGCCCTCCTTAAAGCAACCCTAGAGAAACTCACTGTAGAGAAGGAAGCAGCAGCCACTATAGCCGAAGCAGAGGCCTTAAAATTAGCTGTATACCCTAGAAGTGAATGCAGCAGATGCAGCAATATTCTCAACCCAGAGGCTAGACCTCAAGGTTCTCTACAATGAATTTCAGATTACACCAATCAACATTTCAAGCCAAGCAGTGACAAAGATGGCATCAAAGAGACAAGTCATAGACACTACACTGAACCGCCGCAAGTCAGAGACAAGTCTCAAGCCTGTAAACAGGAGAAATCCATGCGAAGTGACCCCTCCTACGACAGACTCCTTGCACTTGAGGTAACAGAGCCTTATGATCGTCCTCCAGAACCAATGTTCAAGCCAGAACAGAACGACAGAGGCCAGCTTGACACTCTCAAAAGGTATGACTACACACAGCCATATCACCACGGCAACACACAGCAGACTAACCAAGCCACCATAGACTTTGCAAGGTTCTTTTCACCATGTGAGTTAGTCACCAAAGAACTTGAAACGTTTAATGACCGCCCTAAAAGCTACAGAGCCTGGCGGTCTTCCTTTCAAAATGCCATCAGAGACTTAGATTTGTCTTGCAGTGAATAGATAGACCTTCTGATCAAATGGCTTGAAAATTAGTCTCCTGATCACGCCAGGCGAATCAGGACAATAAATATAAACCACCCAGACATTGGTCTTAAAACGATCTCGGATAGACTTGATGGATGTTATGGTTCAGCAGAAGCAGTAGAAAGCGCACTATTCAAAAGACTTGATAGCTTCCCCAAAATACCTAACAAAGCCTACCAGAAACTTAGGGAGCTAAGTGACTTGCTAATGGAACTTCAAGTAGCTAAATCCGAGGGAGACTTACAAGGACTCACATTCCTTGACACACCCAGAGGTGTCAACCCTATTGTACAAAAGTTTCCCTATAACTAGCAAGAGCTGTGGATTACACATGGATCCCGATTCAAAAGACAGCATGATGTTCCATTCCCTCCCTTTTCTGTTTTTGTGGACTTTGTGTGCCAGCAAGCTAAAACAACAAATGATCCAAGTTTTGATCTTACATTGTCATGTGCTGCTCCTTCAGGACTTAACCCTCGCAAGCCTCCAGTAGCAGTACACAAAACTAACATGACTCCTCCAGATTCTTTTCACAGGTCTACCAGCTTCTCTAACTCAGAGACAAAGGTCAAAGATCCTGGTAAGCAGTTCCCCTTGCAGCGGAAGTCACATCCTCTCCTAAAATGCAGAACATTCAGAGAGAAAACCCTGCAGGACCGCAAACCCTTCCTCAAGGAGAATCACATCTGCTACAGGTGCTGCTTTTCAACATCTCACCTCACCAAGGACTGTAAGGTCAGTTTAAAATGCACAGAATGTGACAGCTCAGATCACAACACATCCTGGGCCAGCTCCATGGACTCTGCAACACACTCTCAGCATTAGTGTGCATGGTGGGGAGGAAGAGCACACCACTACAACTACACCAGAGATCACTTCACAATGTACAGAGGTCTGTAAAGGTCTGTCTCAACCTTCATCTTTGGCATTAAAGGCCACAGTATCCCCTACTCCTAAAGAAACGTGTGCAGGAATAGTGGAGACGAATGGGAGGAGAGCATCCGGCTAACAAGTTGAGTCCATTGATGGACCTCATGCTTGTCTTTGCCAACTCTTATCGAATGCAACCAGATGTAGCTGCTCATCACCCACACTTGATACGCATAGCGCATCTGATACCAGAACTTGATCCTCAGGCTCAGATTATCCTACTCCTTGGGAGAGATATCTTACGAGTCCACAAATCAAGAGCTCAAATGAATGATCCCAACGCTCCTTATGCTCAGAGGTTAGATCTCAGATGGGTCATCATAGGAGATGTCTGTCTAGGAAGTGTGCACAAACACAACTTCGTTAGCAGCATGCTCACAAATATCCTAGAGAAGGGGCGTCCCTCTCTTTTCCAGCCATGCCACAAATATTTCCTTGTTAAGGAATTGGTCTACGCCACCCACTTGTCTTGTCCCTTCACAAGCGCCACTAGTGACAACCTTGCCTGTGACAGTGACCGAGACCATTTAGGGTGCACAGTCTTTCAAAGAACTAAAGATGACAATTGTGTGGCAATGTCTTTTGAGGACAAACTCTTCTTAGAAATAATGGAGCAAGGACTAGTCAAAGATAGTACAAAACAGTTGGGTCACACCCCTTCCCTTCAGACCACAGATACAATGTTTACCCAATAACAGAGAGCAAGTGCTACAACATTTCTTTTCCCTTAGACGTAATTTACAAAGAGAGCCAGAGGTGAGAGAACATTTCTTTTCTTTCATGGGGAAGATCTTTGAGAACGGTCACGCCGAGATAGCTCCCACTCTTAAAGACTCTGAAGAGTGTTGGTACCTCCCTATATACGGAGTGCACCATCCTAAAAAGTCAGGTCATATCAGAGCAGTGTTTGACTCTAGTGCCAAATTCAAGGGCGTCTCCTTGAACGATGTCCTCTTGACAGGCCCAGACCTCAACAACAAACTCCTGGGAGTACTCTTACGCTTCCGCAAATATTCTATTGCATTCATAGCTGACATCTAACAGATGTTCCATTGCTTCCTGGTCAGAGAGGAAGACAGAAACTTCCTAAGGTTTGTTTGGTTCAAAGACAATGACCCTTCCAAAGACATCTCAGAGTATCACATGAGGGTACACATCTTTTACAGTAGCCCTTCGCCTGCAGTCGCTATCTATGGAATCAGACATTCCGCCCAAGAAGGTGAACTTGAGTATGGCTCAGATGCAAGACAATTCATAGAGAACGACTTTTATGTAGATGACTGTTTGAAATACTTACCTTCCAGCGAGTCTGCAATCTGTCTTCTCAAAAGAGCACAGGAGATACTCGCTTGTTCCAATTTCAGGCTTCACAAGATTGCTTCCAACAGCAAAGAGGTAATGGAAGCTTTCCCTGCTCAAGACCATTCTACTCATCTAAGAGATTTAGATCTATGTACAGACTCTTTAGCTGTACAGCACAGTCTAGGTCTACTTGCATGGGAGTCATCTAAGTCTACACCACATGTTTACTGATCCTTCTATGGCAGCATCGCTGGTATGCTAAAAGACTTATTTAACTGTATACCCAGTGCCAGTTGTTGATGTTCATGTATTTATTATATGTAGATTTTATCTGTTTATTTCTAGTTTCACCATGCCCGTGCATCCTATTCTTATACAACCACCACCTGCTTTGATTGGGTCCCCGATGTAGAAACTCGGAAGAGATATCACAACGTCAGTTCCGGTTTACTCTGCTACCAACATTATCATCCGCCTCTCCAGCCACATTTTGAGCCCTAAATTGGGCAGATCGGCGGCCGGACCCCGCATCGCCGCAAATTGAGGCCGCCGCTTTTGCGGCCTACGGGTCCCGGAACGAACGGAGCGGCCCCTGAAGCCTGAGGCCGCCATCCACCTACCCTACACCACACAGCACCCTCCTGGGCCCCTACCCTGCTTACTAGCGCAGAGTTTAACCCATTCAAAAGCCTTACATAGCTCCATTTTGACTGATTTGGGAGCTGCAAGGCCTAAGGAGCGGCCTAGCGAGGCCGCAATCCCTGATAACAGCTCTCCAGGGCTCTGGAGGACACCCAAAGGACCACCCACCTCTGGAGGGGACCAAAGGCATTATAGATCTGACAAAGACCCAGGGACCTAACCGGAAAACGTAGTATTAACATCAACGGCAGCCATTTTGGTACACCCCCCCTCGACCCATCTAACTAACTAAAGTTACCTACAGGGCCCCAGACCTCAAATCCTCCTCATTGCTCCTGCAGCCACACAATTGTCAATAATTGAACTGAAACCTAACAAAGCCAGGAAAGTGACCTAGACGTACTGAGCTATGGCTGCTTGAACTGCGCATTCCCGCCGACAGAGAAAGCTATCTGCTGCTAACAGAGGCACACCATCCGAACATCTAACCAGCAAAGATGGGGACATCATCCAGACCAACCTCAACATCAAGATCGCACTCCCCCAGGGATACTACAGACACACCCACCCAGAAAGTACCGGCAATGTTCAGGACGCAGGGGGGCAATGCGGTGCACACACAAGGCCCACACCGCTCTAGTACTCCAGCGGCCCCAACAGTCCCCACTATGGGGGGAACACAAAGCGGAGAAGAAATCATCTTGACCTCCAATCAACAGCCCAGCCTGAATGACCTCAGGTCGGTAGCAGCAGACATTAAGGAAACATTGACGGCTGCCATTTCAGGCCTCCGCCTAGACATACAGGCAATAGCAGGGCATGTACAGGAAGTGGAAAACACCTCAGCTCAACACTCTGGCATGCTCCGCAAGACCTACCATGCCCTGGACACCCACACACTACAATTAAGGGATCTAAACCGCCACATCGAGGATATCGACAATCGTGGCAGACGACATAACCTCAGACTAAGGGGTCTCTCAGAGTCAGTCGAAGCAGACCAGCTACAACAAACGGTAGCGGCCATATTCAACAACCTACTTGACAGACCCTCCACCACCCCTATAGCAATGGAACGTATACACCGCGCCCTTCGGCCGAGGGGCAGAGACTCAGACCCACCCAGAGATGTAGTATGTCACATCATCGACTATCAACTCAAAGAAGAGATTCATGCCCGCCCGTGAATCCAGAGACAATGTCATCAAAGACCTAAACCTGATCAATATCACTTACAGCGAAAAGATAGAAGGCCTTCTCCTATCCACAGATGCGGAGAAGGCCTTTGACAGAGTAGCCTGGGACTACCTTTTCAAAACCTGCACTCACATTGGACTGAAACCCCACATGCTAGCCTGGATCACAGCCCTCTACCAGAAACCACGGGCTAGACTCAAGGTTAATGGCACTTTATCAGACACAGTACACATTCAGAATGGCACCAGGCAGGGTTGTCCCCTGTCACCCTTACTGTTCATCTTGACCCTGGAGCCATTCATAAGAATGGTTAACAACAACCCTGACATCAAAGGCTTCAAAGTCCGTACAACAACCTATAAAGTAGTGGCCTATGCAGATGATCTGCTCTTCTTCATCAATAACCCACACATTTACATTCCAAACCTTACCGCAGAATTCCAAAAATATGGCCAAATATCGAACATGAAGATCAATTATGACAAATCAGAAGCCATGAATTTAACTATCCCCGCCAATACACTGACGTTAATCCAAAACACCTCCCCATTCAAGTGGCAGACGTCATCGCTAAAATACCTTGGAGTGCATCTCACCCCCACCATCACTAATATCTACACAGCAAACCACAAACCGCTATTAGCAACCATAAAACGAGACCTGAAGCAGTGGGCTTCACAACCATTCTCGTGGTTCGGCAAGGCGGCGATCACAAAAATGACCATACTCCCGAAAATTCTATACTACTTTCACACCTTACCCATTAAATTGCCCCAAATATTTTTTAAGCAACTTAACCACATATTAAGATCTTTCATTTGGGAAGGGCGCAAACTGAGACTTAGCCTCACCCAACTCGCAAAAACAAAACCTAGCGGGGGAATAGGGCTGCCCAATTTCAAACTTTACTATTACGCCACACATCTAGCAAAAATAGCTGATTGGAACTGCCACAAAGAAAATAAAGATTGGGTTAATCTAGAAAATGAACTTTCACCACTACCCCTACAATTCCTGCCTTGGACACAGTTACGAGCACACCCAAATAACATTAAACACAATCCCCTGTGGGGGGCTTCACTTGACGTCGCACAAAAGGCCTTTAAGGACCTCAAAGTATCGTCAGTGCCGGGACCACTAACACCAATACGAGCAAACCTGGATTTCCCACCAGGTATGGCTCATGATCACTTCCCATTGGTGGATGGGAAAACGCCCCTACTTGTGACACATTGTTTCACCAACAACAAAATCAAAACATATGACAACATCGCCACACAATACCACTCTGAACATCCTATCCCCTTCTGGTCATACCATCAGCTACATAACTTCCTCTCGAGGATAAACAACCCCAACTTACACAGAGCCCTCTCACCATATGAAGCTTTCTGCCTCACTGGGGAACCAATAAGAAAGACGACCTCATTGATTTATACATGGCTTTTAGAAACCGAAAGCCACAACCCCACATCTGCACAAAAAGCTTGGGAAAAAGAACTAGGAACCAAATTCACTGAGGCGCAATGGCAAAGAGCAAATATCTTTGCTCACAAGTGGTCAATGAGCACACGGATCCAAGAGATGTCCTACAAACTACTGACCCACTGGTACGCATCACCCTCCAAACTTAAAAAGTGGTATCCAGGAACTTCAGATACATGCTGGAGATGCGGTCAAACTACAGGCACAATGCTACACATATGGTGGGAGTGTTCTATAATCAAACCCTATTGGGACGAAGTCAAAAAAACTCATAACCCACATTACCGCTGCACAAATACCGTTAAATATATAAAACACATAAAATATTGCAATGACCACCGTTTTATTCTCCAGAGTCTTTGCTAAATATATACAGTTGTGCTCATAAGTTTACATACCCTGGCAGAATTTATGATTTCTTGGCCATTTTTCAGAGAATATGAATGATAACACAAAAAACTTTTCTTTCATTCATGGTTAGTGTTTGCGGAAGCCATTTATTATGAATCAACTGTGTTTACTCTTTTTGAATCATAATGACAACAGAAACTACCCAAATGACCCTGATCAAAAGTTTACATACCCCAGTCCTTAATATCGTGTATTGCCCCCTTTAACATCAATGACAGTTTGAAGGCTTTTGTGGCATTTGTGGATGATGCTCTTTATCTACTCAGATGGTAAAGCTGCCCATTCCTCTTGGCAAAAGCCGCCAGTTCCTGGAAATTCTTGGACTGTCTAGCATGAACTGCATTGTTTGAGATCTCCCCAGAGGGGCTCAATGATATTGATATCAGGAGACTGAGATGGCCACTCCAGAACCTTCACTTTATTCTGCTGTAGCCAATGACAGGTTGACTTGGCCTTGTGTTTTGGATCACTGCCATGTTGGAATGTCCAAGTACGTCCCATGCACAGCTTCCTGGCTGATGAATGCAAATGTTCCTCCAGTATTTTTTGATAACATACTGCATTCATCTTGCCATCAGTTTTGACCAAATTTCCTGTGCTTTTGTAGCTCACACATCCCCAAAACATCAGTGATCCACCTCCATGTTTCATAGGCCTTGTTGACTCCTTTCCAAATGTAGCGTTTATGGTTGTGGCCAAAAAGCTCAATTTTGGTCTCATCATTCCAAATGACTTTGTGCCAGAAGGTTTGAGGCTTGTCTCTGTGCTGTTTTGCATATTATAAGTGGGATACTTTGTGGCATTTGCATAGTAATGGCTTTCTTTTGACGACTCGACCATGCAGCCTATATTTCTTCAAGTGCCTCGTTATTATGCATCTTGAAACAGCCACACCACATGTTTTCAGAGAGTCCTATATTTCACCTGAAGTTATTTGTGGGTGTTTCTTTACATCCCAAACAATTTGCCTGGCAGTTGTCGCTGAAATTTTAGTTGGTCTTCCTGACCGTGGTTTGGTTTCAACAGAACCCCTCATTTTCCACTTCTTGATTAGAGTTTGAACACTGCTGATTGGCATTCTCAATTCCTTGGGTATCTTTTTATATCCCTTTCCTGTTTTATACAGTTCAGCTACCTTTTCCCGCAGATCCTTTGACAATTCTTTTGCTTTCCCCATGACTCAGAGTCCAGAAACGTCAGTGCAGCACTGGATGAAAGATGCAAGGGTCTGTCAGGAGTCCAGAAACTCATTGACCTTTTATATACACACACTAATTACAAGCAAACAGATCACAGATGAGGATGGTTACCTTTAATAGACATTCAAACCCCTTTGTGTCAACTTGTGTGTATGGGTATGTAAACTTTTGATCAGGGTCATTTGGGTAGTTTCTGTTGTCATTATGATTTAAAAAGAGTAACTTATGAGCATATACAGTATCTCACAAAAGTGAGTACACCCCTCACATTTTTGTAAATATTTTATTATATCTTGTCATGTGACAACACCAAAGAAATGACACTTTGCTACAATGTAAAGTAGTGAGTGAACAGCCTGTATAACAGTGTAAATTTGCTGTCCCCTCAACATAACTCAACACACAGCCATTAATGTCTAAACTGCTGGCAACAAATGTGAGGGGTGTACTCACTTTTGTGAAATACTGTATATATATATATATATATAATGTTTGGGGATTCTAAGTAATTTTCTAGAAAAAAATATGATTTTAACTTGTAAGCAATAGGTTTCAGAAATACGCTTGACCAATAGGTGGTTAAATATTGCACTGGGTTTTATTTTTGGAAAATGTCATTTTAAATGTGAGTATATGTTTAAGTACCACTTTTTATTATACATTGTATTTTAGCTTTAATATGTTTGCATAATTTAGTTCACTTAGCGCTGCCATGTGTTAGGTCACCTGAGGTCAGGTGATAGATGCCCACCATTGGGTTTAGAAATGCACCGCTAAGGTTGTGGACCCTTCGACTGACTGCTGTGGATGGAGCTCAGGAAAGCAGGTCCCCTGGAGCACTGACATGGATCATACAGGGAGCTAGAGCATAAGATTCCCTAGGGTGCGGAGTCTAAGAGAGAGCAGGTTTTCAAGAGAGCCTCTGATGATGAGGATGGACTTCGCTGCAGCTGACTCCAGGTCGAGGCCTCCAGAATCTCCCAGCTCACGCTCACGGCTGGCTAATGTGGATAGAGAGGAAGCAGCAGTCCAAGACAACAAGGGATAGCCAGGAGGACAAGCCAAGGGTCGGAGCAATGAGCAGACTAGAGAGACAAGAGAACATGCCAAAGGTCTGGGTAACAAGTGGACAGGAATAGTCAAGAGAACAAGCCAAGGTCAGTATATGGAATCAGATGTAGAACTCATGGCAAGAACCACACAGGAAGCCTAACACACTAATGTTGATTGGCAAGGCTGGCTTGTAGTGTGCAGGGTTAAATAGTGTTTCCTGTTAGAGGCTGGGGAGGAGCCATGCTGAGGGAAGATAACTTAAGCACACAGGTGAAAAGCGCACGGTCTCTAAGCCAAACACAAGCAGAGAGGTAAGCAGACAGGCAGGGCATGAAACATTACTGCAGATCCATGGAAGTACCCCTTCTTACGAGGCCTCCCCTCCCCCACTTGGGCCCAGGCTTGAAAGGGAACCCTTAAATGAAATCTCCTCAAAAGACAAGGCGCAAAAACATCAGATGCAGACCTCTCCTCAGGACCAAACCCTTTCCAATGCATGAGGTACTGAAGAATGCCTTTACAGAGCCGGGAATCCAGAATTTGACTAACCTGGTACTTCTGACTATCCTCAGTGACCAGAACCACTGTAGGGTGAGGACGAGAGAACCTATTGAGGGCTAAAAGCTTCAGAAGGGAAACATGAAAGAAGTTTGAAATCTTGAGGCTTTTGGGGATCTGAAGTTTACAACAAATCGGAATTAACTTAGAAATTATAGTGTAGGGGCCAATAGAATGGGCAAGAATGCATGAGGCTGGAATGATCAGCTCAGGTTCAGAGGTGGAATCCTCATCCAGAGTGTCAAATGACATAGAGAGTGCATCAGCCCGACTGTTGCAGGAACCAGGTTTGTACATAATTGTGAAATGAAAGCGGTAAAAGAAAAGACTCCATCTGGCCTGTCTGGGATTTAGTCGTTTGGCATTCTATAAGTATTGCAGATTTTTATGATCATTGAAAATTGTTATGGGGTGAGGAGAACCCTCAAAGAGATGATGACACTCCTCTAACGCCAATTTAATGGCAAGAAGCTCCAGATCACCAATAGAGTAATTTTTTCTGCCTGAAAACATTTTTTGGAGAAAAAAGCACATGGTTGACGTTTTTTTCTCAAAGGATTGAAGAAGCACAGCTCCCACCCCAGGTGAAGAAGCGTCCACTTAAATAAATAATGGATCCCCAGGATTGGGTCTCCTCAAGAGAGGTCCAGAAACAAAGGCCTGTTTCAAATCATGTAACACAGAGACAGCTTCAGGTGGCCACTCCTTGACATTTGCATCCTTTTAGATCAAGGTGATAATAGGCGCAGCAATGGAAGAGTAATTCCTAATGAACTGCCTATAATAATTAGTGAACCCAAGAAAGCATAGTGTGGCCTTGAGGCTGGCAGGAAGAGGCCAGTTGGTAATGGCCAAGACCTTTCCATGATCCATATGAAGACCCAAACTAGAGACAAAGCATCCCAGGACCTCAGAACTTTCAAAAGATCATTTCTCCAGTTTGGCATACAGATTTTTTTCTCTGAGGCACTGAAGTACAATCCGGACATGGTTTCTGTGGACAAGCAGATTTTCCGAAAAGATGAGAATGTCATCCAGATAGATGACAGCAAATTCATAAAGCAGATCCCTGAATACTTTGTTTTCAAAGTTTTGGAACACAGCTGGGGCATTACACAGAACAAAGGGCATAACCAAGTACTCGCAAAGCCCATCTACAGTGTTAAACATGGTTTTCCATTCAACGCCTTCCTGTATCAGGATCACATTTTATGCACCCCTGAGATCCAACTTAGTAAAAATGGAGGTACCTTTCAATCTGTCAAATAGCGCAGATATTAAAGGTTATTTGATAATCATTGTGTTTAAGCCTCGATAGTCAAAAGTATAATCTTTTTTTTGAAAAAAAAAAAGAACCCTGCTCCCGCAGGTGATTAGGACTTCTGGATGAACCCTTTCTTTAGATTTTCAGTTGACATACTATGACATGGCCTGGGTCTCTTGGATGAACAGGGAGTAGGTATGACCCCTGGGCAGAGTTGCTCCAGGAAAAAGGTCAAAAGCACAGTCAAAGGACCTGTGAGGAGGAAGCACCTCAGCACATCCCAGAAATTGCTATATGCAGCGGGAAGAGCAGAAGATACTGAGGTGGTGGCAACAGGAAGTCTCTTTTTGGGGCATCCTTGAGTAGGCAGGATGAGAAACAGAAGAAACCCCAAGCCAGGATTTGTCTAAACGTCCAGTCAGCTTGTGGGGAATGAAGCCATAACTAGTGTTGAGCGAACCTGGACTGGAACGTTCGGGTCCATACCAAACTTTTGGGTGTCTGGGGCACGGACACGGACATTTCAAAAATCGTTCGGGTTCGGTCCGGGGTTCTGCTATTTTACTCCACGTGTTGAGAAGCTGCAGGGCAGCCAATCAACAAGCGTTTCACAGGTTTGCCCTTAGAAGCCATCACAGCCATGCCTACTAATGGCATGGCTGTGATTGGCCAGTACATCATGTGACCCAGCCTCTTTATAAGCTGGAGTCACGTAGTGCTGCAGTCACAAGCTCTTGGGTTAGTGTAGGGAAAGGAAGCTGACGGCGTGAGGGAGAGAATAGAGACATTTTAAGACATTTTAAGATCTGATCCTGTATCCTGAGATAGATTACTTTACTACTGCTGTCTGTGCTGTTGCTCTGAGGACAGATAGCAGAAATTAGAGATTTCGCACACCGCTGCTTTGAGTTGCAGATCAAACTCTGCATAAAACAATGATCGCTACGATCGTGCTCAACGATCAGATTGTTGGAGGAATATGAGATTTCAAATACCGCTGCTTTGAGTTGCAGATCAAACTCTGCATAAAACAACGATCGCCACGATCGTGCTCAACGATCAGATTGTTGGGGGAATTTGAGATTTCAAATACTGCTGCTTAGAGTTGGAGATTGCAGATTAAACTCTGTCTAACAAAACGATCGTACGTTCGTACACAATGATCAGATTGTGGGATCGTACACAACGATCAGATTGTGGGAGTAATTTGAGATTTCACATACTGCTGCTTTGAGTGATCTGACTGCACTAGGTAGAGGCTTCTGCTTAGAGGGACAGATTCTTGTTCCAAAACCATTGCCTACTCCTATAGGGCCAGCTGTTGCTGTAAGTGACACATTATTGTTCAAAAATCATCTCCTAGTTCAAAAGGGAGAGTTTCCAGGTGTTGCTTAGAGGGACAGATTCTTGTTCCAAAACCATTGCCTACTCCTATAGGGCCAGCTGTTGCTGTAAGTGAGACATTATTGTTCAAAAATCATCTCCTAGTTCTAAAGGGAGAGTTTCCATGTGTTGCTTA
>BLSH010015343.1:493853-510300 GCA_018402905.1 Glandirana rugosa
TCTCCATGCCCGCTGTTGTGAGGGGAAGGAGGGAAATATACGTCGAAGGGGTGAAAATACAAAAAGGGGAGGACTAGTGGAAATAACAAGAAGATCCTTCGGACGACAACCAATACAAAAGATATAAAAGAGATGGCTGTGAATATTACGATAATAGACTAATATGTTCAAGAATAATAACCTTTTACACCACATATACCAATACGGCGGTACAGAAACTATCAAACATTGAAGAGAGGATATGGAGTATTTAAGATACTTTTTTTTTTTTATCCCTACTTTCGAACATTTTTCATTAAAATTACCAGAACCCCGGACCTGAACCCGGACTTTTTTTGAAAAGTCCGGGTCCGGGTCCCGGACACCCCAAAGTTCGGTACGGACCCGAACTTTACAGTTCGGGTTCGCTCAACTCTAGACCTGACACAACCGCAGTGACAAGCTTTCATCCCTATTTTTTTTTTTTCATAGAATTTATGAGGTATAGGAGAGAAGTTACAAACTATCAAAGACATGGCGGCATAACCATATACACCACATTTTCCAATAATAAGAACTTGTATAATCAGATAATAGCATTATAAGTGTCGGTAGAGAAAATATAGAAAACATAACCAACAGCAGGCTTCCTAGAAGAACAATAAAGGTGATCAGGAGGGGAAAAACATAAAAGTGGGGAAGCTGCATATAAAGGGAGGAAGGGGAGTGTTGTCGCCCGTACCTCTTCATCTGTTAACCAGGTGGAGGGAGATACAGGGAGTAGACTTATATTTTGAATCGCCATGACTAATGACCATAACAATATTACTGTTATAGATAATACTATCATAAACACTTTTCTGGTAAAGTTGGATGGACCTCGTAGTAACTCTATAGCATTTTGTCTAATTGTCATCAAACAGTTGAGAGGTGAAAATAAGGTTGGAAGTAATATCTTCATAGAGTATACATGGGATAATGTGGCAAGAGGTGTTCTCAGTTCTAACTGGTTGGTCATAGAGTTGTTTGAGGCCATTATAGTAAAGGTGTGAAGAATTATCAAAGGATTTCGATTCTTCCTGGGTTAAGGTTTTAGAGATGAAAGTGAGCCATTTCTTGTAAAAAGTTTTTTCTGGAGGTGGGGTGGGAGAAGTCCGCCAGGATCCTCTCCCTACAAATGAGTTTGAGAAGTTCTTTTAGAACTTATATAATTGATGGCCTGGAAGGTCGAACCCAGTTTTTCAATATGATCCTGTGTGCCACCAGGAGTGTGGTCTGGATCCACAAATTTTGCGATGGTGAGGCTCCTTGCGAGTGCTCGGTGAGGGTTGGAGTGTTCCAGAATCCAAATAGTAATGGTGGAGGGTCTTTTGGGATTTGTATTAGAGTGATGTCCAGGTTGTATTTGAGAACACGATCCCAGAAGGTGGCTATTTGAGGACAATGCCAGAAGCGATGTGCTAGAGAGGGGTATTGTTGGGAGCATAGCGGGCAGAGTGAAGCTTGGGAATCCTTTGAATCCTTGATGAAGGGAATAAAAGCTCAATGTAGGATCTTCAATTGAGTTTCTCTCCATATTTCGCTGGGTGTGAGGTGAAGGACTAAATTGTAACCTCTGAGTATTTTTTCAGATAGACCCTCTATTTTGAATTCTTTGTTCCAGTTTGACTTGGTAGAGGGTGATGGTGATGGTGTTGCTCTTAACAGCATTGGTTTATAAATGTCTGAAATTGGGTATGTTCTTTCAGTTATCAGTTTGTCTATGAAAGAGCTTTCAAAACATTTATTTCCATCGTTGACTGTGGAACTCAGAAAGCTGAGGCCTTGGGCATGGTGGAATGCATGCGATTTTGGTAGAGAAAAGGTTTTGGTTAGATCTTGAAACAAAAGAGGAGTGGTCTGGTCGCAGAGAGAGGCAAAAGTGTCAAGGCCTTGTTTTTCTCATAATGGATAAGGTTTGTTGTCCAGGCCTGCTGAGAAGCCTGGGTGACCTTTAATGGGTAGGTACTTTGAGATCTGAGGAGGTAATTTCAAGAGTTTATGAGTTTCTCTGCAAGCCAAAGCTGTATCCCGTAGGAGGAGATTATGCTGAAGCTCAGGGCATAAGGATTTCCATTTGGAGTGAAGTAATACTGAAAGTGAGTATGGTTGCACCATTTTGGTTTCCAGCTCATAGTTTGAGTATTTGGAGACGCGTGTTATCCAATCCAACCCTATACGGAGTAAGCATGCCAGGTTATACAATCTTATGTTGGGCAAATTTGCTCCTCCCTTGATCCTGGGGAGGAAGAGCTTTTCTAGATACATTCTTGCTCTCTTCCCTCGCCAGATAAATTGGGAGAAAGAGCAGTTAAGTGATAAGACGTCTTTGTGTTTCAATAACAAGGGAATCGTTTGTAAAGGATAAAGTAATTTAGCAGAGGACCCCTGCTTTATGGCCTTTTCCCTCTAAACCAATGACATTACCAACCCACATTTTTTTTCATGCGGAAAAAATATTTAGCCATTAAATGGGATTCTTGTATCAAAACAATGTCTGTTTTTAAGCATTTAAGGTAGCACAGAATTTTGGCTTGTTTATTTGGGGATCCTAATCCCTTCACATTCCAGGTCGTTATTCTCATAGTTGCCTAACGGGCACAGGGTATGTGCTGGTTTTACAGTTTATGCTATTGGAACGATCAGGGGGTCTTTTTTTTTTTTTTTTGGCAATCACATACTGTATGTACTTGAGTTGGAGAACAGTGGACTAAGAAGGGAGGGGTCCCTGTATATCATGTTTAGCAAATAGAGAAGATGCAGCTTAGGGAGGACAGGGGGGATTAACTGCAACAAACATTAAACATTGGATCCAAAAACAGGCTCCACTTTTTTCTCATGGTGTCACTGCGTGGGGATTCAGCTCCCAAATACGGTGACCCTTTGATTTGGAGTTTTGGCCATGCCCATATAGGAACAAAGCAAATAAACTGAGATATAGTGTCTCAGTTCTTCTGATGTACCAACTGATTGAGAACACCCATGTGGAGAAAACAAAAGGAGTATTTATAAGGCCTAAATGTCTAAGAACACTTTGCCTCCTGTACTCTTATGTTACAGGCGGAATAGATAGCATAACATATAATCAGCGATATATATACCAATAAAAAGTTAAGAAGAAAACAATTTACTGTGCCTAGAGGGACTGTGGAATATATATTGTATTTAGGCTAGTATTAGTCCGAAGTTACTGTCTCATGAAGTGATGCCATATCTAGAGTAATCATATTAGCTTGGGCAAGTGATTAGGTCCTGAGTGCTTGAATCTCTTGGTTGAGTCTTTTCTAGGGCTCCTTTGCTCCATAGGACGAGAGATGGCCATGTCCTTGCTGAGGGCCGAGGCATAAGAGCTTTGATTGAGGGTGCGCAGATAGTTTTCAGCTTCTGAGGGGCTATTGAAAGTAAGTTGTTCCCCGCTATGTGCTCTCAAGCGTAATATGGCTGGAAAAGCCAGGGTAAATTTCAGATTGAGCTTGAACAGCTCAGAGCATACATTTTGGTAGGCCTTCCTCTTTTTTGCAACTTCCACTGAGTAATCTGCAAAAATTAGTATTTGTACAATTACCAATGATTGTCGTCTTTATTTCTGTAATATTATGTGCTTTTCAGCATAATTAAGGTATTTAGCGATGATGGGCCTTGGTGACGGTCTGTCTGAAGCTGGAGGGCCTATGTGGTGTGCATACTCTACCTGACAGGGTCCCGGCAGTCCTAGAGCTTCTGGTATTTTATTTGAGCAAAAGTTTGAAAGGTCTTGTGGTAATAAAGATTCTGGGACACCTACGAACTGTAGGTTGCTCCTTCTGGCCCTAATTTCAAGGTCTTCCAGCTTTTCTATAATACATGTAATCTGTTTATACTGTGCTTTCTCAGAGTCTTGTGCTTGGCACAGTTTTTTTTTTTTTAAACTTATTTTTATTGAGTTTTCAAGTGAAACAGCAATTACAACAAGGTAGCAAGAGGGCCAACCTAGTGACTCCTCTGGAATTCAAGCTATCTATACATAGACGTCCTGACTACGCCCTTGAGTAATTAAACTACCCACAACAAATACAAATACCCCCTCCCTCCCCCCTTGCACTCAGTCACCTGCCACCTTCCACGTGTTGGACATAGATCACCACCTTTTGTCTCCATGCATTTTGACCTGACAATGTGACAGGGAGACATGTCCCTCCCATTCTACCAGGATATCACCTACTGCTTGTTATCTATACACTCTTACAAACCATACTATCTATGCATGGCACAGCTATTATTCTGGTGTACTTAACCTGCAGAACAAAGAGACTCGAACCAAGCCCTCCAAACCCTTTCAAATTTTTTTTCGCACCCTCTGGCCTTGTAGGTCGACTTGTAGTATGACATCATTCGGTTGACCAACCCTTTCCATTGAGTCACTTCAGGGGGCGCAGCCTTTTTCCAGTGGAGTAGGATGAGCTTTTACCCATAAAAGAACAGGATGGAGAGCAGGGTTGTATGGGCCCTGGATGTCACTATGTCCTCCACTAAGCCCAGCAGGCACACCCTAACTGTCTTGGGAATAGGTGTCATCAACACCTCAGCAAGGCATGAAACCACCCCCTCCCAATAAGCCTGGATGGGAGCACACTCCCAGAAAATGTGATACGCTGTCGCTGGCCCATGGGAACATCTCCAGCACTCGGAGGAGACTGATGGATATATATATGCACCAGTCTGGCTGGAGTGTAATATGAGCGGTGAAGAAATTTAAATTGAATACGTTTATCTCTGGCTGATATTACATTTTTGAATGGCTTATCCCATAGTTCCTCCCAGTCCTCCCCCTGTATCTCTGGGACCTCCGCTTCCCATCTCTCTCTCTCTACATCTTTTGATTGCTACTGGAGTGGTCTTAAATAATTCCTTGTAAATTGTTGAGAGGACCTTTGGTAAGTCTTCCTCTAGGAGGGTGGACTCGAAGGAAGAGGGCAGAGACTCCACCCCCCCCATTCCGAAACTGACACTGGAAGGCGTGCCGGAGCTGCAAAAATCTAAACAAATGATTGTTCGGCAGAGTGAATTTATTTTTAAGTTGTTCAAAAGTCAGCAGCTCTCCCAAGTTTGTGATGTCGCCCAGCGTCTTAACCCCCCTAGTAGCCCACACTACAGGATCGGGGAAGGACAAAAAGTGTGTGAGCCTCGGGTTCAGCCACAGAGGAGCCCTTGGGGACGAGCCCTGATAGCTTGGATTTGCCAATACCTTAGCCTCCTCCCATGCCCTGATGGCAGTCACCATCGACTGAGTGAGTGGAAGAGATGACCGTACCCCCCTATAGACCGCAAAGCGCAGGGATTCAAACGAGCCCAGGATCGCAGCTTCTAGTATTGTTGCCGAATCCCCTTTGTCTGATATTAGCCACCTATGTATAAAGACCATTTGCCCAGCCAGATAGTATTTCCTCCAGTCGGGTAAAGCCAATCCCCCTCTATCCGCCGGTTCTTGTAACGTTTGAATACCTATTCTAGGTGGCTTGGCGGCCCAAACGAAGGAACTCGTGACACTGTTCAGTTGTTTGAAAAATGATCTGGGAATAGTCACAGGGGCGTGTCTTAAGAAATACAGGACCACCAGCAGAAGCTTCATTTTTAGCAAATTTATCCTTCCAATCAGTGATAGAGCGAGTCACTGCCACGTCTGCATTTTGTTTTTCATGAGGGTGAGTAGGGGTAGCAGGTTCAGTTGAAAATAGTCTTGAACCTTCGCCGTCACCTTCACTCCTAAGTAAGTGATAGAGGAGACCCATCTAAGCGGCAGGTCGGGGTCGGCCATCCTCTGCGCCCCCTCCCCCAGTGGGTGGATGGACGACTTACCCCAATTCACCCGTAGACCCGAATAGACAGAGAAGTTATTCAGTATTGTCAGGGCCGCCCTCAGGGAACCCGCCGGATCCCCCAAGAAGAGGAGCAGGTCGTCCGCGTACAGTGCAAGGGATTCTCTAATATTGCCCACCTTAATGGCTTGAACGTCTGGGGACAATCGCAAGGCCATTGCTATAGATTCCATCATCAATGCAAATAGGAAGGGGGAGAGGGGGCAGCCCTGTCTGGTCCCCCTTCCGATCGCAAAATAGGGGGAGATTAGGTGACCCGACCTGACAGCCGTCCTAGGCCTACTATATAATAATGCCACCCATTTCCGAAAGTTCGGTCCAAACCGCATACACTCCAAGACCCTAGTCATGTAGCGCCAGTCCACCGAATTGAATGCTTTTTCGATATCTATTGACACTATAATGCGCGTATCAGGTTCAGTCCCCGGTAACTGCAGGTGGGTAAATAGGCGGCGTAAGTTTGTGTCTGTGGATTTACCAGGCATGAACCCAGTCTGGTCCGAGTCTACCAATGAAGCAATTACACCCGCCAACCTGGTGGACAGCACCTTGGTAAGTATCTTCAAGTCTGAATTAAGCAGGGCTATCGGTCGGTAGGAGGCACAGTCCAGAGGGTCCTTTCCCGGTTTTAACAGGAGTACCATATACGCTTCCATCGTGGATGGCGGGAGAAAATCTCCCTCCAGGCACGCCGCAAACAATTGATTCAGTCTAGGGGCCAAACTCTCTATATTGTCCTTGTAAAGGTCAATGGGGAACCCATCAGGTCCGGGGGCCTTGTTGGGGGGGAAGGAAAAGACTGGTCTCTCAATTTCTTTTCGAGTAATCGGAGCGTCCATGCTATCTCTGTCTTGGTCCGTCAACTGGGGGATGTCTAACCCTCCCAACAGTAAATCCAATTCCGACCAGTCATACGGAGCTATAGGGTCGTACAGTGCAGAGAAAAATCTGACAAATTTGGCTAGTATACCATAAGGATCAGTAATCATTTCCCCTCCCGACCCCCTCAGAGCTGGAACACTGGTAATTGCATGGAAGTCAGCCACCAGCAGTTTACCGTTCTTGTCCCCTTCCGCAAACACCGAGGCCGCCCTGTGACTGACCTCAGTGTGAGCTAAATCTGAGAAGTGCAGAGAGAAGTTCCTCCTGGCGTCCAACAACGCCCTATAGGTGTCATCCGATGGGGAGTCAGCAAATCTCCCTGAGCACTCCTTTTCAGTATCCTGTAACATTTTAAGCTCCGCTTTATGGTCCCCTCTCGCCTCCTTAATGGCTGAAATACACTCCCCCCTAACTGCTTTAAATGCATCCCACTGCATCCCGGGGTGTGCCGTTCCCTCGTTGTCCGCCCAATATGTGGAAGTGGTGTTTTGTATTCTGGTCATAACCTGCTCATGTTGCAGCCATCCCGGGGAGATCTTCCATCCCCCCCTCCCCACCCTCCCAAATGAGAGGGTCAGGAGTAGAGGAGAGTGATCCGAAACGCCCCCAGGGAGATATTCAGCCTCTCTTATCCTAGGAAGCATGGGGATATTCCCAAACGCCAAATCTATCCTGGCCGCAGAGCAATGCGTCGTGGACAGGTGTGAATAGCATCTACCCCCTGGGTGCTTCCACCGCCATACCTCTGTCAAGCCCATCTCTTCCGCCCACTCCCCCAGTTCCTGTGAACAGCTCCTGGACGGGTTAGAAGTATCCAGCCCCTCCAGTATGGCATTGAAATCTCCCATCATCACCAGAGGTAACTGGGCGTAAGGTGCCAATTTAGACCAGAGGGCATAAAGCATCTGAGCATCGGCCGGCGGAGGCGAGTAAACATTGACAAGTACAATTTTTGTTTGATAGATATCCATTACCAGAGCTATGTATCTACCCCCAGGGTCAACAAACACCTGGTGGATGGTACAGGGTACCGCCTTGCTAATAAGGATGGACACTCCCCGAGAATACGTGGAGTAAGTGGCGTGAAACACCTTTTGTAGCCATGACCTCCGCAAGGACAGCACCCTGGATCCATCCAAGTGCGTTTCCTGCAACAGTATTATTTGCGGTTTGTACCGCTTTAAGAACTGAAAAACAGACGCTCTCTTGTATTTGTCATTTAACCCTCTAACATTCCACGATATAACCTTTACCAAGTTCGCCATTCTCTCATTAACCATATAATGAGATACCCGCATATTGGTATAGACCTCATGAGTTTCAAAGTAGGAGCCCTGTGACAAAAAGGACTTCCCGACACATCCCATTTGATATCAAACATTGGAGGGGCGGTGACTGAGCCCTTAACTTTCCCATTAAACCCTGCCATTATACCTAGACAAATTCCCCAACCTACTCCAATGTACTCCTCCGTTAGTCCGGTAAGTGGCTTGTAATCCCAAACTAAACAGAAAAACAGTCCCAAACAAAACAAAAACGATCTGATATCTTTGGTTGCTTAACCGAACTGAGGTTTAAGCCCGCCAGCTTCGATTTTCCTCTCTCCATATCCGTAGTAATAGAAATGTAAGGCTATGTTCGCCATGTTTGTCAGAGTGTTAGCAACTTGGCTATAAACTAGGTAACAGCTCTCCCTAGCGGTGAAAAATAGGAAACGTTCTCAGGATGTAGATTCCCTGTATCAATCACCAAGTTCTCCACCTCATGTTGCCGTGATTATCCCAAGGCCAGGAAAATGAAATATGAAAAAACAAACACGAAAAGAAAAACCAGTATTTACCAGGAGAAACCAATCGCAGAACTTTTTGGTCAGATGCAATTAGACTCACTCACATTGTAGCTTTCCTTCCGGAATTAAAGCATTTTCTCCCAGAGTCTTCCTGATCGTGCTTGGTACAGTTCATCCTCAATGTGTGAGAAACGCTGCTCTGCCTCATTTAATCTGGCTGTGTGTTCCTTCAGCTCTTTTTGAATCTGTATCATGCCCACTTTCTCTGTCTTCTCCACAGACGCCGCTATGGTTGGGGCAAGTATTGCTGCCACAGCCTGGGCTATGAGCTCCGTACTGTGGGCGTCCTGAGGAGACATGTCTGGGGCGGTATGCTCATTCACCTCAATCCTCGTCGTGGCCACCATGACACATGGCGCAGCCTGTTCACCTGGATTCAAAAAGTGATGTGACAGGGCAGTCTTTGCTCCGGGCTTGTCCAGATATTTCTCCATCTGGCATGCGGGTGTCTGGGTGTCTCATGGAGACGTGCGGGCAATTTTCAGTGCTCAGGGTGGAATATGGAAGCAGATCTGTGGGTCTCATTGCGGGAGCCAAGCGAGCTAGCAGCTAATGCATGGGGCGCTGGAACCGGAAGTCCATCCCTAATTTACGTATGTACAACAAAAGAAGAGTAGAGGGACTTTAAATGAGGTATATCACTGCAAAATAATGCATAGAGTATATGTATGGTATAAAATGTATTTTACAATCACAATCCCGTAATTTGTAATACATGATACAGTTTTTGATATCAATCAAGCCTTATAAAAAAGAGCTGACATATAAAAATATGAAAGCACATGATTAATAGGATAAATTCATATAATACTCATACATGATCATATATACACAGGCAAATATATAATAGATGTAAGCTGTAAATGCCGAACTGTCTTGGCACCCCAAAAAACTCTACGTGTTTTGTGGATCCCATCCACTCATCAGGAGTATGATGCAAGAATTAACTATGGGCACAGGTAAGTTAACAGAGAATATACTGTATATATATAATAGTAAGTAATACCCTTTAGTGGGAAAAAAAAAATTCTTATAATAACTACTCTTGACCACTTCCCGTCTGGCCTATAGACAAATGACGGCCGGGCGGTGGTTCCGTTACCCTGACTGGACGTCCATTGACGTCCTCAGGATAGCCCACAATCGTGCGCCCCAGGGGGGCGCACATCTCGGCGTTCAGTGGTGCGGTGGGTCAGTCGGACCCATCGCATTGCCGATCGAGGTAAGGAGCTTCCATTGGAAGCTCTTTATCATGTGATCAGCCGTGACCAATCACAGCTGGTCACAGTGTAAACAGGTAGAGCTGTTTATCGGCTTTTCCTCTACTTGCATCTGCAGACGTGAGTAGAGGAGAGCTGATCGGCTGCTCTCCTGACGGGGGGGGGGTCTGTGCTTAGTGTTTATCAGCACAGCCCCCCTTGGATTGCCACCCTAAACCACCAGGAATGCCACCTAGGGACCCACTGGGGAGAGCCCACCCAGGACCACCAGGGAGCCGATCCTGACCACCAGGGAGCCCACCCTAGACCACTAGGTAAGGGGCACAATGCCCAACATGGATAGCACTCAGTGCCAACTTCAGGTGCCACCCTAGACCACCAGGGAATGCACACGTTACAGTGCAATCTGCAATTGCCACCCACCAGTGCCCACCAGTGCCAACTATCAGTGCCACCTATCAGGGCCCATCAGTGCCCAGTGCCACCTATCAGTGCCCATCAGTGCTGCCTATTAGTGCCCATCAGTGCCGCTTATCAGTGCCCATCAGTGCTGCATATCAGTGCCACCTTTCAGTGCCCATCAGTGCTGCATACATGTGCCTCATCATCAGTGCCCAGCAGTGCCACCTCATCAGTGCCAATCAGTGCAGCCTTATCAGTGCCCACCAATGATGCAGAAAATGTACTTATTTACAAAGTTTTGTGACAGAAACAGAGAAAAACATTTTTTTTTCAAAGTTTTCGGTCTTTTTATATTTGTATAGCAAAAAAATAAAAACCCCACAGGTGATCAAATACCACCAAAAGAAAGCTCTATTTGTGGGAACAAAATGATAAAAAATTAGTATGGGCACAGCATTGCATAACCGCGCAATTGTCATTCAAAATGCAACAACACTGAAAGCTGAAAATTGGTCTGGGCGGGAAGGGGGGTAAGTGCCTGGTAATGAAAGGAAATCTGGGCGGTAAGGGTGGTAAGTGCCTGGTAATGAAAGGAAATGAGGTCTGATACTTACAAGTAAAATGTTTTACTAAGTTACTTAGGGGAGATGAAAAGGGGGCCTCAGATAAAGTGTCTGACCCAAGGCTGAGGCAGGAATTCCTCTCCGGATGAAGGGTACAACCAAGATGAAGGCCAGTTTGCCATGGTGCAATCTAAGGGATTGTGAAATGTGTGGACATGTTACTCTGCAAAAAATATATACTGAATGTGTATGTGAGTGTGGAGAAAAAAAAAATATGTGTGTTAAAAATAAAATAAAAATAAAAATATTAATGATAAAAATAATAATGCCCCATGCTTCCCCATAGGGGGACTGCAACAAATGTGAAAATAAACAAAAATTGTGTGTGTGCGTGGAGTCCGACAATCAAAATAGTGCACACTAACTCGTGTAATAAAAATAAAAATAAAAAATATATAAAAAAAAAGTAAAAGGTGCTCCATAAGAAAAAACTCAAAGGTGTATTAATGCGGTCACAGAGTGACCCCCTCTAAAGATCTTACATGTATGGTCCCAGGCGGATGGACCGTGGATTCAGAACCTCTCAAGTGATTGGAACAAGTGAAGTGGTCTACTGGCCAGCCCTGGCTACATGTACCCAAGACCCAGGGCGGAACCCCACCAGCGTCATATGATTCCTGATTAGGCGATGGGAAGGCAAGAGGAACGGATCCCACATCCGGCTCATGCATCGGAAGTGGATCCATGCCTGCCCAACCCTCTGTATACGATGGAACAAGACCGTCCATGCATCATGGCATTGGATGATGTGAGCGGGGTGTGGATGCTTGACGATGATGCACAGGACACTCCCCACCCACACTTCGAGAAGAGATGAGGTGGGGAAGTACTGCTGCGCATTGCAACCCACACTAACATACACATTCAATATATATGTTTTGCAGATCAACATGTCCACACATTTCACAATCCCTTGGATTGCACCATGGCAACCTGGTCTGCATCTTAGTTGTTCCTTTGATCTGGAGAGGGATTCCAGCCTTAACCCCGGGTCAGACGCTGTATCTGTGGCCCCCTTTTTGATCTCCCCTAAGTGACAGGGTCAAACCTTTTGAGCTGACTTGTAAGTATCAGACCCCATGTTTCTTTTAAGAATATTTATTTTAAGAATGTGTTTTCTTTCCCCCTAATAGGTATTACTTACTATTATATATATATTCTCTCTTTACTTACCTGTATCTATAATTAATTCTTGCATCATACTCCTGATGAGTGGACGGGATCCACAAAACGCTGTACTGTATTATTGCAGACACTGATCCTCGTCTGCCTCCCCCCTGCAGTGCTGCCAGCTTCTCCTCCTCTTTCTCCCTCTGGCTGCACTGCAGGGGGATTGGTTCTAGTACATGCACCGCTCCCATCTGCTGTCCGGGCCCCCCTGTGTGCCCTTTTCCCTTGCAATGCTGCTGGCTTCCTTCTTCTCCTCTCCTGCCGGAAGCTGCTGCAGGCACAGATGGATGTTTCATGATGGAAAGTGGGGGAAGGAGCCAGTAAATATATAATTTTTTGAACACAGTGAGCAATCAGTACCAATCACTCATGTGTCCATTCATCACTGAAGCACAGTAAACTGTGCTTACTATGCTGTAGTTTGTGAATGAGCAGGAAGCCTCCTCAAAGTGCTTCCTATTTATTCATCTGTGCAGAAGATGTTGCAGGGAAAGGGACTGATAAATCTATGTCCTCAGTCACTTTCAGCCAGGGGGGGCACTGTCAGGTAGGCTGTATGGAGCCCTGTGATTTCTAACAGCAGCCCTGCTCTACCTAAGGATTCGTGGATTTTCGGAAAATGTGAGTGATAACAAAATTTGTCCCTATCTTTTGGGATTGTTTAACACCCTTGCCCCAGATATTGCTGATATTGACTAGCGTCTCAATCAGGCCCACAGGTCCCTGGCTCCCAAACCCCCACCTGGTGCCAGGCAACGGGATATAGTGGTACGGTTCCACTATTATGACAGTAAAGAAGCCTTCACTCTAGCTACCCATAACCGCTCCCATATGGATTACAAAGGTGATAAAATCCAGATCTTCAGTGACCTGTCTTCAATTACCCTGGCTGAAGGCACTCTCTGCAGCCCATCACTTCTTATCTCCAATCCCACAAGATCCCGTATTATTGGGGTTTTCCATTTCACTTGAGTGTTGCAAAGGATGGAGTTCAACATGTTATTCAAGACCTGCAAGAAGGAGATGCTTTTCTTAAAAACCTGGGCCTCCCACCACTCCCTGCGGAGGATATGCAATTACCACCTTCGACTCTACAGGCCACACCAGCTCCTTCCAAGCTCTAGACCCCTGCAAGAGGAAGGTGAGTAAAATCTCACTCCACTCCCCAACGATTCCGTCTCCCCAGACAGCCTACTTGATCATCTCCAGGTCGTCCTTCAGGACTCTTTCTTCTTGGTCATGGACTCTCATTACCCTCCCCACAGGTATGTTTTTCATCTCACCTCCTCTCCTGTTAAGGGGGTTCATCTCTTCATCCCCTTCCCATTGAAGTGAAATGTTTTGTTATATGTTGCATTATAAAGGTTTAAGGTGACATTTGACTGCCTACATTCTCGCTGGAGCAGCGAGGCGGAGTACCCTACCTCACCATCGTCGGAAGCCGCTATGTTTCTCCACATGTCTCATGGCTATGGCCATGGACTCCTGAGACACCATTGCCTCTCAGGTCTACAAATGTTGTTCATATTTTGTCTTTTTAGATCAGTTTGGCCTTTTTGTTACACTGCTACAAACTGCTTCATGGAACTCATTTGAACCGATTTCGTCCTTTTTTTCTCTTATTTTTTTCTCCATGTTCTACTATATTATACAATTTGATTTATGGTTACTATTCTCTACATACACCATCGGGGTATCCCCCACTGTACTAAGTTCATTCTGGCGTAATACCACAGCTCGATCATGGCTTTAACTATGTTATCCTACAAAGTTAAGGGTTTGAACTCCATCAAAAAACCATGGCTGGCTTTGAAGGAGTTTAGGGTCTCTGGGATGGATGTGATCCTGATTGAGGAAACTCACTTTTGCTCTGGGGGCTCTTTTAAATTTGCCTCCAAATATTTCCCGGTCTCATATGTGGTGTCCAATTCATCTGGCATTGCTGGAGTTGCAATACTGATCAGGCGCCCCTGTCCTGTCTGGATGAAGTTGTCCCACCTAGACCCTCATGGTTGATATATCATTTTAAACTGTGATGACATCATGTCAGGAAGACGCAGCTGTTTCCAAGGTTTCCGCGGTGGTGCGCGCGCCTGTGCGCGTTCGCGCGCGCGCATGCGCGCGCGCACGCACCGGAAACAGGCGCCAATCGGCCCTATTTAAACCTGCAGGGCTCAGTGCCCGGTGCTGTCCATTCTACAGCGTTTCCCGCATCTGTGCCCCCGGCAAGCTATTTCTGAGTGACTTTCTGTTCCTGTGACCCCGGCTATCCCTTTGGACTTGTTGCTATCTGCCTGCACCTGACCCCGGCTTGCCTACGACCCTCCGCTTGTCTGATCCCTTGTACCGTATCTGCCAGCACGTTGCCGACCCTGCCTGTACCCGACCATCCGTTTGCCTGATCCCGCTGTACCGCACCACCCGCTAGTTGCCGACCGGGACTGAAACACTACTCTCCTGTTTGCACGAGCTCCAGTGGACTCCTGTCTACCAGCTAAGGACTGTCCAGCCCTCATGCCCCCCTGTGCTCCTGAGCTCCCTGTTCCCACTATCAGGGGTTCTCGAACCAGGGCCGCAAGAGAGGTTGCTCCCGCATAAGTCAGACTCTACCACCAGGTACGTGACAGAAACGGACAGCCATGTCAGAGTCTGCGCCGGGGCCCTCTCCCATGGAGGAAGTGTGCGTACATCTTGCTGGACTCTCCCAAGCAGTAAAGACCCTTCAGGAAGGGTATGTACGCCTGGAAAACCAAGTACTGGACCTGGCCGCTCCTATCTTTCTAAGCGAAGGTCATATGCCTACCCACACAACAGGAACCCAGTCCGCGGATCCAAGGGTGCCTATGCCGGAGCGGTTTGCAGGGGATCGCAGGAAATTCAGGGCTTTCCGCAGTTCCTGTAAACTATACTTTGCTCTCCAGCCCCGCACGTTTTCTTTGGAAGCCACCAAGGTGGGTCTGGTGATCTCGCTGCTTCAGGATGATCCCCAGTCCTGGGCTCACCGCCTATTGGAGCAAAATGCCCCTGAAACCTCCACCCTGGACAGGTTCTTCCTTGCCATGGGTCAGCTATATGAGGACCCACACCTGGTGGCCACAGCGGAAGCCGCGCTCTACGCCCTCCGGCAGGACGACCGCCCTGTTGAGGACTACGTCTCTGAATTCCGGCGCTGGAGTGCAGAAACCGCCTGGGACGAAGCCACCCTCCGCCACCGGTTCCGCCTGGGACTTTCCGACTCCCTTAAGGATGAGTTGGCACGTGTGGGGGTCCCTCCTACTCTCGAAGCCTTGATCAGCCAGGCCATCCAGATCGACCGCCGCCTGCGGGAGCGCAGATCAGAGAGGGCCGCAGTATCTCTCCGTCCTGCCTGGATGTCATATCGGGGGTCTGCCCCTCCTAAGCCAATGCCGACCAAGTCTGTCCATCTACCCCTGTCCTCTGAGGAACGCCAGTGGCGGGTGGACCATGACCTGTGCCTCTACTGTGGCGGTTCTGGACACAGGGTGAGGGGTTGTCCGGTCAAGACCAGTAAGACCCCCAGGCCAGTCCCAGGGGAGGTGTTATCGCTGCCAAGTTCGCAGCCCCAACTGACTCTCCTCCTCTGCCTGCAGCTCCCGGGAAAGAGCATCCAAGTCTTGGCCATCTTGGATTCAGGGGCATGTAGTTGCTTCATCGACCTGTCCTTCGCTGCTCAACATCAGGTTCCTCTCAGATCCAAGGAGCAGCCAATGTCGATCCGCCTGGCCGACGGGTCAGACATCAAGTCTGGCACAGTCACCCACGAGACTTTTCCTCTGCCAGCCCGAACAGCTGAAGGCCACTCGGAGTTCTTAGTCTTGGATGCCATCTCCTCCCCACTTTTCCCGGTGATTCTTGGTCTCCCATGGCTCCAAGCACACAACCCACACATTGAGTGGGATAAGGGAGTGGTCCAGTTCCAGTCTCCATATTGCCAGAACAATTGCTTTCAGCCTTCCCAGAGAGCATCCCCAGTGGTGATGTCCATTAACCCTGACCTGGATTCGGAGTGCCGCCTTGTTGTTCCAGAGGCGTATCAAGACTTCCTAGATGTCTTCAGTAAGAAGGGAGCAGATACCCTACCTCCGCATCGGTCGTATGATTGCCCGATAGACTTACTACCTGGGGCCGAGGTCCCGTTTGGAAGGATCTTTCCTCTTTCTGAAATAGAGCTCGGGGCTCTCAAAGCCTATTTGGAGGAAAACTTACAGAAGGGTTTCATTCGGCCTTCTACGTCCCCGGCAGGGGCCGGAATCTTCTTTGTGGAGAAACGGGATCATACCCTCCGGCCGTGTATTAATTATCGGGACCTGAATAAAATTACGATCAAGAACAGGTACCCCTTGCCACTAGTCCCGGAATTATTTCAACGCCTCGGCTCTGCAACCATCTTGACCAAATTGGATCTCC
>BLSH010015343.1:524045-535859 GCA_018402905.1 Glandirana rugosa
ACCAAACGTCAAAATCCAAGGGGTACCAACTAGGTGAAGGAGTTTCATCGTCTCTCGCGTGTATTTATTACCAGGTACTGGGGTCCGAGGTGTTAGAATCCCGGACTGTTTCAGAGACCGACGTCGGTGAAGAACCACTCCACATAGTTCAGTTTGTAGACCCTCGTCCCACCGAACAGTGATGACATACTGGTGGCTACGTGGACAACTCGGACCTGGCGTTACCACCCGTCCTCACGTTCATAGAGTCGGAGGTCACAGAGTATTTAGGACCCGACGTAGGCCAAAGTACAGTTTTATCCGGAAAACCCCAAGAGGACAATCTTTCCCAGGGGTCCGGGACAAAGTTCGGGTTCTGTCCGGACCCGAACCCGGACTTTGTCCCGAAGTTCGGCCGAACCAGCAGAACCCGGACTTCTAGAAGTTCGCTCATCTCTAGCTAGCACCCTTTCTAACAGGAGAACCCCAAAAGGCCTATTTTGACATGAAACCGGATGCAGCCCAGGATTTATGAGACACTGGAGGCTGAGATACTTGCACTCCTGCCCACCATTGCGGTCCAGGCTCAACAGGTGCATCGGTGGTCATACAGTAGTGACAAGCCACCCTGCTCCCAGATGTTTGACTTGATACACCTCACCAAGAAGTGGCTGCAGCCAGAGACTTTGTCAGGCCCTAAGATTGTGGAGCCTGGGGTCATGGACCATTATTTATGTGCGCTCTCTGCTACTTTGAGGAAGTGGATCAACCATGGGGAACCTAAAACTGCAAACCAGCTGGTGGACCTGGTGGAGAGATTTAGTGCTTCTGAGGACTTGTTAAATCTATCCATGCCCCACCCCAATGTCGCTAGGGGTAAAAAAAATGCCCAGAGGATCCGTAAAGAATATTCCAGGGTTCAAGGACTCAAGGAAATTTTAGGATTCAAGGAAAAATTACAAGACTGTTCCTACAGATAATGAGACTGTGGGCTCAGGAAGGAAGGTCTCTGAGGTTGTTTGGAGGACTGGGTACAGAACACATACAATGTTATTGCTGTCATGCATTAGGTCATATTGCTGCTAACTGTTCCCTAAATGATGTACTAATGCAATGTGATAATGCTTATTTGAAAAAACGCATGTTACTTTTTGCACAGGTGACGTTTATAGCATCATGTCAGGAGGAACGCATGGAAAAACAAATGTGTGTAATTTCAGTGGATGCAAAGTCACCGCCCTGCTAGATTCCGGCAGTCTTGTGACATTAGTCAAAGGTGGTTTCGTAAATACTGCAAAGTTACACCCTAGCACTATTGGGGTTATTTGCATACATGGTGACACACGTGACTTCCAGATTGCTGTGGTTGAGATCGATACTAGAGTTGAGCGGACACCTGGATGTTGGGGTTCGGCGGGTTTGGCCGAACTTCGAGAAAAAGTTTGGGTTCGGTACTGAACTTGAACCCGGACCTCGAACCCCATTGAAGTCAAGGGGGACCCGAACTTTTCGGCACAAAAATGGCTGTAAAAACGTCCTGGAAAGTGCTAGAGGGCTGCAAAAGGAAGTAAAATGGGGGTAAGAGTAGGACAAGTGCCCTACAAAAAATGGGGATAGGGAAATAACTTAAAATCAAATAAAAAAATAAAAATGGGAGGAGGAGGTGGATGTGGAGTAGGAGCCTAGAGGTTGACTAGGCCGTGACCGTGGCAGTATAGGTGGAAGTGGCGGTGGTGGAGGAGGAGGAGGAGGTAGCCAACACTGTTTTTTGTTTGTTTGTTTTTTTTTCTAATTGGGGTAACCCCCAAAATATTGAGGCATATTAAAAAAAAACAAGTATACAAATGGCTGTGTGAGGCCGGTCTAAATGTCTATTCTGCACAAGGTACAGACAAGTCTTGTGGGATCCATGCCTGGTTCATTTTAATAAAGGTTAGCTTGTCCACTTTGGCTGTGGACAGGCGGCAGCGGTTGTCTGTGATAACGCCCCCTGCCGTGCTAAACACACTTTCAGACAATACACTGGCTGCAGGGCAGGCCAGCACCTCCAAGGCATGAAGGGCAAGCTCAGGCCATGTGCCCAATTTGGAGACCCAGAAGTTGAATGGGGCAGACCCATCAGTTAGTATATGTAGGCGTGTGCACACATACTGTGCCACCATGTTGCTGAAATGCTGCCTCCTGCTAAGACATTGCCTATCAGCTGATGGTGCTGTTTGTTGTGGCGGGCTGCCGACAAAGCTTTGCCACATTTCAGCCATGCTAACCCTGCCTTCTGAGGTGCTGGCGGTGCCACAGCTGCGTTGGCGGCCTCTTCCTACTCCTCCTCTGCCTTCGCCTTGTGCTTCCGCTGAGCCCCCGGTGTCATTTGGGAATGCCCTCAGCAGCGCGTCTACCAGTGTGCGCTTGTAGTCATGCATCTTCCTCTCACGCTCCAGTGAGGGAATTAAGGACGGCACGTTGTCCTTGTAACGGGGATCCAGCAGGGTGGCCACCCAGTAATCGGCACAAGATACAATGTGGGCAACTCGGCTGTCATTGCGCAGGCACTGCAGCATGTAATCGCTCATGTGTGCCAGGCTGCCCAGAGGCAAAGACAAGCTGTCCTCTGTGGGAGGTGTTGTACCATCTGTGTCCTCCGTATCCCCCCAGCCACGCTCCAGTGATGCCCACGAGCTGCGTTAGGTGCCACCCTGCTGTGGTTCCTCCTCCTCCTCATCATCTTCCTCGTCCTCCTCATCCTCCAGAACTGTGCCCTGGCTTGAATATTTTTTACCTGGCCTATGCTGGTGCAGGAACCCACCCTCCAAGCCACTTGTGAATGACTGGCCTGATAACCGTGGAAATGACCCCTCTTCCTCCTCCTCCTCCTCATCCTCCTGTGCCACATCCTCTTCCATCATCACCCGAAGTGTTTTTTCAAAGAGACATAGAAGTGGGATAGTAACGCTGAGAACAGCGTCATCGGCACTGGCCATGTTGGTGGAGTACTCGAAACAACGCAATACGGTACACAGGTCGCGCATGGAGGCACATTGAGACGTTGGTGGTGAAGTCGTGCTGTTCCTCAGAGCGACTGACCCGTGCGTGCTTCAGCTGAAACTCCACTATTGCCTGCTGCTGCTTGCACAGTCTCTCCAGCATGTGCAAGGTGGAGTTCCACCTTGTGGGTACGTCGCATAGGAGGCGGTGAGCGGGAAGGCCGAAGTTCCGCTGCAGCGCAGACAGGCGAGCAGCAGCAGGGTGAGAACGCCGAAAGCGCGCACAGACGGCCCGCACTTTCTGCAGCAGCTCTGACATATCCGGGTAGTTTTTTAGAAATTTCTGTACCACCAAATTCAGCACATGCGCCAGGCAAGGGATGTGCGTCAAACCAGCTAGGCCCAGAGCCGCTACGAGATTTCGCCCATTGTCGCACACCACCAGGCCGGGCTTGAGGCTCAGTGGCAACAACCACTCATCGGTCTGTTGTTCAATGCCCGTCCACAGCTCCTGCGCAGTGTGGGGTTTATCCCCCAAACATATCAGTTTTAAAACAGCATGCTGTCGTTTCCCCCTGGATGTGCTGAAGTTGGTGGTGAAGGTGTTACGCTGAGTGGATGAGGAGGTGGTAGAGGAGGAGGAAGCGCAGTAGGAGGAGGAGGCAACAGGAAGCAAAGAGAAATACCCTGCAATCCTCGGTGGTGGAAGGACATGTGCCAAATGGCTAGCTGCCTCAGGCCCACCCGCCACTACATTTGCCCAGTGTGCAGTTAGCGAGATATAGCGTCCCTGCCCGTGCTTACTGGTCCATGTATCAGTGGTTATGTGGACCTTGCCACAGATGGTGTTGCGCAGTGCACACTTGATCTTGTCCCCGACTTGTTTGTGCAGGGAAGGGATGGCTTGCCTGGAAAAGTAGTGGTGGCTGGGAACCACATACTGTGGGACAGCCACCGCCATCAGGTTTTTAAAACTGTCCGTGTCCATCAGACGGAATGACAGCATTTCAAAGGCCAGGAATTTTGAAATGCTGGCATTCAGGGCCAGGGATCACGGGTGGGTAGGGGGGTACTTCCTCTTTCTCTCCAGTGTTTGGGAGATAAGAGCTGTAAGCTTTCATGGGACCGTGTGGAAATGCTTGGGGAAGGTGACAGACATATTGGCATTGCTGTCACATGCTCTGTTTGCAGGGTGGCAGGTGACACCTTCACTGTAGAGGTGGAGGAAGAGGCTGAGGCAGCAGCAGAAGAGGAAGCAGGAGGAGGCCGAGACCTTTCTTGGATTTTGAGGTAATTATTCCAATGCAGCTTGTGCCTTGAATTTAAATGCCTGGTCATGCAGGTTACGCTCAGGTTTAGAACATTTATGCCTCGCTTCAGGCTATCATTGCACAGCGTGCAAGCCACTCGTGTCTTGTCGTCAGCACATTGTCTGAAGAACTGCCATGCGGGGGAACACCTTTGAGCTGCCTTTGGTGTGCTAGGTCCCTGGGTGCGGTGGGTAGTAGCTGCCGTACTGTCTAGGGGACGCTCGTTCCGCTTTTGCAACCTGCTTCTTCTTTTGCTGTGCTGGTGCCTCTGTGTGACCACCACCTCTTCCTCCAAACTGCATACATCACTCGCATGACCCTCATTCCATGTGGGGACTAGGACCTCATCATCCTCCTCCACATCATCTTCCACCCATCCTTCACCACTGCCCTCCTTGTCAGTCTGCACACTGAGGAAAGCCACAGCAGTTGGCACCTGTGTTTCGTCATCATCAGAGACGTGCTGCGCTGGCGTTTCCATGTCCTCATCCTGCAACAGAAGTGGTTGGGCATCGGTGCACTCAATGTCTTCCATTTCTGGGGCAGGGCTATGTGGATGGCCCACGGAAAGCACACCAGGAGAGTCATCAAAAAGCATAAGAGACTGTTGCATGACTTGGGGCTCAGATTGCTTGGCTAATTTACAAGGGGGTGAGGTGAAAGACAGATGGCCATGGGGTTCAGGTGCCAATTCTGAGCTTTCAGCAAGGGACCGGGAGGGAGACAATGTGAAGGAACTAAAGGCATTGTCAGCCACCCAATCTACTATCGCCTGTACTTGTTCTGGCCTCACCATTCGTTGAGAGGCATTCGGGCCTACCATATAACGTTGAAGGTTCTGTCGGCTGCTCGCACCTGAGGAAGGGGTTTCACTTGTGCGTGTAGCTGGCACAGATCAACCACGTCCTCTCCTTGCAACAGGAGCTTCACCAACACCACCAACACCAGCAGCACCAGCAGCACCACGACCACGTCCCTTATTTGACACTCTCCTCATTCTGCCCGCAAATGTACTATGTAGCACTATTTATTAATACAAAAAAATGAATAATAAATTCTTCTTTTTTTTTTTGGAAAACAGCAACGTAGACGCACTTTTTAGTTTTGTGCAAGAAATGCATCGCTCACACCAACAGCAAGAACCTCTCCCTATAGAACTATGAGATGATTATAGAACAATAATCTGTCCCTTACAACACCAGCAGGAACCTCTCCCTATAGCACTAGGAGATGATATTAGAACAATAATCTGTCCCTTACAGCACCAGCAGGAACCTCTCCCTATAGCACTAGGAGATGATTGTAGAACAGTAATCTGTCCCTTACAGTACCAGCAGGAACCTCTCCCTATAGAACTAGGAGATTATTATAGAACAATAATCTGTCCCTTACAGGAGCAGCAGGAACCTCTCCCTATAGCACCAGGAGACAATTTTAGAACAATAATCTGTCCCTCACAGGAGCAGCAGGAACCTCTCCCTATAGAACTAGGAGATGATTTTAGAACAATAAACTGTCCCTTACAGCACCAGCAGGAACCTCTCCCTATAGAACTAGGAGATGATTTTAGAACAATAATCTATTCCTTACAGCACCAGCAGGAACTTCTCCCTATAGAACTAGGAGATGATTATAGAACAATAATCTGTCCCTTACAGGAGCAGCAGGAACCTCTCCCTATAGAACTAGGAGATGATTATAGAACAATAATCTATCATTTACAGGAGCAGCAGGAACCTCTCCCTATATCACTAGGAGATGATTTTAGAACAATAATCTGTCCCTCAAAGCAGTAGACTCTACCTAATCCAGTATCAGATCGTTCTGTAATGCAGGATGAGATGTTATCAGATCTGCAATCTGTCCCTCAAAGCATTAGTAGTAGTACTCTCTACCTAGTCCAGAATCAGATTGTTCTGTAATGCAGGATGAGATGTTATTAGATCTGCAATCTGTCCCTCAAAGCAGTAGTAGTAGTAGTAATAGTAATCTCTACCTAGTCCAGAATCAGATCGTTCTTTAATGCAGGATGAGATACTATTATTATTATTATTAGCAGGCATTGACGTCACGGCGCATAGAAACATAGAAACATAGAAAAGTGACGGCAGAAAAAGACTGAGTAGTCCATCGAGTCTGCCCCTTTTTATTTTTTTAATTTTTTTTACATTAACCTTGTTGTCTGACTATGGATTTATGTTTATCCCAAGCATGTGCTGTGATGTCCCGGCAAAGGCCCGGCGCAAAGCGCCGGACCTTGCCGGAAAGTCTGCCGGAAAAAAGAGCTCCCCCGCCCATGCACGGGAATGATGTCTCACGGCTCCGGCCACTCACAGAGCCGGAGCCACGCACCCAAAAGGATCCCCAAGGGAAGATGTCAGCTCCCTCTGTGGGGACCGAGCCAACTGGTCAGATGTTTGTTCAGTGCATACTAGCTCATCATGCCTTTGCCTTACAGGTTTTTTTTTTCTTTTTGTGTATGAGAGTATACAACCGCATTAAGGAACTATCAATACAGTAAGGGAGCAAACAAAACCCTGCACACTATGGTTCCCCCTATCATGTGTGTTGGCACTAATATAAGATATAAAGAAGAAGGGCGTTATCGATGTTAGCCCGAAACTGTTACCATGTATACCATGTAACTATGTAACTATATAACTTTGGACTTTTTTCTTCTTTGAAAGAAGAAATTTGTGCAGCAATCCTTCTTCTCATTTATATATATATATATATATATATATATATATATATATATACACTACTCAACAAAATTAAAGGAACACTTTTTAATCAGAGTATAGCATCAAATTAACTAAACTCCTCGGATATTTATCTGGTCAGTTAAGTAGCAGAGGGGGCTGTTAATCAGTATCAGCTGCTTTGGTGTTAATGAAATTAACAACAGGTGCGCTAGATGGGCAACAATGAGACAATCTTCAAAACAGGAATGGTAATCCAAGTGGAGAGCACCTTTTTTCCCCTACTCATCTTTTCAGACTGTTTTTCACTAGTTTGGCGTGTAGCTAGTGTCAGTGTCACCACTGGTAGCATGAGGCGATACCTGGACCCCTATATAGGTTGCACAGGCAGTCCAACTCCAGGATGGCACAACAATACGTGCCATTGCCAGAAGGTTTGCTGTGTCTCCCAGCACAGTCTCAAGAGTATGGAGGAGATTCCAGGAGACAGGCAACTACTCTAGGAGAGCTGGACAGGGCCAAAGAAGGTCCTTAAGGCAACAACAGGAGTAGTATTGGCTGCTTTGTGCAAGGACTAACAGGAGCACTGCCAGAGCCCTACAAAATGACCTCCAGCAGGCCACTGGTTTGAATGTCTCTGTCCAAACAATCAAAAGCAGATTTCATGAGGGTGGCCTGAGGCCCAACGTCCTCTAGTGGGCCCGGTGGAGCTCAATTGGCTTTGTCATTGAATAACAGAATTGGCAGATCCACCACTGGTGCCTTGTGCTTTTCACAGATGAAAGCAGGTTCACCCTGAGCACATGTGACTGATGTGAAAGAGTCTGGAGAAGCCGTGGGGAACATTATGCTGCCTGGAACATCATTCAGCATGGCCGGTTTGGTGGTGGTTCAGTGATGGTCTAGGGAGGCATATCCATGTAGGGACGCACTGACCTCTACAGGCTAGAGTAGACAATGGCACCCTGACTGCCATTAGGTATCGGGATGAAATCCTTGGACACATTGTCAGACCGTATGTTGATGCAGTGGGTCCTGGGTTCCTCCTGGTGCATGACAATGCCCAGCCTCATGTGGCGAGAGAATGCAGCCAGTTCCTGAAGGATGACAAAATTGATACCACTGAATGGCCCCCATGCCTGAACTAAACCCAATCGAGCACCTCTGGAACATTATGTTTCGGTCAATCTGATGCCGCCAGGTTGCACCTCAGTCTGTTCAGGAGCTCAGTGATGCCCTGGTCCATATCTGGGAGGAAATATCTCAGGACTATATCCGTTTTCTCAATAGGAGCATGTGCCAACATTGTCAGGCATCCATAAAAGCATGTGGGAGCCATACAAACTACCAAGTACCATTTTGAGTTGCTGCAATGAAATTTCAGCAAAATGGACTAGCCTTCTGCATCATTTTTTTCGCTTTGTTTTTCTGGGTGTCTTTGAATTCAGACCTCTGTAGGCTGATCATTTTGATTTCCATCAAACAATGTGGCATCCTTTCATTCCTAACACATTACCCAGTCCATACCGCCATAGATATCCAGCAAGATATTTTTCCCCATTGAGATCTGATGTGTTTTGAAAGCATCCCTTTAATTTTTTTGACCAGTATACATACAGTATCTCACAAAAGTGAGTACACCCCTCGCATTTTTGTAAATATTTTATTCTATCTTTTCATGTGACAACACTGAAGAAATGACACTTTGCTACAATGTAAAGTAGTGAGTGTACAGCTTGTATAACAGTGTTAATTTGCTGTCCCCTCCAAATAACTCAACACACAGCCATTAATGTCAAACCGCTGGCAACAAAAGTGAGTACACCCCTAAGTTAAAATGTCCAAATTGGGCCCAATTAGCCATTTTCTCTCCCCAGTGTCATGTGACTCATTAGTGTTATAAGGTCTCAGGTGTGAATGAGGAGCAGGTGTGTTAAATTTGTTGTTATCGCTCTCACTCTCTCATACTGGTCACTGGAAGTTCAACATGGCACCTCATGGCAAAGAACTCTCTGAGGATCTGGAAAAAAGAACTGTTGTTCTACAGAAAGATGACCTAGGCTATAAGATTGCCAAGACCCTGAAACTGAGCTGCAGCACGGTGGTCAAGACCATACAGCTGTTTAACAGGACAGGTTCCACTCAGAACAGGACTCATCATGGTAAAACAAAGAAGTTGAGTGCACATGCTCAGCATCATATCCAGAGGTTGTATTTGGGAAATAGATGTATGAGTGCTGCCAGCATTGCTGCTGAGGTTGAAGGGGTGGGGGGGTCAGCCTGTCAGTGCTCAGACCATACGCTGCATCAAATTGGTCTGCATGGCTGTCATCCCAGAAGGAAGCCTATTCTAAAGATGATGCACAAGATAGCCCGTAAACAGTTTGCTGAAGACATGGAGACTAAGGACATAGATTACTGGAACCATGTCCTGTGATCTGATGAGACCAAGATCAACTTTTTTGGTTCAGGTGGTGTCAAGCGTGTGTAGCGGCAACCAAGTTAAGAGTACAAAGACAAGTGTGCCTTGCCTACAGTCAAGTGTGGTGGTGGGAGTGTCATGGTCTGGGGCTGCATGAGTGCTGTCGGCACTGGGGAGCTACACATCATTGAGGGAACTGTGAATGCCAACATGTGCTGTGATATACCGAAGCAGAGCATGATCCCCTCCCTTCAGAGACTGGGCTGCAGGGCAGTATTCCAACATGATAACAACCCCAAACACAAGTCCAAGATGACCACTGCCTTGCTAGAGAAGCTGAGGGTGAAGGTGATGGACTGGCTAAGCATGTCTCCAGACCTAAACCCTATTGAGCATTTGTGGGACATCCTCAAACGGAAGTTGGAGGAGTGCAAGGTCTCTAACATCCACCAGCTCCATGATGTCATCATGGAGAAGTGGAAACGGACTCAAGTGGCAACCGTGAAGCTCTGGTTAACTCCATGCCCAAGAGGGTTTAGGCAGTGTTGGAAAATAATGGTGGCCACACAAATAATTGACACTTTGGGCCCAATTTGGACATTTTCACTTAGGGGTGTACTTCACTTAGGGGTGTACTCACTTTTGTTGCCAGCAGTTTAGACATTAATGGCTGTGTGTTGAGTTATTTTAAAGGGGACAGCAAATTTACACTGTTATACAAGCTGTACACTCACTAATTTACATTGCAGCAAAGTGTCATTTCTTCAGTGTTGTCACATGAAAAGATATAATAAAATATTTTTAAAAATGTGAGGGGTGTACTTACTTTTGTGAGATACTGTGTGTATATATATATATATACACAGTATATATACAGCTTTGTTTTACTTTCTGTATATATATATATATATATATATATATATATATATATATATATATATATATACAGAAAGTAAAACAACGCTTTCACATAGTCTGCATGCAGACTGATGGCCAGTGTACCATGTGACTTTTAATTTCAGAATTCTGCCTTTGAAACTCAGAATTTTGTTTAATGCATTGGAGGATAGCCCCAAGGCTCTTCCATAGCTGTGTGGGTATGATCATTACATCATTTCTTCAGGTTAAAAAGTTTCTGTTAATGTTGATCTGTGCTCCTACTAGTCATCTACTGCACACACCATATTACATACATAATATAGTGAGGTGATCACTTACCTGTGTATACCGATACAGACTAAGTAACTGGGTCATTGCATGACTTGTATAGAAAGTACTATCACCAATAAAACCAGCCACTTCTTCATGTCTCTTACAGTAATAGTTAGGAGCTTCCTTTTCTCCAGACAATATCTTTGTGGCATATCCCAAAGTTTTCTTTGGATCATTACAAGTACTAAATATATGATAGCCCAGGGTAACATTGGGCAGAAGATTGGGGTCCTTGTTAATCTCATTGACAGCAAAGATCATTGCCAATATGCCTTTATACTCTTCCATGTCATAACTGCAGGATATTGAGAGGTTAATCAAATTGTTATTTCTGAGATTACAGTTTGGACACAGCCCATAGTTCCATCAGAACTAACACACATTTGTTGTACAGAGAACAATACTATGTAATACAAACAGTAAAATTCTAATGGTATTCACTAAACACAGCACCTTTGCTAAATTTAGATAGCTTGTAGGCAGGTGCAGTCTCTTGTCTTCACTGCAGTTGGCGCTCAACCACAGCAGCATTGCAGAGGAAGAGGAAGTCAGGAGGAACTATGTGGTGCCTCGCCACTGCATCTCCAAGGCCCAACCAGGGGTGGAAGCAGTATGTGCCCCTCTAAGGCCAACCACGACGTCATTGGACATGTCCCAAAACAAACCCCTTCTGGAGCAGCTGGACATACCCTTTCAAGACTTCCCTCTGCCACAACAAAGACTACTCTATAAATTACTGGAGAAGCATTTACTAGTATTTGCCACTGGTCCAGAAGACTACGGGTTTATCCCGAAGCCATTATCCATCTTAACTAGAGTTGAGAGAACCCGGACTGTAAAGTTCAGGTCCGTACCGAACTTTGGGGTGTCCGGGACCCGGACTTTTCAAAAAAAGTCCGGGTTCGGGTCCGGGGTTCTGGTAATTTTAATGAAAAATCTTAAAAATGCTGTAAAAAAGTCCAGGAAGGTCCTGGAGGTCTGCAAAAGGAAGGAAATGGGGGTAAGGGTGGGACAAGTGTCCTACAAAGAAATGGGGACAGGGAAATAACTTTAAATATTTAAAAAAAAATAAAAACATAAAAAATGCAAAAATGGAGATCATCTTCAAAATGGGTCTGAAAAGTATTAATTAACATTAGAGGCCATAGAACTGTTCTAAAATCATCTTCAAACTGCGTCAAAAAAGTATAAATAAGCCGGGAGTACCC
>BLSH010015343.1:558082-568282 GCA_018402905.1 Glandirana rugosa
ACATATATATATATATATATATATATATATATATATATATATATGTGTGACGTAAGTCACATCTGATATATATGTCACATAAACCACCACATGTATTATGTCACGTCAGCCATAATTTTTTTTTTAGGGGTGGTACAGACCTTCCAGTGGTTCCTCTCCTTCTACGAGTGTCCGGTGATTTTCTCCCTTTCGTCGGAGAGACAGATGTCACTTTTCACCACCACCGCCTGTACCACGTAGGACACGTCCACCCATTACGAACAGGAAAAAAGACGACGACCGGTGGCCAGCAGCAGAAAAAAGGACAAGCATTACCCACCTGCACAGGATGCACCATGTCCGCCACCACCACTTTTCACTGTAGACAGAGAGGCTGCTTTCCCTCTTTTAGTGGCCTGTGAGCATCTTCCTCTCCTTGGTGACCTTCCAGACATGGTGGGGATTTTTTTTTTAATACCGACTGCACTGTATTATGTACACCACCAAATACACTGTATATATAGTCTACACTGAATGCAGTGTGTATATATATATATATATATATATATATATATATATATATATACAGTATCTCACAAAAGTGTGCACACCCCTCACAGTTTTGTAAATATTTTATTATATCTTTTCATGTGACAACATTGAAGAAATGACACTTTGCTATAATGTAAAGTAGTGAGTGTACAGCTTGTATAACAGTGTAAATTGCCATGAATGCCAACATGTACTGTGACATAATGAAGCAGAGCATGATCCCCTCCCTTCAGAGACTGGGCTGCAGAGCACTATTCCAACATGATAACAACCCCAAACACACCACCAAGATGACCACTGCCTCACTAAAGAAGCTGGGGGTAAAGGTGATGGACTGGCCAAGCATGTCTCCAGACCTAAAACCTATTGAGCATCTGTGGAGCATCCTCAAATGAAAGGTGGAGAAGCGCAAAGTCTCTAATATCCACCGGCTCTGTGATATCGTCATGGAGGAGTGGAATAGGACTCCAGTGGCAACCTGTGAAGCTCTGGTGAACTCCATGCTCAGGGGGTTAAGGCACTGCTGGAAAATAATTATTGCCACACAAACTATTGATACTTTGGGCCCAATTTGGACATTTTCACTTAGGAGTGTACTCCCTTTTATTGCCAGCGGTTTAGACATTAATAGCTGTGTGTTGAGTTATTTTGAGGGGACATCAAATTTACACTGTTATACAAGCTGTACACTCACTACTAGGGATGGGCCGAACACCCGGCCAGTGCTTCATGGGGGTCATTAGGGCCCTCTACTCCTACCCTATGGCCTGTATAAGGCTTCAGGGGTACCTTTCTAATCCGATAGCTATAGCTAAGGGGACAAGACAGGGCTGCCCCCTCTCGCTGCTCATCTTTGCTAAGGCTATTGAAACCCTGGTGATCGCTATTCGCCAAACCCTGAATATCAAAGGGATCTCCTGCGGCTCTCAGAACCATAAATGTGGTCTGTTCGCAGATGACATCTTCTTATTCATCACATCCCCCACACCTCACTCCCCAATTTAAGTTGTCGCCTCTCTGCAACACTCCTTTCCTTTTAAATGGAATCTGTTATCTATTAAATACTTAGGCATTAATCTGACGGCTGGGTTTACCTTTTCTCTTCAAATACTATCAAGCAGCAAGACTGGCACAACTTTCCCGAGTATACATGAGGTTTGAGAAACCGGATTGGATCCAAATCGAGAGGCAGGCTGTACTGAATTACACTATAGACTTCCTCCTTTGGACTCCAAAAAAAAGACCCCCTATATTATCTCCTACCCTTTCCCACTCATTTGCCCTCTGGAACTCACTGCGTAACCACCCTGAATTAGTCTCAACCCTGACTCCTTTAGTGCACATATTTCATAACCCAGATTTCCCTCCTGGGCTAGACATCAAAGCATTCAAGTGGTGGTTGGACAAGGGGCTGTACCGTATAGGGCATTTCTTTACTCCCTCAGGCCCCATGTCTCTGGGCTACTGCATAGGCAAACTAGATCTCCCAGTCTCAGAAAAGTTCAGATTCTGACAAATTTCTAATTTTCTATGGCATATATGGAAAGAGAAGACTCTTCCCCCAAAAATCTCGTCTTATGAAACTTGGTGCGGCCAAGCCACGGAGCAGAGGGGAGGCATCTCGGTAGTTTACGTGGCCCTCACTCATCCTTCGGCAAAGGATCCCTACATGAGGCTCTGGTAGGAGGATTTTCAGTTCTCATGGGACTTGGAGACATGGCACGGAGCTCTCTCCGATTCTTCCAAAGGCATTTTAAATACTGTCCTCATGGAGGCGAGTATCAAGTTTATCACTAGGTGGTACCTCACTCCTTCTAAACTGGCCCGCATCTATCCCTCAGTTAACCCACAAAGTTTTAGAGGCTGCACCCTTCTGGGTTCAATGCCACATATCTGGTGGGAATGCCCAAGGATAAGACCTTTCTGGAGGAGAGTCTTCAACCTCATCGAGAAGTTGATCAAGACCCAGGTCCCCAGGTCCCCTGAGATCACCCTACTTAATGCCCACATCCCGAACCTGTCTAAGTCCAACAGGAAATTGGTAAAGTTTATTTTAATCGGGGCCAAGCTCTCCATAGCGAAGGCTTGGAAAAAATCAAAGGTGTCTTTTGCAGCAACAGTTTGAAAAATCTCCTGGATTATGTCCCAGGAGAAGTTATCCAGTATCCTCTGGATATGGTTCAAGGTGGTTCTTTCCCCTCTCTTTCTCCTTCTACTCTTTTTTTCTCTTCTCTCTCAGTACCTCAGTCTATTTCTGGCCTATGGTTATGTTGGTTCCTAGTTAAATCGATATGCTTAAGAGTGAGATGGACTTGCTTCAGGGCCATCACTTTTTACCCTATTAATGATACTATTGCTAAAGCAGGAGGTAGGCTCTTAGCTCAAGCTCACTTAGTGAAGCGAATTCCCCTCTCCATGCACAGCTTGTTCCCGTTTTGGGGTGCCTGGAACTTGGGGGGGTTTAGTCTTCCACTACTGATCAACACGCTTTTTGTCAATGTAAATATTCCTGCCCTAGAACAATGTTATATTGATGGGTTTAGTTTTCCAGAGCCTCGTCTCCCAAAAGGTAACCTTGCTTGTACAATGATCCTTCGTGTGAATTTTTTTTTTACGCTGATGTACTGTAATTCTCCTTGTCATGTCCAAATTTAAAAATAAAAATCTTTTGAAAGTAAAATTTGTGCAAACATTCGAACACCATTAAAGTCTATGTGACCCGAACATGAAAAGTGAAAAGTGCAAATTTTTGCTGCTAAAAGTGCTTGGGGGGGTTTAGTCTTCCACTACTGATCAACATGCTTTCTGTCAATGTAAATATTCCTGCCCTAGAACAACGTTATATTGATGGGTTTAGTTTTCCAGAGCCTCGTCTCCCAAAAGGTAACCTTGCTTGTACAATGATCCTTCGTGTGAATGTACTGTAATTCTCCTTGTCATGTCCGAATTTAAAAATAAAAATCTTTTGAAAGTAAAATTTGTGCAAACATTCGAACACCATTAAAGTCTATGTGACCCGAACATGAAAAGTGAAAAGTGCTAATTTTAAAGGTTTATATGCAAGTTATTGCCATAAAAAGTGTATGGGGACCCAGGTCCTGCCCTAGGGGACATGTATCAATACAATAATTTTTTTTTTAAATCAATTGTTTTTTCAGGAGCAGTGATTTTAATAATGCTTAAAGTGAAACAATAAAAATGAAATATTCCTTTAAATAATGTGTCTGGGGGGTCCTCTTAGTCTACCTGTAAAAGGGTGCACCTCTGTGACATAGCCAAAAACATAGCCAGAGCAAAATTACATTTGTTGAGGAAAAATTGTCATTTATTATTGCAGCAGTAATGTATTGCCAGCTCCTGGCAATATACAGAAAAATCTGTGAAAAAAATTTGCTTAGGGTCACCCCCCAGTCCATACCAGGCCCTTCGGGTCTGGTTTAGATTTTAAGGGGAACCCCGCACCAAAATTAAAAAAAAAATTTAACCCAAACCAGACCCTTATCAGAGCATGCAGCCTGGCTGGCCAGGATGGGGGGGTGAGTGAACGCCCCCCCTCCTGAACCGCACCAGGCTACATACCCTCAACATGGGGAGTATGGGTGCTTTTTGGGCAGGGGGGACTTTGCGCCCCCACCCCAAAACACCTTGTCCCCATGTTGATTGGGACAAGAACCTCTTCCCCGCAAGCCTGGGCTGTCCTTGTGAGGGTCTGCGGGTGGGGGGGCTTATCAGAATCTGGAAGCCCCCATGTGAATTAGTATCGGGTACATCGTACCCCTACTACACCAAAAGTGTCAAAATAAAAAGACACAGGAGACAATTAGGGACAAGTCCTTTATTAAAAAAGAAAGAATAAAAATAATTGTCCCCCGTTGTAATCCATCGTCAATCATACCGAGCAACGGAAAACAAAAAAAAAATGCAGCAGCTCCTCCTCCATGGAAGGGCTCCTACCGACTGAGCTTGGGATGGGGCCACTCGGTGACATGCGACATACGCGTATGACCCGCTCCCTCTGATGTCACATGTCGTCAGAAGGGACGAGGTCGCTCGCTTACGTCACCGGGCGTCAGCCCGCACTGCCACATGCCTGACAAAGGGGTCCTGCACGGCTCCAAAACATTGCACTCACTTTGATGTGATCCTTCTTTAAATAAAGAATCTTTGGATGGTGATCCTTGGTGTACTGGTGAAAACTTACACATGTATGACGCTTCCAGTATCCAGCTGGTGATTGCTGCAGCATCTACTTCTACACGAGTAGAAAGGTGTGCGTTAGGAAAATTTACAAGGCTGCCATATAAAGGAACTGTCATAGCAAACAGCGGGCAGACGGCAAGAGCCCTCACATGGAGGAGGAGCTGTGCGCGCTGTCTGCACACAATGCATTATGGGGCGTTCTGCGGTGGCGAAGTCGCTGTGAATGTCCCACAATGTTCTAAATTTGACGAACGGGTGAATGCCCGATGTTGGGATTGAACTTACGTTCGACTCAAACTGTGGGCCCATCCCTACTCACTACTTTACATTGTAGCAAAGTGTTATTTCTTCAGTGTTGTCACATAAAAAGATATAATAAAATATTTACAAAAATGTGAGGGGTGTACTCACTTTTGTGAGATACTGTATACTAGACTGTATATATATATATATATATATATATATATATATATATATTAAGTGGATTATATACTGTATATGTAGTATACACTGAATGCAGACTATATATATATATATATAAATATAAATCCTGCAAGGTTACACCCTAGCACTGTCAGGGTCATTTGCATTCATGGCGACACTCGTGAATACCAGATGGCGGTGGTTGAGATTGACACCCCTTGGGGCAGTGTGACTCATTCAGTGGGGGTTGTACCTTCACTGCTCTATGAAGCCCTAGTGGGCAGGAATTTTCTCCATTTTTGGAGGTTATGGGAAGGCACAGGGAGCCTGGAGGATAGAGCTCCTCCTGCTGCAGAAACACGGGAACTCTCACCAGACCCTTTTTGCCCAATGAAAGGGGAGACTGATGGCAGGATCGAGGAGGAAGGAAACCCTCTTCCTTTTCCTGTACTGGTTGGGGAGCCAGGGGAGCTGGAAGATAGCTCACAGCTGGGGGCTAAAGACCCAGAAAATGTCTCTGACCCTGACTGTAAGAGTGAACAGAATGTAGCCTGACTTGGTTCGGAGAGAGGATTTCTGTACAGAGCAACTACGGGATGTCACTCTCCTTAGAGCCAGAGAAAACATGAAGGTGATGAATGGGGAACCTGTGGACCCTAACTGGGGGGGTCTTTTCCCTACATGGCTCTTAAAAATAATTTGTTGCATCAGGTGGTGAAACGCGTGGAGGACGAGGTGGAACAGCTAGTGGTTCCCAAACCCTTTCGCAGGATGGTGCTAGATCTAGCACATTGACATGTAATGGGGGGGAAATCTGGGTATGGAGAAGACCAGGGAGAGAATAACTGAGACATTCTTCTGGCCCGTGTTGAATGCAGATGCCAGAGAGTATCGTGAATCCTGCCGAGTGTCAAATCTCTGCGCCGTCACCCCATTTTCGTAGTACACTTGTTCCACTGCCCATAATTGAAGTGCCTTTCAAAAGAATTGGCATGGATCTTGTGGGACCCATAGTAAAGTCTGCCCGGGGACACCAGCACATCCTGGTAATACTAGATTACGCGACCAGCTATCCGGACCATTCTCTTTTGGAACACCTCCACTAAGACTATCGCCAGGGAGTTGGTTTAGGTGTTTAGTCGGGTGGGGATCCCTAAAGAGGTCTTAACGGAACAGGGCATCCCTTTTATGTACCGTGTAACCAAGGAATTGTGCAGGTTGTATAAAATTTCCCATCTCCGTACCCCGGTCTACCATCCCCAAATGGATGGACTTGTGGAGAGGTTTAATAAAATGCTCAAAATCATATTGAAAAAGGTAGTGGAAAAATATGGGAGAGATTGGGATATGTTGCTGCCGTACCTCATGTTTGCCATACGAGAGGTTCCGCAGGCATCTACGGGTTATTCCCCTTTTGAACTCTTGTATGGTAGACAACCCAGGGGGCTGCTAGATGTCATAAGACATGGGAAGGAAAGGCCTCCCCATATAGGAGCTTCATCGAGCCCCTGGTGCTAGAGCATATGGAGCGAGCCCAGGAAGCCCAGAGAAGGGTTTATATTCGGGGTGCCAATACCCGGACTTTCAACCCCGGAGACAGAGTGCTGGTGCTAGTCCTCACGGTTGAAAGTAAATTCCTAGCAAAGTGGCAGGGTTCCTTTGAGATTAGGGAAAGAGTAGGGGAAGGGAATTACAAAGTTTACCAGCCAGAGAAAAGGAAACCCGAGCAAATTTACCATGTGAATCTCTTAAAACCGTGGAAAGACAGAGAGAGTTTATTGGCAGTGCCTACTCCGCAAGAGGACAGGCTATCCATGAACCCGGATGTCCCCTTAATTGAGTCCTTGTCACTGACGCAACAAAATGATGTTAAGGAATTTATCAGTAAAAATAGAGATTTTTTTTTACTCTCCCCTACCCGGACGGACCACCGTACCACAACATGACATAATTACGGAACCAGGGGTCCGCATAACTGTAAAATCCTACCGAATACCTGAGGCTAAATGGGAGGTGGTGAAGAAGGTAATAAAAACCATGTTGGAGTTAGACATGATAGAGGAGTCCCACAGCACCTGGTCGGGCCCTATAGTGCTGGCCCCAAAGCCTGATGGCACTATCAGGTTTTGTAACGATTTCAGGAAACTGAAAAACGTGTCTAAGTGGAAAGTAAAAAACAAAACAGAGGTCACGCCTAGTCTATTTAAAATGATTTTCCAGGATTGATGGCTGTCTAAAGTGAGCACACTGATTCAAAACATTATTTTAATAGGTATATACTTTATTGAATACACATTTGCATAAAAAGTTTTTTCATAAAAATTTATAGACGTATATAACGCATTACACATAACGTATCCAATAGAGCTTGGATATGTTGATTGCTTGGAGTGTGTAGTATTTATCGATGTTTCGCAGATAACATCAGAGTTTATACCGCAGATCTACAACATCAAAAAAAAAAAAAAAAAAAAAAAAAAAAAAAAAATATATATATATATATATATATATATATATAGCGGCAGTAGTTGTATCTCCATGTGTCAGAACAAGAACAAGCAGGCCAATCTATTTGTTTCCAAATCTCCACCAACAGTGACTTAAAACAGCCATGGCGTGTGCACTTCTTCATGAGATCAGAACATCCTCTCTCACATCATAAGAGGGCATCCTCACTCCCCCCAGCAGTCACTGTGCACATCGTTCTCTGGTCAGATATTTTGGCTATTAATTTATATCCGGTTAAGTTGCTGTAATTTAGTGGACACTAACAATGGAGCCAACTCCCAAGGCTTACTTAATCTCAATGGGGTCAGCCACCCAAAATGTCCACAATGAATAGGGGACAGTTACAAAAGGCATTCCAGATACATCTCTCCATCAACTTACATTAGTTGTTGCAAACCGGAGATGCACACCACCGGGAAAGCTTCCATTGTAAGCAGCGTCTCCGGCCTCTCTAAGAGTGGTCCCACTGGAAATGACAGAGCCTGAAAGGCTCTCTAACATCATATCCGGTCCATGCACCTGAGTGGCGGCGCATGCACCACCGACCCTCCAACGTGCCCAAAACCACATGATCTCCGTCAGAAGGACGCCCACATTGTGCCGCCTTCCAGCAGCTGAGAACAACTGAGGGATAACATGGGGGCTTGAGGTTCCCCCTGTCACTCATTGGTGCCCAAATGCCTTCATAAGGCCCAGCAGAGTGAATAGCCAATACCCCACCCCGAACCACACAGCACCATCCAGTGATGAGAACATATAATATGTCATTTCAAGTGAAAAAAGGGGGAATAAATAGGAAAAACATATGTACATATACAGAAACATAGTTCATAACGGCAAAAGTTACATTATTAAAAAATAAAGTCACATTTGCCTATTTCTGAATTGCGGGGTAGATCAAACAAGTGTATCAAATTCTGCTTATAGTGATGCCACCGAATGTTAAAGACTGAGGTATGAGAAAGTGAGAGCGATAACACCAAATTCACACCTGAGACCTTGTAACACTAACAAGTCACATGACGCTGGGGAGGGAAAATGGCTAATTGGGCCCAGTTTGGACATTTTCACTTAGGGGTGAACTCACTTTTGTTGCCAGTGGTTTAGACATGAATGGCTGGGTGTTGAGTTATTTTGAGGGGACATCAAATTTGCACTGTTATACAAGCTGTACGTGTACTACTTTACATTGTAGCAAAGTGTAATTTCTTCTGTGTTGTCACAATACCAGTAGCCCTTGAGCCGGGGATGTATGAGAGCAGAGCCCTACACATGTGAGGCTCTGCCATCCAGTAGAACACAGCAGCTTCTCCCTTCATTACTCTGCAAGCTGCCCCTGGATCACATTCTGCCTCTCTTTTCCCCTCTGCTCAATTGTTCACCCAGGTACAGTCAGAAACCTCATCATTATCCCCTCCCTTATCATTGCTGGAGACAACTTGGCAGGATGCTGTGGCTGCAGGAGCATCACTGCCAATCGGTTCTCCCTGTCTGGTGTCCCCTCAATCTAGGCTCCCATTATTCTCCCCCTCAACTCTGGAGCCCATTAATTGTTGTGCATTCTCTTGCAGCAAGTGGCTCACATAATTCAGAAGACTCCTTAATCAGAGTTGGCAGAAAATGACAGGAGTAGCTGTGGGCGAAGAGGCAGCATAGGGTACTTAGTCAGCTGTTGTGGACTGTCAGATAGTCTGAAGCTGGATGACAGAGGAAAAGGATGAAGAAGGCTCAGTTAGCCACTCTGTGTACTGTATTGCATGGCATCTGAAAGAAATGGCAAAAGTGCACTGTCTGCAAATGATGTACCACATCCACCACCACTTTGGCTTGTGAACACAGAGACTGCTTGCCCCTTACAGTTGCATTACAAATTCTGCTTCTCCCTGTAGGTCTGTCAAACATGATAATGTGAGGCTTATTCCCTACTTTTATTTGCAGTTATTAGGACAATTATGGGTGGGGGGGAGGGGTGCTCAGGTGCTGTTGCTGCTGCTGACCCCATAATAACAAATAAATAAATACTCTAACAAAAATACAACTCAAATAAAATAAAGCTCAAATGCAAAGAAAATTAACTGCAAACACCCACATGCCAGCAAATATAAAACCCTTTGTAATTTTATTTTCTTAACCACTTGAATACAGGACGTTTATACCCCCTTCCTGCCCAGACCAATTTTCAGCTTTCAGTGCTCTCACACTTTGAATCTCAATTACTCTCTCATGCTACACTGCACCCAAACAAAATTTGTATCATTTTTTTCACACAAATAGAGCTTTCTTTTGGTGGTATTTAAGAACCTCTGGGTTTTTTATTTTTTGCGACATAATTGAAAAAAGTGCGAAAATTTTGAAAAAAAAAACACTTTTTTTTAGTTTCTGTGATAAAATTTTGCAAATAAGTAATTTTTGTCCATAAATGTTGGCCAAAACCTATACTGCTACCTATCTTTGGTAAAAATAACCCAAATAAGTGTATATTATTTGGTCTGTGTGAAAGTTATAGAGTCTACAAGCTATGGTGCAAATCATTGAAAA
>BLSH010015343.1:589203-625196 GCA_018402905.1 Glandirana rugosa
CTCCGACGCAAACTGGTATCACGTAACCCTTGATATCATCTCTCATGATATCCCACCGCATAAGAGGTGAGGAACTAACCCCCCCTCCTATGCGGTGAGGTCGCTCCCGACTTACCTGGTTGGTGTTGTATGTGGTATATTACATTAATCTCAACTCGCTTGTGGACCTTCAAGCCCAAGACGACCAGGCAGGCTTGGAGCCCTGTTTCAGGCCCAGGCCCAGGCCTGCCTTGGGCTTGCTAGCGTGCCTGTTGCTTGGGGTAACTTTAGTTACCCCTGGGCTTGAAAATCCGTGTTTTTACCGACATCCTTTCAGGACCTGTCCGTGCGATCGTTCGGGTTCCGTCCGGACCCGGACCCGGACTTTGTCCCGAGGTTCGGACGGACCAGCAGAACCCGAACTTCCAGGTGTTCGCTCAACTCTAATTACATTATATGGTGTATGTTGTGGTTGGTCCATTCAGCCCTCGCTGGAGTGGCGTATCCTCCCCCCCAATCAAGGAGTGGAGAATACGCCACCCTATAGTACTCTCTACTATAGTTCCCAATGCACTATGGTCAAACGCAGCCTCTTCCCCCCCCCCCGGTCTATCCCTTCTCCCGGTTTTCTTCCATACCCTCCTCCCAAGTTACAAGGTTTCTTTCTTAAAAGATATACCCAACAATGACAGACCCGACATTCATATACTTTGCTTTCCTCAGGTTGAAAAGTATCATTGGACTATATGGTTCTTTCAAGTTTTTCTCTTCTGTCAAGTTTTGATGGTCATTGGCAAATTGTTGTACTATTTGGCGGAAAATTAATAAAGTCTTTATAAAAAAAAAAAAACATATCCTAAATTTCTACAACAGTTACTAGTTGTCTAATGGATCTTTGGTGTATCTGTCACTAACATCTGTGTATTTTAATGCACACCTGTCGGCTTGTATTGTACCCCCTACTGTTCAGTGATCCAAGAGCCTCAGTGCTGCAAGGGATTTTTTTTTGCCTGTTGGCTGTTTGTGTCCAATAGCAGTAGTTCCTTAAGCTGGACACACATTGCATATTTTTTTTGTTGTTCAGTTTCCTGTAGACTTGCTTTCAGATATGTAGTGCGAGGGTCTGCCTGGTTGCTTACAGGTTGAGAGGAAGAGAGTTGTACAGGGAAATTGTATGGGAGTTGCATTGTGTGTGGTCAGATGTGGACTCTGTGCCTTGGCTTTTGTTATATGTACGGGCTGGCTGTATTCTCCTTAGGTAGTACCTATAGGTGTCCTTCCTGTCTTAGACTCCTCTGGTACTCTAACTGGTAGTCTGTGTCTTGCATGCCAGCAAGAACAGCATCCCATTGTGTACTAAATTCATGTGAGTCCAGTTTGATTAGTGTAGGTAGTTTATGTTGTATGGGTGAAGGATAACATTGTCTGATTGCCGGATTGATAAACAGGTTAAAAGGGGAGCAGGCTTTATAAAGAAGGAAGAGGACATGTGGAAAGGTTGTTTCCAATCCGGGTATGCAGACTATTTCCCATACTTATGTTAATGAGAGGCTTAATGGAGAGTGGGGGGTGGGACACTGGGTGTTTTAAATGATATGGAGCTGGAAGTTCTCAAGAACGCATTGGGAAGTCTGGTGCTACATGTTGGTACAAGGGTTAGGAAATCCAACTTGTTCTGTCCAGCACCCAGGTACAGTGAGAGGTGTTCCAGGACCTCGGAGAGGTGATTGCCTCTTTCTCAGTGGAACTATTTCCACTTTGTAAAGACAAGCAGGTGGTGGGTAGTATCCAAGTTTACTATGAGTCACATGGATTGGTGGATGACTCAGTTCCGTGGTTGTCAAAACTCAACTTGCATTATTCTCATCCCTGAGTGCAGGGACTGAACATTGTGCATATAACTCAGCCAATTTGGGTACTATCCTATCAGACTCTACTGTGTTATACCCTAGAGTACAACTTGTTTTGATGGTTTATGAGTCTGGACAACCTCAGATGATTGTTACTGGTGGGTGCTGGAGAAAGGAAGGAGTTGGGCTATGTCAATTGAAAAGGACAGAATCATGTGACAGCAATGCTGGCACAGGGAGGGGTCATGTCTAATGGATGCCAAGGTAGTGTCCCAACTGGTCCTAAGCAAAGTTAAAAATACTTGAGACCAGGGTACTGGTATCACATGTCTAGTGATGCACTATATTCAGCATCAGGTTAACGTGTACTTAGTGCAGTACACTACCTAGGGGAGTCTATTATACATCTTCCCTTGTCCTTGAATGGATATAGCAGGAACACCAGAACGTACCCTTACTACCCCTAAGTAAAAGCTTTATATCTATCCTGACACCCCCTTACACATACTGAAACTTCTATTGTGATTTGGGGAGGAGTTAAAAGTTGGGTAGTTTAACTTTGGGCAACAGGATTTAGAATGAATGAATAGAAGGGCCCTGCTCAAGGAGTTCATAATCAGGGGGAGAGGGTGGTACAAAAGGTAATAGCTGCGGGGAATTACCTGATGGAGCTGGCCAAGGTAAAGTTTTAGGTGGAGGCGGGGTAGGCGTCCCTGAATAGATGAGTTTTCAAGTGTACCTGATCTGCAAATGTACTGCTTGAACACTAATGTGGGAGAGGAGTGATCTACTTTTATTTATTTTGTTTTCTCTTTATTTTATTTATTTATTTATTTTTACTTTTTTGCTAAGTTGTTGCTGCAACAGCTGCAATGTATTCACTGTTTGTTTTTATGAATACAGATTCAATGCGCTTTGACATGAAGTGAAATATGTGTGATAAATGGTCTTGGTTGAAGCAGCATTAAACCTGAATGGCTTTTTTAAACTTTTTATTGTTTTTTTGCTTTTTGTTTTTTTTTCTCCTTTCTTTCCATCTCATTATTATTTTTACTATTCCTCTTGTTCATTTTCATTACTTACCTCTCTTTCTTTCTTTTTCCTTGTTTAATAGTATGCTCCCTAGGTTATTATGCTCCCTAGGTTGTTCTTTTTGTTTCTATCTTAGATGTCCTTAGATAATGTAACCAAGACATCAGTCCTATAATTTTTTTAGCAAATTATGAGGTTTTGGCATTCCTGCCTAACTCAGTTTCTAGTCAGGATGGAACCCACAGACTTATAATGGTTTTCTGAAACATAGCACTACCATACTTCACAACCACTGAAACCAAAGTATCTCTGGACATCCAGGTCTTATGTCTTATTGTAATTATACATCCCCCAGTCTGCCTACTGCTTTAACCTGAGCCCCGTGAGCAAGTGTGGTGTACCCAGGGAACTGGCACTAGCATGCAGTGTTGACTATCCCCACCTTCAGGGGCTCTAGTAGATACTGGCCATCTCTCAGACTCTATACCCTGTGGGGATCTCACTTTACCCGTCTACAGTTTTATTAATGGCCAAAGTGCTGCTCCTGTCTCTAATAACTGTACATTGACATTCTCCTTTTTTCCTTTTTGTATTCATGCACTGCTGTCCGGAGGCCCACCCCACCAATACCTGAAGAAGCTACAAAAACAAACCAAGCCATATCTTGAGACAAAGGTGCAATTACTAGACTCTCCTGAACCTTCCATCACCATGCTGAAAAGTGCCGTCTCTCGGTCTGATCCAATCTTTGCAATCATTACACAGCATACCTAAGCTACAAGACTAGCTATGCCAGGATCCTGCCATGGATGTTGGAGCTCCACTCTTCCAAGGCTGAGGAGCATGGAAACATCACAGCACGGGTACTTCATGGTCCGGATGTGAAGTTTCAGAGGCACCAGAACTTCTTTGATCACTCAGTCTCAAGTCTACCTTGATGTGTCCCATCATGCTCAAAATAAGAAGAGGAGGCCGCAGTGGTGGTGGTTGGGGGGCTGGGCCTTCTGAGCAGTTGTGGGTGGGTGCAAGATCATTGAGGGAGGGACTAAGTTCAAGAATGAACTTCTGGGGGAACTGATGTGGAAATATTTTAGATATTATGGTGAAGTGATGTATATTTTGGTCGAACCCTTATTAGGACTGTGGAAATCCATATTTGCATCAAGGTGCTCCAAGATATCCTTTGTTTGGTCTCTTTTAATTCAGAATTTGTCCCCTGAGATAGAGAATTCTGAATATACCCTGCCCAGTCAAATATATATATTTTACAGGAAAAATATGTACTTTATATATTTCATGGTTTCATATGAAACATTTGCCTGGCTTGTTGTTTACAAGGCTGGTTCAAAAAAGCTCCTTCAAATAAAGAATCATGCATAGTAATGAAGGTGTTCTTTGATTTTAGTGTGGCTACTCAGACATTTTGTCTCCATGGAGTTGGGTGATGGCAGTCTTAACTAATGTAAACATGCTACAGACATGGTGGAACCAGGTATCTTGTGTTGAGCTTGAAAACCAGCAAGCTTCAATTCTGGCCAATCAGGAGTCAATGCAACTCCAGCCAATCAGGGATTGCCTCTACCTGGATGGGTGGGAGTGGGGAGAGCGAGGGTATAAAAGCAGTAAAACAGACCCCCACTTCCTGTTTTGTGGTTCGTGCAGCATGGGGACGTAAGGCTTTATGTTTTGTCATCATAGTTCTTTGTTCCTTCTCTTTCCTTTCTTTCCTTAGTAACATTCTGTTTATTTACATTGGAACACTATTTTCTTTCTAGTATTACTTACTTTTACGTATTTTAGCAATAACTTTGATGCTTTTAAGATTGCAACATATACCCCATATTTGGTTATATTTGATTAGTGACTAGCTTCTTTTCTGTAAAAATAAATTTGATCTTTATTTTATTGGCAAAGGTGTCATTGATTACTGATTTTATTAGTAATAACCGCAATAGCACTGGTTGATTCTTATATAGACAAAAGGTTGTAATCACTTATTTTATTTATCATTAAGCGTATAAGTGTGTTAGGTAAAAAGCTCTTTAACGATTCCTATACCAGATCACATTTTTCCTGATTCGGGCGCATAAATATCGTCAAAATGGATATACTACCCAAACTATTATATGTGTTTCAAACAATTCCTGTCCCTCCCCCCTTATGTTTTATATGCAACCGCAATGATCTCATTCTCAGCTTTATTTGGCAACACAAAAAGGCATGGATTAAATCCACTATTCTATCACTTCTTAAACATAGGGGCGGAGCAGCGCTCCCTCATTTGCCACTATACCTCCATGCATTCTTTCTGATTTGTATCCTTTATTGGTTCCACAGTAGCTCAACCAAACTACAGACTATCCTTGAAAATTATTTCATGGTCCCAGAACTTACATCTTTACCATGGACCCCCCCACAGTATTTAGGCTCCTGCAGAGCCTCTGCCTCTTTTGGTTTCATATACATTACACATCTGGGACACTTACATAGGCTGCTATCTACCAGACCTAGTCCGTTGACGTCTTTATTCAGCAACCTCACATTTCCGCCAACTTTACCTATTTCACATTTTCTTTCCTGGACTAAGACTCCTAGCATGTTTATCTCCCGTACTGTGGCACGGGGTACTTTATTACCTTTCTCCAAATGGCAGGAAGAATCAAACCTCACTGAAGATGACATTGGCTGGGATATTACTCATAAAGCTTTGGTAGCTACTAGAGCACAGTAACGTAATAATAATAAAAACTTATCCAGGTGGTTTTGTTGCCCTTCAATCTTGCACTGCTTGATGCTTCAATACCCAATGTTTGCTGAAGATGTATGACTGGCCCAGACACTATGACCCATATCTGGGTGACATACCCATTAATTACCCCTTATTGGGACAAAATTCTCCAACTATACTATAAGTTATGTGAAAAATGAAGAGTCAGCGCAGAAGCTGAGACCTCACAATAACTCCCTTGGATTTTAAGGGCAGAAGGTATTAGAAAAAGGTATATAAGGTAAAAAAATATTTTTATTATATTAAAGATTAAAAGTTACAATTAGTCATAAAGAGGTAGATCTCTGGTAAGACAGTTTACAGAATTGCAATGAACAATAAAATACATTACTTATGCTGCAGTACAGTACATAGATCACAACTCCCTGTGCATAAGAATTACGCCTAGGAGTGCGCATGCAACGGTGGTACGTGATGGATGCCTGAGTTTGGAGCTCCGTCCCGCTCCGTTCTTGTGACCCACCAACAGCTACAGTAAGGGCTGGTACACCCTCCGGTGGTAAGCCCCAGACAGCAGAGGACCCCCCGAGGACCCACAGATCCATACGAGTGGCACGGGAGGCCTACAGACACGAGGAGGCCCTGCCGCTTTCCGAGGACGGAGACTGAGTCTGAGACTTCCCCGGCATATACCCCACTGGGGGGACCCCCCAGGGCCCCCCATTGAGCAGAACCAACCGCCTTTTGAGACCACCCAGGCCAACGGTGAGGAGAAGGGACTGGACTGTGGGGTGGATCGGAGGCTGCAGCCTACACAATCAGAAGCCTGGCCCCCTGAGCAGGACAGCTTTGGCTTTCAGGAAACAGGGATGGCCCGACCACCCTATTAATAGCGCAGACCTTGCAGCCCTCCAGGTCGGTCCCTGTTGGGCTCCCCTTTAAAGAGAGACAATTTCTGGGGACCCCCTTCTAGTGGGGTGCCCTCCCAGTCTCCTGCCTGCTCCCCCCAGCCCCTGGGCCCCACTAGACATACCATAGAAGCCGAGGCAGAGTCCCACCCCCTCTCATCCTACACAGTGGAGACTACATTGCACGAGAATTATTCATGTATGCAGCTGCCGTTAAAAGGGACTTATCTAAGCACCCAAGCTTCACAGATCAGCCCACCAAAAACTCTCCGGTACCTTCTGGCATCCTACCTGACCACAAGGACGTCATGGAGGATATGGAGGCTAGGGCGGAGGGGGGTTCACAGATTCTCCCTAGCCCGAGGACCTATTGCCCCTGAAGCAGCCTGCCCCCTAGCTCCATCGCGGCCTCTACTATTTACCTCTTGGAGAGGTCTCTGGAGGAGATGTTAGCCTCCCCGACTGGGGGACGGATGCCTGCTCTGGACACTCCGAGAGTCTTGGGGTCCCCCACTCCGACTTTGCATTCTGACTTAAGGTTTATAATGGAAATCTTTTCCAAAATGCTTTCCAAAGGCCTTGCCCAGATGGCTTCCCAAATAACGTCCACCATCCAAACAGACCTTCAGAGACACAGCCCTATCCAAAATTGAAGACCTTGAAAACCCCTCTCGTAGGTATAATTTTAGGATCCGGGGGCTTCCGGAATCCATTACTGAGGTGCAAAGCACAATGCGCTCCTTCATTAAAGAAATAATCCCCAATATACCGGACCACAGGTTGGAATTAGACAGGGCCCATAGGGCTCTCCAAGCCCCTCGTTCAGATGGTCTGCCCAAGGACATTGTGGTCAAACCACATTTTTACGCAGTCAAGGAGGAAATCATGAAAGTTACTAGGAATACTCCCCAGCTGTCGTTTCTTGGCCATCAGATTCAAGTGTTTGCAGACTTTTCCCCAGCTACAATTCAAAAGAGGAGGGCCCTTAAGCCTTTGCTTGAAGTCTTAACACAAAAATCCATCAAATATTGGTGGTCCTTCCCATTCCGTCTTTCCTTTTCCCTCAAAGGCAAAAACTTCAGTTTAAGTTCTTTCCTGGAGGGTGAACACCTACTGATTAAATTGGGACTGATCTCATTGACCCAGCCTTGGCCCTCCAGACGAAGTCCGTGGGCTCCTCCAAGTGCCCCTCGCCTCGGAGCCCAATTCCCCCGGTATGGTGAAAGCAACAGTCTAAAAGGGCTAAGGACTCTCACCCCCCATGATTGGTTGACGTTGTTCCTGGGCCAATGCTCTTTGTGTGACTTTCTTGACCCATGTTGATTGTTCCTATCATCTATGTCGAGTCATTGCACTTTCACCTGACTACTTGCTTTTCACAAGTTGAAATTGGGGGACCCGGAGGTCCTACTGGTTATAAATGATTCCTTGTTATACTTTTAAGAGTTTTTGTCTGGGCCTCGGGAAGGTTCTCCCCTTGGTGGGATGCGCTGGTCCGGTCGCCACTCCTTCTGGTCCCGTCCTAGAAGCGGGTTTCCCCGGGTGGGGGGTGCCGTTCCCAGGGCAGCCTAGCCTCCTTTTTAGGTGGTTCTTTCCTGACCCTTCAAATAAGTAGGCAAAGTCTTGAATTTATTCCACCTTACTTATCAAATGTTTTATAGGTACTGTATCTTGTCACAACTGAGATTCTGTCTGGTGGGGGGGCGGGTGATCCCAGCCCGGTCGCGGTCATCTGGGGTTGGGGGGCGGGGGTGTCCCACTTAGGGGCCCCCTTCCTCCCTGCACCCTTGCCCCTGGACCCTTCTCCACGATGGGGGGGTTCAGGGTTTTTGATTACTTTGTTCTTGGTATTGTTGTTCTGTCTGGTGGGGGGTGTTTACCCTAGTTTAATATGCACTGGGCTGTAGCAGGGATGGGGGCAGATTCACCTCCCTCTGCTTCTGGAAGCCACGTTATGGCTCATCTCTGCTGGTTAGGTGGAGGTTTTGTGTGCACCTGGGGGGTGCGGGGGCCGGCTTTTTGGCACCGGCTCCCTGGATGCGGAGGGGTTCGGTGGCCAAGGGCCGATGTCCCCCCCTACTTCTCTCTTTTTTGTATGTGTCCCGATTTAGTTCTTTCTCCCTCTTCTTTTTTCTTCTCTCTAGGCGCCAGGAGGGGTTCCCCTTGATGGATGCGAGAAATAGGCCTCCGCCTTTTGGGGAGGCTTCCCCTATATCATCTTACTGGTGAGTGGTTCCACAATGAAGCATATACCACAATAAGCACACCCCACCATTCTAAAATTAGCATCCCACGATGTTCAGGGTTTAAACTCCCCCCTTAAAGCGTAGGAAGTATTTTCAATCCGCTCACTCTCAGCACCTAGAGGTTCTCCTCCTACAAGAAACTCACTTCCCCGCCCAATTTACCCCCTAAATACGTTCATGAGAGGTTCCCTCAATTTTTCTTAGCGAATGAATCGGACAAGGCCAGAGGGGTGGGTATCTTCTTTGCTAAAGGAGTAGGATTCCAGCCTCGACGGGAAACGAGGGACCCAGAAGGTAGATTTATTCTCTTGACAGGGGAGCTTAGAGGCCACACTTACACTTTTATTTCATATTATGCCCCAAACCAAAGTGCAGTTTTTCCGGTCCATGTTGGAATCCCTTGCCCCCCAATTTGAGGGCACAGTGATTCTGGGAGGGGACTCTAATACAACCCTGGATCACATGTTAGATAAATCGGGACCTGCACGAGCTCGCCTATTTCAACCCCCGAGGAGGAGCCTGAAGATTGCCAGGCTCCTCTATTCACTAGGGTTGGTAGACGAGTGGAGGGAGTTTAACCCCAAAACAAAGGATTTTACTAATTTCTCTGCCCCTCATGGGACCCTGGCCAGGATTGATCACATTTTTATGGGGGCTCTGGCAATCCCCCTGGTCTCCAAATCTTTCATAAGGGAATCTCCCCTGTCTGAACACTCCATGGTGGTTATACACGCTAAAACCCAGTCGACCGTTGGGTTGATACCTCAATGGCGACTTAAGGAGTCTATTTTAAATAACCCGGTTCACTGTACCTTGCTGGCGGAGGATCTTAAGGAATATTTCAAATTCAATGCTGGAGTGGAAATCTCACACATGACAGTGTGGGCGGCTCACAAAGCAGTAATCCGGGGTAAAATCATTCAGCTAGCGACCAAACTCAAGAAAGAACAACAAAGTGATCTGGTCAAGCATGAGCATGGCTTCCTCAAACTAGCTAAAGCACACAAGAAAAATCCTTCCCCCCAGTACCGAGCCCAATATGGAAGCAAGTAGAGCGGCCCTTAACCTGGCCCTAACCACTCAAGCAGAGAAACAGATACAGTGGGTGAAAATGGCCATTTTTATCTTCAGAAGGACCGGATAGGACCTAAATTAGCCTCAAAACTCTCCCTGAAGTACCGATCATTTACCTTCCCGAAGGTGAGGGACCCCATGGGGGAGAATTATGACCTAGTTTCACAATTTTTACACTAATCTTTACAAGTCAGAGATCCCAGTCCTCTCCATCTCCCCTCATCACTTTTTAGAGAACACCTCACTTCCTAAATTAGACAGGGACCATAGTTCAGCTTTAGAGGAACCGATCACGGAAGTTGAAATATTGGACGTTATCAAACACCTCAAAAAGGGCTCTGCTCCAGGTCCGGATGGGCTCTCTTCATATTACTACAAACAGTTCAGGCCTAATCTGGCCTCCCATTTAGCAAAATTTTTCAACTCCCTACAGAGGGGTACGATTGTTTCTGGCGAACTTAATACGGCCAATATTTCAGTTATTCCTAAACCCGGTAAGAACCCCTCGGAAGTAAGTAACTATAGGCCTATATCCTTAATCAACAATGACTTAAAAATGCTAACTAAAATCCTGGTGAACAGACTATCCTCATTTATAGGTAAATATATACACAGGTACCAAGTGGGATTTATCCCAGGTAGGCAGGGACCCGATCAAATTCGAAGAGCAGTGGACCTCATTTTGCTCCTCAGATCAGGGTGGGATGGCGGGCCACCTTAGGAGGGGTTTCTACTCTCCGTGGATTTACAAAAAGCTTTTGATACAGTTGAATGGCCCTTTTTGTTTGAGGTCCTGGGACATTGGGGCTTTGGCCCACGTTTCCTGCAGATCCTCAAAGTGTTATACTCCAACCACAGTGAGCGAGTGAAATTGCAAAATTACTTCTCCGATCCATTTTCGATCCACAGGGGCACTAGACAGGGGTGCCCACTATCCCCATTGATCTTTGCCATCGCTATAGAGCCCCTGGCAAAAAAGGGATCACCCTGGTATTCGGGGGGTGAGATGCGGTCCACATATACATAAGTGTGCCCTCTTTGCTGATGACCTGCTCCTTTTTATCACCTCTCCCCTCAACTCGGTCCCAAACATCGTCCAGCTCCTCGAGGATTTTGGTAGGGTCTCAGGTTTGAGAGTCAATATGTCTAAATCTGCGGCCCTCAATGTGAACGTCCCCGAAAGGACTGTTCAACAAATTAAGGAGCTATATCACTTTGCTTGGAGCCCGGCCCAAATCCCGTACCTAGGTATCAAATTGGTGCTCAGTATCGACCTTTTATATAAGATTAATTACCCCCTTTACTTAAACAACTATCAGAGGATCTCACCTCTTGGGGAAGATTGGGTATCTCCTTGTCACGTACCTGGTGGTAGAGTCTGGCTTATGCGGGGGCAACCTCACTTGCAGCCCTGGTTTGAGAACCCCTGATAGTGTGGACAGGGAGCTCTGGAGCACAGGGGGGCACAAGGGCTGGACAATCTTCAGATGATAAGCAGAAGTCCACTGAAGCTTGTGCAAGCGGGAGAGTAGTGCTTCAGTCCGGGTCGGCTACTGGCAGGCTGTGCGGTACAACGGGATCAGGCAAACGGATGGTCGGGTACAGGCAGGGTCGGCAACAAGCTGGCAGCGGAAGTACAAAGGAGCAGACAAGCGGATAGTCATTAACAGGCCGGGGTCTCAGGAACAGGAAGTCAATCGCAGTAGTCACCGGAGGGTCACAGGTGCAGGGAACGCTGTAGAACGGACAGCACTGGCTGCTGGGTCCTGCTGCTTCAAATAGGACCGTCTGGCGCCATCTCTGGCGTGTGCGCGCATGGCCGTGCGCACCACCGCGGAAACACTCAAGAGAGCTGTCTTTTCCTGACACTCCTGGTTAGGGAGGATTAATTTGGTTAAGGTGACCCTCTTGCCAAGGATTTTTTACCAGTTCAGGTCCCATCCCATCTCTTTTTTTTTTTCCATTAAGAAATTTTTATTTAGTTGTAATATAATAATACAAGTACATAACATGAGCATATTAGAGATGTGTTGTCAATACATCTCGAACATCAATAACTGGTAACAACCGGCACATGAAGGGTGGCAGAAACAGAGAGAAGGAAAAGCATCCCAGTTTGTCTTGTTTATGGTATATTAATCAAGTAATGTAGGCATTGTCCTTATAGGTGTCTCGGTATTCTTAGGCGGGAGTATTATATTTTTTTTTGGACAAATAGGGTGTGAGCCTATTTAGTTTAGTAGGTCGGGCTTTTATATATCACCTTAAATCTCGAATCTGAGTCATAGGGTGTTAGGTCGTTCTTTTGGGTCATAGAGCATAGTTAGGGGGGTTAGCGTTCTATGTGGGTTAGATAGATGATTCCTGGGTAGGGATGATTGTAGCTTGGTGTCTGGGGATGTCTTCCCCATGCCTTGCCTATTTCACGGTGGTTGTGTTATCGGATTGTCATGTAGGGGTAGTGCTTGAGGAAAGATGGAATAGAAAGGGGTGGGGGGTGGGGTAAGGTATGAGGGATTGCATGAGGGGGGAGGATGGGGGGGAGGTGGGGATGGGGGGGGCTAAAGGGGAAGAAAAAGAAGAGTCTAGGAGGTGAGAAAGAAGTTCCGCAGGTCTTCCTCATCGTCCCAGCCGCTTTTTCTGCTCTGCTGGGGTATGCGGAGGAGAGGGTGCTGACAAGAATTTGAATTTGTGTCTCTATAGTGTGTTTATTGTAGTCAAGGTTGGGAAGAGTGGGGGGATGGGGTGCTGTTCCGGGTGTTAAGGTCTAGTGAGGGATGATGCGTCGCGGAATATGGGGAGTCTGGTTGTTACAGGTGAGTGTTAACTATGTTGAGGTATTCTTGGGTTGTTTTGAAGTGGGTCCAACAGGCCCATGTCTTGGAAAATTTAGAGGGGGTTTCTTTGGCGATATGTATAAGTTCCTCCATTTCTGCTATTTTGTTTATTTTCTTACACCATTCTGCCAGCGTTGGGGGATGTAGGGAATACAGAGTTTGGCTGCGTTTATTAAGTGGATAGCAATAGATTTGCGGTAGATTTGTCTTGGGAGGGTTGTGTGGTGAAGCAGGAATTGGGCTGGGGATAAATTTAGGGAGAATGTGGAAATTCTGGTAGTTATGTCATGGACTTGAGACCAGAAATGTTGGAGGCGTGGACAACTCCACCAAATGTGTAGAAGGGTGCCCTGGGATTCTAAGCATCTCCAACATGTTTCAGGAACATTATCGTAATATTTGTGTAGGATTTGTGGGGTTCTGTACCACCGAAGTGTTAGTTTGTAATTGTTTTCTTGTGTTGCGACATTCAGTGAGCCTTTATGTGTCAATGAGAAAATCTTTTCCCACTGTTCATCAGAAATGTCTTCCTGAAGGTCTCTTTCCCATAGGGAGCAAGTCTTTCCCGAGCTGGGGGGACTGTCTAGAAAGAACAAGTTGTGGATAGTAGATATGAGATGTCTTTCCCCGTTTGGTTGAGAGCATAATTTTTCATATGGAGAGAGTGGTCTGGAGACTTCCGAATGCTTATTAAGTTGTCTGATGAAATGGCGAATTTGGAGATAGGTCCATGGTGGTATTGGGGTGTCTGTGTTTGCTGTTGGTATGAGTTCTCTTTCTAGTAAAGCACCGTTATTAAAAAAGTGGTATGCGTGTATATCTGAGTTTGGCCAAAATTCTTCTAGGAAATGGTGCGATAGGCCTGGTGGGAAAGCTGGGTTATGTCTTATTGGGGTGAGGGGGCCAGGATTAGATGAGATTTTGGTTTTCTTACATGCTTCTTTGAAGCAGTGCAAGGAGGCGTGGATGAGAGGGTGTTCTTTAAGGGATTTGGGGTGGTGTTGTGTGCTGATCCATGGTGTCAACCTGAGGGTGAAGTTTGCAAATGCATTTTCAATATGTACCCAATTTCTCTGGGGTGTTTGTTCCGACCAATTAGCAATTCTGGTTAAATGTGTAGCCCAGTAATAGTTCTTGAAGTCAGGCAGTCCTATTCCCCCTTTTGTTTTAGGTCTAGTTAGGTGGGTGTAGCTAATTCTTGGGGATTTATGTCTCCATACAAAGTCAGAACAGCATTTTTTGATAGAGTTGAAAAATGTTTGAGGTATCAAGATCGGGAGAGTTTGAAGTAGGAAAAGTATGCGCGGGAGGATGTTCATTTTGATGATTGCAGCTCTGCCAAACCATGAAAAGAAGGGTTTGTCCCAGTTGCGTATGTCTTCAGTGATCAGTTTTAGGAGTGGGGGGTAATTTTTTGTATAAAGATTTGTGGGTTCGGCTGTTAGGTATATTCCTAGGTATTTAATCGCCTCTGGTTGCCAGTGGAAAGAGAAGTTCTTTTGGCATTGTCTAACCATTTCTTTGGGGAGGGTTATATTGAGGGCGAATGATTTGGTCGTGTTAATTTTTAAGTTGGAGATAAGTCGAAAGAGTGAGAGATCTTTCAGGAGATTGGGGAGGGAGATGTGAGGCTCTCTTAAAAATAAGAGCATATCGTCAGCAAACGCTGCAACCTTGTATGTTTTACCTGAGATCTCTATACCCTTTATATCGGAGTTCATTCTGAGGCGGTTTAGGAGGGGTTCGAGAGTTAATACAAATAGGAGAGGGGAGAGGGGGCAGCCTTGTCTAGTCCCGTTTTGGATGGGGAAGGCGTTCGACAGGTAGCCATTGACTCTTACGAGGGGCTCGGGCTTGGAGTATAGCATCATAATATATTGGAGTATGTTGCGCCCTATGCCGATGTGTTTAAGTGTCATTTCCATATAGTCCCAGGCCAACCTGTCGAACGCCTTCTCCGCATCCAGGGAAAGGAAAAAGCCTTTGGAGGTTGTGGAGCGCATCCAATGTTGGATGTTGATTGCAAGAATAGTGTTATCCCTGGCTTCGCGACCAGGTATGAAGCCTACTTGATCGTTCTTGATGAGGGAGGGCAGGAGAGGAAGAATACGATTGGCTAGAATCTTTGCGAATAATTTAATATCAACGTTTAACAGAGAAATTGGTCTATAGCTTGCTACTGATGTTGTGTCTTTTTCGGATTTGGGGATGACCGAAATATGTGCCTCTAACAGGCGGTTGAAGGGGAGATTTACGGATGGGATTGAATTAAAGGCTTTCCTGAAGGGGGTTGCGAGAATATCTGAGAATGTTCTGTAGTACGCTGATGTTAGCCCGTCTGGGCCTGGGGTTTTGCCCGGCTTTGTTTGAGACAGTGCCTTTTTGAGTTCCGCTTCTGAGATTGGCAATTCTAGTTCTTGTGTTTTTTCTGTGGTTAGTGGGGTGGGGCTATATTTGCGGAGAAACTCCTGAATGGCTGATTGGCGTTTGGGGTTGTCTTTTTGCGTGGGGAGGTTGTATAGGCCTTTGTAGAATTTTTCAAATTGAGTAGCTATGTCTGTGATTTTATTGTAAGATTTGCCCTGTGCGTCTACAATCGAGTGTACTAATGTAGCTGCTTTCTTTTTTTGGATGGCTCTAGCAAGATATTTGCTACATTTATTACCGAATTCATAAAACAATTTATGGCCGAGAGTGAATTTGCGTCTAGTCTTTCGGTCGAGTTCGTCTTTTAAGCATTCTCTGGCCTGGGTTAATTCTGTATGGTGTTGTTCTGATAAAGATTTCTTGTGGGCTTTTTCCAGCAGATTAATTTTAGCGAGTAGGTCATCAGTAGTTTTCTGTTTATTTTTCCTATGTGTGGCCTTGAGCGCGAGGAAGCGGCCTCTAATTACACTTTTGTGTGTGTGATTCCCAAATTGTGAGGGGGTTAATATCAGGTGTATTGTTTTCTGAAAAAAACAGTGAAAGACTTTTTCTAATGTGGAGTCTGTCTTGTTCGTTTGTCAATAAAGTAGAGTCTAGTCTCCAAATTCTCGTTAGGTGTCGTTCTTCTGGTAGGGTCAAAGTGAGTGAAATTGGATGGTGGTCTGAAATAATCATCGGTTCTATTGTCGCTTGGGAAAGCAGATGGAGGTCTTTTTGTGTTAAGAATAGGTAGTCTATTCTAGAATATCTGTTGTGTGGGGGCGAAAAATAAGTGTAATCCTTCGTGTTGGGGTGTAACGTGCGCCATGTGTCATGGAGGGATAGTTCTTGCAGTTGCGTTTTTATTTGGCGGAGGGCTCTGTATGGGATTGAGGTGGTGTTGGAGGAGGTGTCTAGTAAAGGGTGTAAAGGTACATCGAAGTCGCCTCCAAGGATGGTCAGCCCATGCTTGAATGCCATAAGCGATTGTGAGATGTGTCTGAAGAAGGTGACTTGCGCTGTGTTGGGGCTGTAGATGTTGGCAATCGTGACGGGGATGTGTCCAATATGGCCTTTAATAAAGATATATCTCCCTTCATTGTCTATTAGGGAGTCTGTGAGCTGCCATTTAACATTTTTAGAGATAAGGGTTGTTACTCCTTTGGTTTTTGCGAGGTTGTTGGTTGCATGGTAGGCCGTGGGAAAGAGTTTGTCGGTAATTTTTGGTATGTGGTCGGATTTGAAATGTGTCTCCTGCAGGAGAACGATGTCTGCTTTCATTTTGCGCATTGTGTCTAAAACTTTACAGCGTTTCTCTGGGGTGTTTAAGCCCTTTGTGTTTAGTGATATCACTTTGAGTGTAGCAGAGCTTGTAAGGGAAATAGGGGTAGCCATTTTGTTTAGAGTTGGCCTGTATGGGGCGTGTTGGAGGGTTTTTGTCGGCGGTAAAGTTGAGTATGTGATTCTGGATTTTTAGCGTAGAGAGTAGCAGATTGTGCGCTTAGTGAGGTAGTGTCAGCAGTCAGGGGGCCAAGGGAGACCTGCGGGGTAGAGAAGAAAGGAGGGAAATTTTGGTAGAGGGTGGGATTGAAAAATGGAGAAGTTCAAGAAAGTTAGGTAGGGAAGGGGCAGAAAAATCGCAGAGGTGTGGGGGTATTGGGAGGCGGGGGAAAGGGTGTGTGGGACAAGGTTAGGGGAGTGTGTGCAGGAAAGGGTGAATGGGTAGAGAAACCAGTAGTAGGTTTGTTAGGCAAACCGTACTAATACTTTTTTTTTTTTAGGGTTTTCGTTATTTATTTTCCTGGTGGGGGTCGGTCAAGCCTCCAGTCCTATGAGAGGGTTTGGAGGCCGGGCCGTGTGGAGGGAGTGCCCAGCAGTCAGCCGGAACTTTGTTGAGAGGAGAAGAACAAAAAGAGAGGGGAGGAGAGCTTCGGACCCAGAGTGGCTTTGAGAGATGAGTAGGCAGAGCTAGGTGGGGAGGCAAATTGAAGTGTGGGGACTAGATGGGGAACAGGCATTGGGAGAACTGCGCATCTGTAGGTGATCATTTGATGATGTATTAATTATGGGGGGTTAATGTGTTGAATGTTAGGCTTCCAGAGAGGGGGAATATTTAATATCTGGTGTTGGAGGAAGAGGAGGTAGCGTTGGGTAGAGCGTAAGTGGAACCATTTTTGCCTTAGTTACAGAGACTGGTAGGCTATGTCTAATGCGTGTGTCCTTAGGAGGGGGAAGCATGTCAGGGTTTGTTTCTCATCACTTCTTGTGTCAATAACTATGCCATTGGTCTCCGGAGAAACTTTCCCCAGGAGATCAATGAACTCATAAACTTAGTAAGAAATACTGGGATGTTAACCTGAACATTCAAGTATATTATAACAATATGTAAAGAAATATAAATCCTACCCGTTCTTGAAGAGCGGGGTGCAGAGGGCTCGCCTTCTCCCGGGGTGCGGTCCACTTAGTCAAGGGTTGGTGTAGTCACTTCTCTTCGAGAATACTCGTTTCCTTGATCATCGTGATCTTAGGGAGATGTAGAGTCTTGAGAAAGGAGAGGACAAAAGGGAAAAAGGAAAAGAGAAAGGGAGAGAAAAAAAAAAGGGGGGGAAGTGGTATGTGAGTTACTGCTCACATATTCTGTGGTCCTGTGGTGCAGGTCCCGGGAAAAGGCGGGTCCTCCGTTTTATGAACAAAATCTTCAAACATCTGTAACAAGAAGATAGGTGTAGGAAGAAGGAAGAAGGAGCAGTGAGAGAAAAAAGTTGCGAGTGAGTGGAAGGGAGTGTTGAAGTAAGAAGGTTAGGAACGTTTAAGGAAAGGGCATAACGCAATACAAAACATTTATATCACAGCCAGTGCTCTTATACATTAATATTTGTATGTTCAAATACCCGACCACCACTTCAATATGGTGAATGAAAAAGAAAAAGAAAAAGAAAGAAAAAAAAAATGGGGGCTGAACGACCCTGGGAGGTAAGCATAGCAGTTATTAGGTCGGGAGACAAGGAAATTTTCCTCTTGTTGGCTGTTGTAATGGGCTGTTTAGAAGATGTGTCTCACGTATGACAGTTTCTCGGGGGGGTTTGGTAGGGTCAGTGGGCCCAGTCATGCTGGTTATAGGAATTAAGGATCAGTTCAGGAAGAGGACCAGTAGTCTTTTTCTGAGGAGGCGATGTGGTCCTTGAAAGTGATGGCAGAAGGAAGTTTTAAGTCTTGGGAATGTCTGTGGTGGAAGTCTTCGGAGTGGGGGTGCGGGAAGAGCACTGGCTTTGAGTTTGTAGGAGGGATCAGGTTTGAAGGTGTGGGCAAATCTGGAGTTACAGTTAGCCAGGAAAGATTTTAATCCTCTGTTTCCTGACGAGGGCGTCTATGAATGGGGGACGCCGTGGGGCTGTTGAAAGTCTCGTGTCCGTATCCAGGAGATCTTTGGGGTCTTGGAGAGGCTGATCTTCTTCGCCTGAGATGAAAGTCGTCTCTGACTGGGAGTGTGTCCATGGACGAAGCACGAGGCAGGTGTGTGGTTTGGAGATCACTGTACCAGTTGGGTACCTCTATCCTGGGAATGTCTAGAGTGTCGCAGAAATTAGGGAGGTCTTCCGGGACTTTGAGTAGAGCTGTACGACCATGGTGGGATGCAGAGAGACAGAAAGGAAACTTCCATTTGTATTGAATGTTCCTTGTGCGGAGTTCCTCCAACAGGGGACAGAGATCTTTCCTATGTTTCAGAGTTATTGGGGAGAGGTCCTGGAAGAGTTTGATTTCTGTACCTTGGTACAAGAGGGAACGCCGTAATCTTGCATTTCTTAGGATGTTTTCCTTAAGCTTATAATTAACGATGTGGCAGATGACATCTCTGGGTGGGTCTGAGTCTCTACCTCTTGGTCTCAGTGCCCTGTGAAGGCGTTCAAACTCAATGGGAGTTTCTGGTGGACGACCAAGGAGGTCGTTGAATATGGACACAGTGGCTTGGGTGATTCTGGCAGGTTCTACTGTCTCCGGTATGCCTCTTACTCGGATATTGTGTCTACGTCCCCTGTTGTCTAGGTCTTCTAAATGGCGATGAAGGTTTTTCAGTAAGGTGTCCTGAAGACATGCTTTGGACTGTATTTGGTGGAGTTCTATATCATGGCGTTCCGTTGTTGTTTCAAGGTTGTCTATGCGATTGGTCACAATTTGCATGCCTTGTTTCAGGTCTGTAATGGCAGCCGCTAATGCGGATTTTATATCTTCAGCCACTATTCTCAGGTCTTGAATGTTCAGTGGTTGTGGGTGGCCTGGTTGTGGGTGGAGGGGGGAAGCGGCCTGTTGGGGTGCCGTTTGGTTGTTGTGGGGGTTTGGGCTGGGGGCACGTGTGGGGGGAGCGGAGGCTGCAGATGATCTGGTAGAGGCCTGTGTTTCACGAGATTGAGATCGAAACATCTCCGGGATGTTGTGGCTCCCTTGCACCTCATTGTCCCTTGGGGATCTGGAGCGAGATTGAGGAGGGGTATCTTTGTTTTTCCCCATGTAGCGGGTGTTGTATGCCTCCAATAGGTAGAAAGCTCACCTCTGGGTCCTTCGCTTTTCAGTTAGGCCTCCATCATGGAGGGGAGGTTAAGCCAGGAATTGTTGCTGCTCTGTGCCCTTTCTGTGGTAGATGGGGTGCTTTCTTGTCTAGGGTGGGCTGAGGGTACAGGCTGGGAAGGCTTGAAGAATTGCCAGGCTTGGGCAGGGGGGAGTCCGTTGCGCCGCTGGTCCCGGCGCTTGTAGGCCGCAAAGCCGCGGCCTCGATTTCTGGGTGTGCGGGGACCGGGCACCGATCCGCCCGATACCGGGCTTAAAATGAAGCTGGGATCGCGGTGAGTGGAGCTGGGGTGAACTGGGCTCTCGTTCACTCACCTCGCGGCCGGATTCTTTAGGATTGTTTGCCTGTGTGGCGGAGCTCTCTGGATATGCGTCCGCTCCAGCCGACGTCCGGACACGCCCCCCCCCATCTCTACGTTAAGTCGCATTTGCTTAAATTCCAAGCCCGAATCAAAAAGTTCATATGGGGGGACAAGGGCTTCAGGTGTCCGGGGGAAGTTCTCTTGAGGCATCGCAAGCAAGGGGGTCTAGGACTCCCAAACTTATGGAGATACTTCCAGGCAGCCCAAATGGCACAATTTTCTATAATTTATGCTCCCTCCAATAGACCAGACTGGGTTGGGATAGAGAGACAGGCCGTCCCCCTCAACACATTAGACTTTTTGGTCTGGGCTCACCCAAAATCTAGACCCCCTATCCTGTCACCCACGTTATCCCACTCGATTGCCCTCTGTGACTCGCTTTTCAAGGCCTCGGGCCTGGTGTTCGGCATTCGCCCTCTGCAGCATGTTTTTAACAACCTCAGCTTCCCGCCGGGCCAAGACATCTGTGCTTTTGAGAGGTGGACCAACAAAGGGCTCTATAGAATAGGCCACTTCCTTACCTCATCTGGCTCCTTCTCTTTAGAATATTACTCTAGCAAATTAGATATGCCCAAGTCAGAAAGATTTAGTTTCCACCAAATTCATCACTATATTTCCTCCTTATGGAGGACGAACCCTGCCCTAGAGGGTATTACCCCATATTAACAGTGGTGCTCCAATATTTCCTCCCAAAAGGGGGGTATCTCCATTATATGTGCTTCACTGATGGATTCTCCGCTGAAACCTCCGTATGCCAAAAGCTGGGAGAGGGATCTGGACTTGTCTTGAGAAGCGGACAAATGGTTTTCCACCTTTATGAAATCCTCCAAGGGGTTGGTTAATATTTCTCTGATGGAGGCCAATCTAAAGGTGATCTCCCGTTGGTACCTTGTCCCCACCCGCCTCGCAATTATGTTTCCAAATTTGTTATGCTTTAAAGGGTGTGACCTCTTGGGTTCCTATTTCCATACATGGTGGCAGTGTCCGAGGGGGTATTGGAACATAATTTTTTCATTATTGAGAAAGATCCCCCAAAATCCAGAAATTGCATTTTTTCACCTTAGGCCGGATGGTCTCTCCAAGCCCATGTACAAACGAACTCAATTTATCCTACTAGGCGCCAAGATTACTTTGGCGAGGGCTTGGAAGAGACCATCTGTCTCTTTTAATGCAGCCAAAAAGAAAATCACCTGGATAATGACCCAAGAAAAGTATGCCAATATTCTTCTGGACTCCTCTGATAAATTCAATAGGGTGTGGGAGCCCTGGCAGAGGTACCTCAATCTTCCTCTATGACCTGGTTCTACCCGCGCGGGAGTCAACCTTCCTGGCGCCCTTCCCTTCTCTTCTTTCTCTTTTCCCCTTTCTAGCTTTCCTCTCATTTCTTCCTTTTCTGTCTCAGGCAAACGTATTCTTGCTTCTTCATTCGTTTTATACACGGTGTAGTCTAACGGGTAGTCGGGCCCCAAGAAAGTTGTGTGTTCTTATTTTTTTATGTCGAAAGGATGGGGGTCGGCCCTAGGGTGGGGGTCCTTGGAGTGGGCTCGGGTCCCCCCCTCTGGACACAGCTTGTTCTCGGATGGGGCGTCTAGGGGGGTGGGCTCGGCCCGGGATTTTTACTTTTCTGTACACTTGCTGTATTGTACTACAATTACCCTCGCACCTGACAATTGCTTGTAATCTTATTGTTATTTGCAGTAAGGTCCTCCCTTGCTCACAGTGTTTCTTTTTGATTCAGTTACTTCTGTATTTTTGAAAACTCAATAAAATATTTTCAAACGAATTACGCCCGTATTTTACCACATTGAAGTGGGATCAAGGGGGCAAATCTTGCAATTATCCCCACATGTTTCGGAGTCATATCCTTCTTCAGGGAATATTACACTGAGGGTTAGAAATAGTATTTCCGTCTGAAATTAGGACATAATATGTTGAAATAATCAAACAACATTCATAAATTCAGGATAATATACATAAGAGAAAGTACAAAAAAAATCCAGCATTTTCGGTACACTTACACTGGTATTGGGCAGCGCGAGCACAGCGCATTCAAACAGCCTAGATGGTGTCAAACGATTCCCGGAAATACCCAGATGGGAGTAGCCGGCGGCGGCCGCCACACCAGATAGGCACAGAGGATGGCCCTGCAGTGGGTGGACGGGCACAACCACATGAAAGGCTCGGTGACTACGCCAGCAAGGCAGCAGTCTGAGGATCTGCAGCCAAACAATATGCATTTGCTACCAATCAAAAGATCAACTCCACTATATGCAGCCAAAAGGAAAAGGAAAATATCCAATGAGTAAATAGCTATAAAGTAGCTTAATAAGTGTGGGGGGTGAATAGTGCAGGGTCACCCCCAAAAAAACAGGAAAGCAGAGAACTGCATGTGGTAAACAAAGATAATAGTATTACCTGTAATGGTGTTGTAATGGCATGCTTCTCAAACAGAATTTTTTTAGGCTGAAAGAGGCACATAATGTGGAGTCACCTGATATTTAAACTGATCCTCCCCTGGTGGGACCCAATCCATGAGCAGGGGAGCGGTGTTGACCATCGTGTCCAGATAGGGCAATCAGCTGAACGCTTCCCTGGGAGGTCGGCATGTGACAACGCCCCACCCCTGGGGGCAGAATGACATCACGTGTTGACGTCCCGCTGGCAGATGTGTTCCTGCAGACAGAAGTCTGCTGGGATGAAGCTTGCTCCCACCTAGAGAGGGCATTGCAGGCAGCGGGAAATGCCAGCCACCCATCCAGCCATCTGGTGGAGCCCACCCGCCAGGTGGTGCGCACGCAGTCCACACAAGGCACAACACAGCATCTGGTGGGCACCAACCGCACAGCACACCCAAATGGGAAAATGGGGAATAAGGCTGGATGAATGAAAATTGTGCTCACAGCCACACAACACCTGTGAAGTGGCACAGAGAGTGTTATGAACCAGATAAATGAAAACTAGTGAGAACAATAATATAATAGAAACTGCATGGAAAAAAAAAGGGAGGGGGGGGGGACTCACATCACTCACATATACTATAAGTTAGTGAGGATTGAGGTCCCTTACACTCCCCTGATCACAGTTCTATCCATGGCTCAAATTAACAGAATAAAAAAGATTTACTTTGCCACTTTTTAACCGCAGCTCGTATGACTATATCCAGTAACTGATGCAAGCTAGACACTTCTTCCCTAACATACTGGGTTTGCAAGATAGACTTTTTGAGCCATCTAGAACAAATGGACTCCTGGGAAAATGACAGACCTGAGGCTTATGCGGTCACAAGGACTGCTTGAAATTATTTTAAATACTCCCCAGAATTTCTTATGTACTTCAATTGATGTGCCCCCTGTACTGGCTTTTATCTGTGATATTTGCAGGTATGATCTTGAGATGTGTTGGGCCCCAAGCCCTATTCCTTCCCATTACTCCTCATCTCTTCCCTCCCTGTCTCTTCTGTTTTTTCTCCTCTTTTTCTCTTTCTGCTTTCTTTTCTACCTTTCTTTCTCTCTATTTCTTCATATACACGATTGTGTTATGGACAGTTGGCCGAAATTGTAACTGGCCCTTAATCCTTAGAGGTTCAGCCAACCTGTTCCAAAGCAGTCCTATGCCTTCTACTGGTAGCTTACCTTCTCCTTTATAGACACTATGACCCAGCGGTTAGCTTCATTTTTATGTTTCATGAGCTAGAATATATCAGACTCTTCGACTAGGTGTATGTTTATTATTACTTTTACTGTTTCTCTTGTTGCATTTCTAAATCTATAATATACTAATTGAAGCCTAATTTGGAGGTTATATTCTATTAATACATACCTCATATTCAATCTCTATACTATGGAATTGTTGTCCTACAAATATGTCCTACTCTGTACTGTTTGTATGAATAAAAAAACTTGTTAAAAAACACAGATTACACATAAATGTGACACCCCCACATTCTGGAACTCATGATGCCTTTGCTGCAGAGGCTGCACCAGCATCAGTGTCCCTTTAATGAGTATCTGTATGAGAACAGACTCTGTGGACCTGGGGTTCTTTTCGCAGAGTCAGTGGATATTTTCTACTTGAATAAACTCTGTTTAATCTCTCCTACTTAAATTGCAGAAGCTGCCGTATACCGTACAGCCATTGTACAATAATTGTGGCTATTGTATCTATAAAATACACCCTAGTTGTTATTTCAGGAAAAATCCTGTATCTTATCTCCCTTTTACAACGTGGCTATTAAAATTTACTTACATACGGTACTGTGAAGCCACTGTACAATATGTTTGGCTATTATCTATGAAATAATACAAATTTGGGGTTTAGAAAAAAAAACCTGCCCTTATTTTTATTTCAGTCCAAACCTTGGCTTTTGTCTCCCTCTTAAATTGTGGTCTTAGCAAGCTGTGTACATACTGTTCATCCACTGTAGAAAATGTATTGTTTTAATCTCTGAAATGCATTCTAATGTTTATTTCAGGATAAAACCTGCCTTGTCTTTCCCTTTTATATTGAAGTTTTACCAAACTGCTAATATCTGCTAATGTCTTCTGAAATAATATGCTTTAAATTATATTATATTGTGGCCTAACCAAGCTTCTTAAAACTGTCCAACCATTACACTGTAATTTTTTTTTCTTTTTAAATAAGGCCTTGTCTGTTTATTTTGCATTGTGGTCTTATCAATCTGCTTATATGCTGTCCAGCCATAGTACAACATTTGTAGCTGTTGTCTTCAGAAACAATACAGTTTAATTTTCACTTTAATATAAAACCTGTCCAGCTATTGTAAAATAGCCTCTGCCTCTGAAGAAAAAAAATAAAAACTCCAATTTTTTTTAATAGGATAAGATTTTTTTTCTCTCCCTCTTGTGCCGGAAATAATACAATAACACAATATAGTGCACTCTAATGTTTACTTCAAGGTAAAGCCTTCCTCATCCCTCCCTTTAACATTGTTTCTTGAGTAAGCTGATCATATACTGTCTAGCCTCTGTAAAATAGTTGTGACTTTTTTCTTCAGAAGCCAAACCCTTTAATCTTTATTTCAGGATAAAATCTGTCTTGCATCTCCATCTTATATTGCATCCTTATAATATCATATTCTGTCACGTTTCTGTTGGTGGAGTCTGTCTTATGCAGGGAGCAACCACTCTTACGGCCCTGATTTGTGAGCCCCTGGTAGAGTAGACAGGGAGTTTGGGAGTGCAAGGGGGCATGAGGGCTGGACTGGTCCACTGGTGATGATGTGGTGAGGTGTCCAATGGGGTCTCGTGCACGGAGAAGTCGGTGGTACAGGCTGGATCAGCAACTGGCAGGCAGATACAGTACAGAAGGAGCAGGCACAAGGGTGGTCAGAGACAAGCAAGGTCAGCAGCAGGCTGGCAGCAGAGGTACAAGGGGTAATCCAAAGAGTGGTCATGGGCAAGCAGAGGTCGGTGCAGGCAGCAAACAAGCAGGGTTAGGATAGCCGGGTCTCCGAAACACAGGAATCAGGTGTGGAATACAGGGATCAGGTGTAGGATAGCTTATTCACAGGTGCGCAGATGTTGTAGAACAGACATCACTTGCACCCTAGTGTTGTCTGTTTAAATAGGACATCTGTGCCTGACGACAGCTTGCACCTGCATGCGCCCGTGCGTTCCCGTGGCACAGCTGCTGGATTGTGCTGTGGAGCAGGGGACATTCCCTAACATTGCCCCCCCTAAGGGGCAAAGGGGCAGCCTCCGAATGCCACAAAGGCCATTTCTTCCAGAATGGTTCCTCCAAAAGGTGTTAATCAGCTGCTCTGTATGCACATTTGCTTCCGGCTCCCAAGAGTTCTCCTTAGGCCCATAACCTTTCAACTTGACTAAGTACTGTAAGGAGTCACCCCTCCTCCTCCATGCCAAGATGGCTTCAATTTCAAACTCCTCCTCTCCATCTACTAGAACTGGTTCTGGTGGAAGAGTTGACCGTCCCAAGAAGGGATCAACAGCGACAGGCTTCAGCAGTGAAACATGAAACACCGGGTGGATCCGTAAAGTAGCGGGCAGATCGAGTTCATATGCTGCCTGGTTGATTCTCCTTTTCACAGAGAATGGAGCAATGAATCGAGGTCCCAGCTTCCTTGAAGGACAAGCCAACCTTAAGTTTTTCATAGCGAGCCAGACCTGGTCACCTGGCTGGAGAATCAATTCCCCATGTCTATTCCTGTCATACACATCCTTATTGTACTCCTGAGTCTTAGATAATGTTTCCTGTAACAGCCTCTGATTTTTCTCCAGAAATTTTGTGGTTTCCAGGACAGCTGGTACAGAGGTTTCAGGGGCTAGGCTAGGTAGAAATGTAGGATGAAACCTGTAATTTGCCCAGAATGGGGACTGTTTAGTAGTGGAATGAATGGTATTATTGTAGGCAAATTCTGCCAGAGGTAGTAGCATGACCCAGTCAGTCTGGGAAAAGGATGAGAAACAACAGAGATATTGCTCCAAGGTCTGAGGGTGTTAGACAGTTGAAAAAGCCAACTCGATATCCAAAGAAGAGCAGAGTGCCTTCCAGAACCGGGAGGTGAATTGGACTCCTCGGTCCGATACTATGCTGGTGAGTACCCCGTGAAGGTGAACTATCTCTTTAATAAAGACCTCTGCAGTTTTGGCAGCGGTAGGGGTGCCTTTCATAGGGAGAAAAGGTGCCATCTTTGTCAGATGATCCACAACGACAAAGATCGCATTATGTCCTTCGGCTGTTGGTAACTCCACAATAAAGTCCATCGAAATTCTGGACCAGGGCCTTTCAGGTCCTGGCAGTGGGTTTAGTAAGCCCCAGGCTCTGGCTTTGCAGGTCTTATTCTAATCACAAGTAAGGCAGGAACTGATGTATTTCTGGCAGTCTTCACCTACTGATGGCCACCAAAAAGAGCGTAGAAGTAACTCGGCAGTTTTACGAGCGCCAAAATGTCCAGCCAGCTCATGGTCATGGCAAAGTTGAAGTACTGCTAAGCGTTACTCTTGGGGAATGAAAAGCTGGTTGCCATGCCACCACAGCCCATCCTTAGTCCCCAGTCCGGGATCAAGTGCATCAGAGGAATTGGCAATAGTTTGCCTGATTTCTGTCAACAGGTCCTCTTGGGACAGAAGGAAGTTCCTAGGAAGAAGAATGGTATCCGGAGATGCAGGAACTCCAGACTCGCAGAACATCCGTGATAAGGCATCAGGTTTCACATTCTTCGACCCAGGCCTGTAGGTGATGTGAAAGAGAAATCAGGAAAAGAAGAGGGCCCAGCGGGCCTGTCGGGTTTCAGTCTTTTAGTGGTTCTAAGATACTCTAAATGTTTGTGATCAGTGTATATCAATGTGGGGTGCAATGCCCCTTCCAACAGATAACACCATTCTTCCAGAGCCAACTTGATGGCCAGTAGTTCTCTATCTCCAACATCATAGTTCTTTTCAGGAGAAGAGAGTTTGCGAGAAAAGAAAGCTATAAGATGGAGTAGAGCTTTGGAGCCTCGCCTTTGGGATAACACAGCTCCTACAGCGGTCTCGGAAGCGTCTACCTCCAGGACATAGGGTAGAGCGGGATCCGGATGCTTCAGAACTGGCGCTGAGGTGAAAAGCTTTTTCAGAGTCTGAAAGGCCATTTGGGCCTCTGTGGTCCACTGAAAGCGGGAATCCTGCTTAGTGAGTTGAGTGATAGGCGAGATAATAGCAGAGAATCCTTTTATGAACTTCCGATAAAAGTTGGAGAACCCCACAAATCCTTGGACCCCTTTTTTATCCACTGGCATTGGCCAATCCAGGATAGCGGAGACTTTCTGTTGGTCCATGGTAATGCCAGTGACAGATATGACCAACCCCAGAAACTGGATACTGGAACACTCGAAAGCGCACTTCTCCACCTTGGCGTACAGTCCATGCTGCTGCAGCTGACTTAACACTCTGCAGACGTGCCCTCTGTGTTCCTCCAAGGAAGAGGAAAAGATCAATATATCATCAAGATATATAATGATGAACAAGTCCAAGTAATCTCGAAACACATCATTGATGAGGTGCTGAAACGTTGCTGGGGTATTACAGAGACCAAAGGGCATAACTAAATATTCAAAATGTCGAAACGGGTTCGGAAGGTGGTCTTTCACTCGTTACCTTTCTGAATACGGATAAGATTGTATGCCCCACAGAGATCCAACTTGGTGAAGACTGTGGCGGAGCCCAGTCTTTGAAACAGTTCTGGAACCAACGGCAGAGGGTAGTGGTTTTTGACCGTTATCTTATATAGCTCACGATAATCTATGTAGGATATCAGTGTATGATCCTTTTTTTCAACGAAAAAGATTCCAGCCCCTGCGGGGGACGTGGAAGGCCAGATAAATCCCTTTTCAAAGTTATCGTCCAGATAGGCCTTGAGGGCTGATAATTCCAGTTCTGACAGGGGGTAAATCCGACCGAACGGTACCTCTGCTCCGGGTAGGAGTTCTATCGGGCAATCGTAAGGCCGGAGTGGGGGAAGTTTCTCTGCTCCCTTCCAAATAGTCATGGTACACAGAGGGGACCACTTGGTGGACCTTTAGGATCTGGGACAAAGTCCAAGGTTAAGAGCGTGGGACCCATCTTGTTGGGTTTAGGTAGGCAGTGCTGGGCACAATAATAGGAAGAAAAGTGAATTTCCTTTGGATATCCAATTATTGCAGGGGCCATGGGCTTGGAGCCATGGAAGTCCAAGAATAATAGGGAAAAGAGGAGATGCGATGGCATCCAAAATGAGTAGCTCCATGTGGCCATCAGCCATCACTGCGGCCAAGGGGAAGGTTTCATGGGTGACAATACCAGATTTTATGGTGTTTCCATTGGCTAGGCAGACAACCATCTTATGGGCCTTAGAATGTAAAGGGATCCGATGTTGTGTAGTGAAGGCCTGATCCTCGAAACACGATAATATAACACCCCCTTTGTTTGTGGGACTTTGAAGGTGGTGACACAAAAAACACTTAAACATCAGATTTATCTAAACAGGCATATTTATTGCACATAAATCCATTAGTAAAATTGCATACAAAAGAGAAATAGAAACATATGTATGTGTTACTGTTTCTTCTGTTAAAAACGCAGAGACGGTGACGACTGGTTAGGCGCCAACCATTCGCTATATCTGTATAGAAAAAGTCACATTCCACACTCCTATACAAAGGGAAAGAGTCTGACACGTTTCAGGTTGAAGCCTTTCGTTAGGGGCTAGTTTGTAGAATGTGTTTGCTCAGAATTATCTGCTTTGATATCAAAACAGTTCTTCAACAAGATGATGTGCAAGAAGAATTTTTGATGAAATTCTGAATAGGAGAAGAGAAGGAATTTGCTGAATGGATGCCTTCTAAATTAATATAGTGGAATCCGATAGATCAGTGGTTCTCAACTCCTGTCCTCGGGACCCACTAACAGGCCAGGTTTGCAGGATAACTGAAATGCATCACAGGTGATATAATTTGCTGCTCAGTGATTGCAGTATTCTAGTCTGCATCTCCCCAAGGTAATACTTAAAATCTGGCCTGTAGGTGGGTCCCGAGGACAGGAGTTGAGAATCACTGCTCTAGATCATTCTTTGACATTTGCTATTGCACCATCCAGAGGAGAGCGAGGAGTTTCCTCCACTTTTTTTGTGCACTTTTTTTGATTGACAGCACCAACACCATACCAGCTCCAAAAGTATGTACAGTACGGAGGAGGGGGAAAAAAGGGGAGAAACGGTATGACCCCCAATCAGCACCCCAATCTCTCCACTGATGCTTAATTCCAAAAGTCCCCAAGTGGGGGAAGCTGTGGCTTGGTCCAGATGGGTCCACAATAGGCTCCTGAATGTTAATGGTTATTACATGCATTGTTTCTTCCTTTGTACTTTTGTATATATATGATTGAACAGTCAGTTGCATTGTAGCTATGACTAAGCATCCACGAGAAAGATGTGAAACGCGTTAGCTGTTTGCTCCATTTTTTCTGTATGGACTTTCCACAATAAAGCTTTGAAATTGGAGTGCTGCCTACCGGATCCTTTTTACTGCCATTTCAGAGTTGCATCTACATACCTGGCTAGCACCCCCGGGAGATCAAGGCTATCCCCTTCTGGTGTTGTTCCTGAGTGGTCTTTCTTTGCCTATATGTTCCGGACTGTATGTTGCTTAGACCTGCTCAGATAACACCACTTTGGGAACCTGGAACCTGGAACTTGGAGTTTAATGTGACTTTTCACCAGCACTCACATACCAGTGGATCTCCCGGGTCCTCATGGAAACTTTAACACCACTCCATACAGCCCTGAATCCTGTTTTCAGCCGCACCCTGACAGCTCCGTCTGACAACCCCCTTCAGTCTGGAACCCAGATTCACCTGCTTCAAACATCTGATGATGGTAATATTGTGCTTTTGCGCTCATTCAAGAGGCTGGAGTCCCTTAGGGCCAAAGAAATAAGGGCTTTTTGGGATATCAATACTGTCACAGAATACATTTCTTTACAACATATTCTTCGTGGGCTCAGAATAAAAAAGTTTCCCACATTTGAGCTTCCTAACGAGGAATTTAAGAAGGAATGGACTGATGCCCTATCAGCTTGCTCCCTAAGTCTTATGAAAATTATAGTAGCATCAAAAGAAAAACTGGATTTTTTATACATACTTACCTGTAAAATCCATTTCTTTAGAAGGACATCACGGGACACAGAGCAGGCTATATATTCAATACATCTGGGTTATACGCCACCTATAGGTGAATGGACACTTGTGTTTTAAAAAAAACAGGAAGTACCCTCTCCTATATAACCTCTCCCATATTGGAAGAACGTCAGTTTTATAGCAAGCAATGAACTCCACAAGACACAGAGGGGAGGGACCACTGTGTCCCGTGATGTCCTTTGAAAGAAATGGATTTTACAGGTAAGTATGTATAAAAAATCCAAATTTCTTTCTCGGACATCATGTGACACAGAGCAGGCTATATATTCAATACATCTGGGACGTCCCAGAGCAATACCTGAGGGGAGGGAGACAACTCCAATTAAACTTAATATGCCGTGGCCAAAAAAATGAATTCTCAGCTGTTCTAACATCCACCTGATAGAATCTTGTGAATGTATGTACTGAGGACCATATAGTGGCCTCATAATCTGTGCCACTGACGTCTGGTGGCAGAAACCCAGGAGGTCCCTATCTCCTGGTGGAAATAGCTCCACCCTGAATGGAAGAGCTCTCCCCCCTTTAATCAAAAATTTGAGTAATCAGCTGGCTAATCCACAGTGAAAACAGCTGCCTTGGATGCCGCCCGACCCTACCTAAAAGTCATCAGTCCTACTGATGTCTAGAGATCCCTTCAGGTAGATCTTAACAGCATGTACCACCTGTAGAGAGTGCAATGGTCTTGAGAATAAAAAGAAGGTAACATATTATCTTCATTGAGAAGAAAGGCAGACACTACCTTTGGTAGGAAGGGTGGAAGAGGCCATAACACCACCTTATCCTGGTGCAATCTCAAGTCTGGCTCTTTACAAGAAAAAGCTGCCAACCCCGAGACCCCTCTGGCTGGGGTGATGGCAAAGAGAGATTAGTTTCCTAGTCAAAAGACCAAATTGAAATCCCCTGGGCAGGGAGGCAATCTAACTGGAGGTAACAGCTGAGTTACCCCTTGTAAGTCCTGATCAAGGAGTGAGAAGCCAAGGCCTGTGGAGATATATGGACAAGGCAGAGGACTTGTCCTTTGATAATCCAGATTCAATCCCATGGACAGGGAGGAAATCTAACAGGGGGTAACAGATGAGTTACCCCTTGAAGAAAGGTCCTGATCAAGGAGCCAGAAGTCAAAGGTTTCCAAAAACATATGGACAAGGCAGAAACCTGTCCTTTGATTGTAGTCAAAACCAGCTTCAAGTCTACTCCTGCTTGAAGAAAGGCAAGCATTTTACCAATCACATACTTGCGGGGTTGCCATTTCCTGGCCTCACACCACAATGTGAACCTTCCAGACCCTATAATAGTCTTCCTGGTGGCTAGCTTTTTAGCATTTACCATTGTAGATAACACAGGGCCCAAAAACCCCAGGATCTCTCAATACCATGGCTTCAATCGCCATGCCGTCAGCTTAATGTCCATAAATTTGGGCGGAATATAGAACCATGAGAGAGTAGATCAGATCGGACCAGAAGCTGCCAAGGCCTGTCCGCCATTAACCTCAATATCTCTGGGTAGCAAGGCCTCCTGGCCCAATCTGGCGCCACCAGAATGATTGTTGCCACCTCCTCCCAAATTTTGCACAAGGGATGCTGTAGCACAGAGATTGGGGGAAGGCATAAATCTAGAAGAACTGGGCTCATGGAATCACCAGAGCCCCTACTCCTATAGCACAAGAATCCCCTGCTCAGGACACAAACAGCTGGACTTTGTTGATGAATCGGGATGCCAGTAGATCAACCTCTGGTGTCCCCCAGCGCATGCAAATTTCCCAAAACACTTCGGGCTGTAGTGACCACTCTCCCGGGTGTAAGTCCGCCTTCAAATTTTCCCATGCCTGGGATGTGAACTGCAGAGAGTCTTGCAAACTTGCCACTGCTGTGGTCTTGTGGGCATGTATCCTTATCAGGTAGCCCTGCAACCTGGGTGTCCAATCCCTCAGAGCTAGCCGAATAGCTCATAGCTCTAGGAGGTTTATGGGCAATCTCTGCTCCACCAAGAACCATCTCCCCTTGACTGTGGAGTCCCCCGCGACCACACCCCAGCCTATAAGACTAGCATCTGTGGTCACAATCTTCCAAGATACTGGAAGAAAAGATGTGCCCTGAGACAGATTCTGATTTACTAACCACCAGGCGAGACTCCATCGAGCCCTGGGAGATAAGGATATGCAGGAATCTGAAGTCTGCAATTGTCTTTTCCACTCTGCCAGGATGTTGCGCTAAAGCGCCCTGGAGTGACTCTGTGCATAAGGAACTGCCTCGAAAGAGGCTACCATCTTCACTAGCAGTCTCACACAGAGGAGAACTGAAGAGTGTCTCATCACCCTCATCTGGTTTAGCAGAGCCTTGAGGTTGCTGATCCTCTCAGCGGTGAGAGTATCTTTGCCTGGACTATATCTAGCTATAAACCTAGATATTCCAGAGACTGGAGACTGGAGACTACCCTACAAACATGACCCAACCCCTGCTTCCCAAGATTATTAGGGCCACATTCTGCCCGAGTCTGCACCAAGACTGATTTCTGAACAAGAGGTTGTCCAGGCATATCATTATTAGGACCCCCGTGACCCTATAAGGCCCATCACTGGAGCCAGAATCCTTATGAAGATTCATGGAGCTATTGCAATCATGAATGGCAGAGCCAGAACTCGTAGCGTCCTATCAAAAAAAACACAAAAAAACCTCAGATGAGGTAGCAAATTTGGTGCAAGCAAATATGCATCCTTGATGTCTATTGAGGCCAAAAAATCTCCTTCCTGGAGCGAGGCAATCATTGAGCAGATTGACTCAATGTGGAATGGCCGTACTGCAAGAAATTGATTTAGGACCTTGAGATCTAGAATAGGCCTTACCTCCCCGCTTTGTCTCTGAACCGTAATAGGTTTGAGTAGTAAGCAAGCAGGCATGTGTTTATGCAAAACGTGCTTATGTAAGTAATCATGCATCTGTTTATACACAACACGTATTCAAAGGCATCAGGTGTCTCTGTGTCATGTGCACTATGCCTCATGCGACCTATGCAGATACCTATGCTGAAAAAGGCACAAGTCTCAATGCGACACAAGTCTTCCATGCGACCCCAGTCTCCAAGCGACATGTCTCCAAGCGACACGTCTATATGCGACACAGTCTATATGCGACACAAGTCCATATGCGACACAAGTCCATATGTGACACAAGTCCATATGCGACACAAGTCCATATGTGACACAAGTCCCTTTGCAACTTTGTGTTTTAGCCTACATGTGTTTTACCAACCATGTTTTAACAACAGTGTTTTTAAGCAAACAAGCCTTTAGGCAAACACGTGCTCCTGCAAACACTCATTTAGGCAGACGTGCTTTTTTAGCAACCATGCGTTTAAGTCAGTTTGCAAGCATGCCCCTGTTCAACTGTAACTCAGGCAAGATGAGCAAGGCACATATGCATCCAATGCAGCCTCTATGCTGCTTCAGAAGAGTAAAGATAAATAAATAAAGCTCTGATGCCCAGCCAAAGAAAAAGAAGCCTTTAATAAGGACTCCAGCCTTTTATCTGCAGGGTCCTTAACACCTAGGCATTATCAACAGGGCAGGCCAGAGATTAACTTAGGGATGTGACTGCTGCATGGACAGCTGGTACTCCCTCCTTCCAAAAAGCTTTCCTGCATAGAAAGATTAGAAGGAACAAACAATCTGTCCGGGGCTCACCCCATCAGCATATACCACCCTCTCAAGGAGAGAGCAAATGCCTGCACACCTTATATTTTAATGACCCAAGGGAGGAATACACATCCACAGGACTCTCTGCTGGAGGTAACCTGAATGCTGCACGTACCTTATGTGTAAGTTCCTGGTTCAGCAGCCTCTGAGATTGAGAGGCAGGTGTTCATGGGGATTCTTCTGGCTCAGGACTCTCTGAAGCAGAAGTGTCTGCAAAAGAATCGGCCATATCCCTTGTAGCTAGTCCTCTCCCTCATCAACCCATTCTTGCTCCAGAATCGGAGGGTTAGGGGAAGGAGACCTGTCACCCTTCTCACCCTGTGTGATAGAAGCAATCATACCAGCAATCCTGGTTTCCAAGTTCAGGTCATCTTTAGTAACATACTGTGAGGAGACAGATGAGGGGTCAGCTATCATACCAGACAGCCGCAGCGGCTCAGATTGCCCAGTCGCTTCTGGTCTGTCAGGGGAAGGAATGGCAACAGTGATCCGACTAGCCTCAGCAAGGGCTGTGGTGACACACCTGTGCCTCTAGCCTTATTACAGGCAGCTTTACTCCCCACCTTTGCTTCTTGGAAGCCATGGCTGCTAGTGCATACACTGCTTTGCCCACGTTCCCTGAACCCAGCTTCCTGCCCAGCCTGACGCAGCTCCCACCCCTAGACTCACATGTCACCGGGAGGATCTGTAGCCTACTTCCCCGCTGTGTCTGCTTCACTTCCTAGTGAAAAGACAGATTAGTACTGGCGCAGGCTCCCCCTGGTGGCGGTTTCACAGGAACTGCAGGTAAGACCAATCATGACTGTGTCTTTCTAGCCAAGCCCTCTGGTGGTGAGAAAAAAGAAGTGCAGGCAAAGGAGGGAAAATTTAAACAAACTTTTTCCTATGTTTGCAGGAAGCCAGCTGGGTTCAGTAACATTATCCTCATTGGGGAATACTCACCATTCCCGCCACAGGGCCTGGAGGAGACTGCAGGCCCAACCTTAACCCATCATGGTGGGCTTTGTCTCAAGGACCTTCAAGGACTGGGTAGTCATTATGAGGGTCCTCTCCCTTGAACCTGTACAGCACCCTGCAGGCTTACCTTGATTCAGTGTTACAGGATTACCTTCACGCAGGATCCAGCGCCATATATGGTCGCTTACAAGCAAAAACAAAGAGAGAGAAAGGAGGCGCCTCTAAGTGCAATATTAAAAGATACATTTATTCGCAAAGATTAAAATCACTCACAGGATGTTGAAGGGTAAACAGCATGGAAAGCCAGTCCAAAGTGGCGTCACTGGGGATACTCTGCAGCTGGTGAAAGGTCCGTCTATAACCGCTGTGACAGGTCTATGTTCTCCCTGGAAGATGGTGTAGCTGCCGGCTGTGTTCCAGAGTGAGGCTTGCAGCGCGGAAGGCGGGGGCGCAGGTCCGTGACGTCACTTGCTATGCGACGCGTTTCGTAGGCGGGAATCGGCTCAGATGTCCGTGAGGCAGCGCCTCTTCTTCAGGCTGGGACTGGCCTGTCGGGGATGGGTTGGTGTTTAAATAAGCCAAGGGGCGGGGAACCAGGTTGGGGAAGGTGACCTCTCAGTGTACTATATCCGGGGATAACAGACAGTCTTCCTGTTATCCCCGGATATATGT
>BLSH010015343.1:627052-642234 GCA_018402905.1 Glandirana rugosa
TAAGTTATGTTGACCAAATATGCGGTGGATATCCACTTACCTGTGACCACAAAATATTTTTGTCCTTTGTCCTTCATGGGAGAGGAAATATTGGGGAGGGTATAACCCTCGTACAGTCAAAAAAGCGGTCACAGAAACTTCCACCTACCAGTGAAAATGTCGAGACACCTCGAAAATACGAACAAGGGTGTGTCCAAGAAAACCTTAGTCCCTGTCGGAAGTATGACCTAGGTAAAGTTTGCCGTAATTCGATTCAATTTACTACGGGCCCGGAGTGATTCTTCTGTCTTTTTTGACACTCCAAAACGAACATTCGTTTGTGAAGTGATAGTAAAGTTTTTTCCTCATCTTTAAAAAAACTGTCCGTATTCTATCCCTTGGACACAGTGACTGGGCTGATAAAAACTGTGCGCACATACCCTTTTTATTTGCTTACAAGCAAAACCTCACAGTTTTTTCTGTCTTCTTAGTGAGGCCCGGGCATCATTTAACTTAGCTTAATGCCGTTTGAAATGGATCCAGTATGAAGGCTGTCCCTGATTCCAAAAGAACCTGTGTGGGAACAAGCATAAAAGCTCCACAGAGCTGTAAAAGTGACCATCCACCTTCAAAGACACTGGCGAAAAAACTGACATGCTCCCAATATGGGAGGGGTTATAAAGGAGAGGGTACTTCCTGTTTCCTGTTTTTATAAAACACCAGTGTCCATTCACCTATAGGTGGCGTATAAACCAGTTGTATTGAATATATAGCCTGCTCTGTGCCCCGTGATTTCCGAGAAAGAAAAGAATTGTGCTATCTAAGGAATGAAATTGCTACAATCCAAAGAGACATTGTCAGTCTACAAGACCATCCCAAGTTTAAAGAAATGGACACACGTTTAAATGTCAAACTTGATAAACTTGAAAGGGAGGTCATGGCAGGCAAAAGAGAAAAGCTCACCAGGGACCACCTGGATTATGAGAATAACACTGTATACTCTTGGAAGAACTCTTTCCCCTCCCGACGTCCTCGTAAGAAATCCGCAAAGAAGAGTGTGAGTTTCTCTGACCCAGAGAATTATAGGGTTAATGAAACTCTATCCATCACTGCATCTGACTCCTCACCTGAAAGTGCTTCCCTGCAACGTTTAAACTCCAACAGTCGATCTGTGAAACCAAAGAAAAAGAAGGAGCACAACAAAAAGTCCACAGGCGGACGAGGAGAGGAGGTAAAAAACACCGGAGTCGACGGCAGAGCCCGTTATCAACTTCGGAATCGTCCCTAACTTCCTCTAAGAATGTCATCAATGTTTCCCATCAGATTTTAAGTGAAGCAGAGACTGCTGTCCTCTCTAAAGGTCTTGATTTCTGCCCCATGAGACATTTGAACCTGTTTGAAACTATTCTTGATGGACTCAACTTCTCCTCGTTCCGATGACACTGAGACATTGACGGAGATTCTGTGTCGGGTGAGTCATGCCCCTCTCTGCAATCCTTTGTAGAGGTTTGTGCCTTAAATAATTTAACTGATTTAGCTATGGAGTACAATCCTTCCCCCGACGCCTCCCCATACAGTCGAATATGTATATCATTTAGAATACATTCTGATTTTTATCCTATAGAGTCTCAGGGTATGAGTATGGATCTCTATCACAGTTTGGTTGAGACACCACGCCTAGCACAGAAAACGTCCAATTTTGAGTTTAATAGCAATTTGTCTATGGCTGAGGAGTCTTCTTTACAGGATTTAATAAGAGATGAGAGTATCATTATCAAAAATGCAGATAAGGGGGGGGGGCAGTGGTGGTAATGGATTCAGAGAGCTATAGTCTGGAAGCCCTACGCCAGCTCTCTGACCCTGCCACCTATACCCCATTACCTGGCGACCCCACTCAAGCTTATAAGAAGGAGTTGTTATCCCTGGACAGGGGGGTTGCAACGGGCATTTTTACTCGAAAAGAAAAAGATATGTTGGTGCCTGACCATCCAATTATGCCAATATTCCACCACCTCCCCAAAGTCCATAAGGGATGCAATCCCCTGCATGGTAGACCCATTGTTGCGGGCATTGGCTCACTCAACGAGCGCCTTGGACAGTGGGTGGACCATATTTTGCAGCCCCTGGTGATCAATTTACCAGGGTATCTTAGGGACACTAAGCACCTTCTGAATAAACTTGAAAACGTTGTCTGGAAGGAGGAATATGGTTGGATCACTTGCGATGTTGCAAGTTTATATTCCTCAATTCCACATTTTCTAGGCATACGAGCGGTGGAGTTCTTCTTTAATAGGTACAGCTCACATTCTCCAATGCACCAAGAGTTTATCCTTTTATGCCTAGAATACCTTCTGAGCCATAACTTCTTCATGTTTGACGGGGGCTACTACCTGCAGTGATGTGGAGCCTCTATGGGTGCCAAATTTTCTCCCTCTCTTGCCAACCTGTACATGGGTTGATGGGAGAGGCTCCGCATCTTTGTACCAAGTAGCCCCCATCGCCTGGATACACACTTTTACTGTAGCTACATTGATGACTTGTTATTCATAGTATCCACAGATAAAGTTACACCAGGCTCTTGGATTGCATTCCTGAATGACAATACGTTAAATTTAAAGTTTACAGCTTGTCATGAGAAGAAATTTGTATCGTTCTTGGATGTTGTCCTAACTGGCATAGAGGGTAAAATTCACACTGGCCTCTATAGGAAACCTACAGCCGGCAATTCACTGCTCAGAGCCGACTCTGGCCACCCTAAACACACCCTGAGGGGTATACCAGTGGGCCAATTTCCCAGACTCAGTTGCATTTGCAGTGACCCATCTGAGTATGAAGGTGAAAAGGCCAATATGATCGACAGGTTTCTTGATAGGGGCCATTCAGAAGCAGCAATCAAGAGAGCTATAAAGATAGCTGAACCCCCCCCCCCGTGACAATTTAATTAGTGAACGAAGCAGAACCCCTGTCACCGAATCCATTCAGGCGTCTGAACACATTCCAGTTTTTTCCACCCCTTACAGCACTAATTATTATCAGGGTCACAAAATTGTCCAAAGATATTTGGCAATTTTGCACAATGACACTAGGTATGCCCAAATCCTGTCCAGAGGGGTAAAATCTGTGTCTCGTAGGGCACCATCCTTAGGGGCCCAACTATCCCCTAGTCTTTTCTTAAGTACATGACATAGAGGTCATTGACTGGATTTCAAGGGCACTTTTTGCTGTGGTGCAAAGAGTTGCCCATGTTGCCCACGTGTATTAAAAGGGGACACTATTTGCTCCACCACGGTCAAAAGAAGAACTATTATACGTTCCTTTATTAATTGCAATACTTCATTTATTATTTATATTATCACATGTACTCACTGCAACATTCAGTATGTAGGACGTACAACCTGCAGGCTGAGAGATCGCCTCAATGACCATTTGAAGGATATTAAATATGATCGGAATACGAATGTTGCTCCTCACTGGATAGATAATCATGATAAAGATGTCTCATGTTTAAACATACAAGCTATAGAGAAAGTGGTCACACCACCCGGGGTGGGGGGGGGGGTGATAGGTTTAAGATGCTTTTCTGTAGGGAGGTGCATTGGATATTCTTTTTCAATACTAGGAAACCGACTGGTTTAAACTTTGAATGGGATGTTTCCCACTTTTATGATTAACTTGCCAAAACCGGAATCTTTGCTGTTTCATACGATCGTTCTCTAGTAAATCTGAATAGTGTCCTATGCACCATCCTTATAACCTTGTTACATCTCCATCCCTGTATTTGTATTTGTTTCTGTGGGAATTGATTGTCCAATCTCAATTGTTAAAGCCCCTCTAGATCGGTCTGTTCTATGTAGAAATTAACCCTTAGAGACCTCCGATGCAATCGGGAGCTGTACATATGTTTTTTAAGCAATCTACCATGAATGTCTCGATCTAGTTCCACATCTGCGGTGTCCTCCTAGAGCAAACAACAATCAGTTTAAGAATTTATTCACAAGAGTTTCTAATTAGAGTTGAGCGAACTTTGGCATGTCCGTGACCTGGACCCAAACCCGAACATTTGAAAAAAGTTTGGGTTCGGGTTCTGGGTTCGGGTATTTGATCCCACCTGTTGAATAGCTGCAGGGCAGCCAATCAACAAGCGTTTCACTGGTTTGCCCTTAGAAGCCATCACAGCCATGCCTACTAATGGCATGGCTGTGATTGGCCAGTGCATCATGTGACCCAGCCTCTGTAAAAGCTGGATTTTAGTGCTGCATGTCACATGCTCTCAGGCTAGTCTAGGGAGAGGATGCTGCCGGCGCTGTGAGGGACAGATTGCAGATATAATAATATCTCATCCTGCATTACAGAACGATCTGATTCTGGACTAAGTAGAGTCTACTGCTTTGAGGGACAGATTATTGTTCTAAAATCATCTCCTACTCCTATAGGGTCAGGTTCCTGCTGTTGCTGTAAGGGACAGATTATTTTTCTAAAATCATCGCCTACTCCTATAGGGTCAGGTTCCTGCTGTTGCTGTAAGGGACAGATTATTGTTCTAAAATCATATCCTACTCCTATAGGGTCAGGTTCCTGCTGTTGCTGTAAGGGACAGTTATTTTCCCTATCCCCATTTTTTTGTAGGGCACTTGTCCTACTCTTACCCCCATTTTACTTCCTTTTGCAGCCCTCTAGCACTTGCCAGGACTTTTTTACAGCCATTTTTGTGCCGAAAAGTTCCCATTGACTTCAATGGGGTTCGGGGTCAAGTTCGGGTCAAGTTCGTTACCAAACCCATACTTTTTTGCGAAGTTCGGCCGGACCCACCGAACCCAAACATCCAGGTGTCTGCTCAACTCTATTTCTGATAGATTTTGATATAATTTGTTTTTGCCCTCAGTAGTATGGTGTGACTGTTTAAATTTTATAGCCATCCGTTTCGGGATTTATTGGAGCTCCTTTAGTGTCCTAGTTTTAATCAGGTCTTAGCACGTTTGCTTTGATTTGACTGTCAGCTACCAATGGCATTTGGGAGATTCTTGCAATTGACGATGAGATCTTATCGGTACGTCTGTGCTGGTCTCTTGTAAACACCTTGGCAAACAAAGTTTTGAACTAGAGGTCTCCCATTGACAAGTCTACTCTATGTTTACCACATAGGATATAGTTGTGTATACTGTCTATTATGTCTATGGTATATACCTCTAGCCTTTATTGTTCCTAAGGATTTTAGAACAAGGGAGTTTTTCTCCCTTCTTTTCCTTCGCTCTCTCAATTCTGACAGTTTTGTTTTATAACCTGTTCTAGGATAACTATCCCCCTTTTCTCTGCAACTGATTCCTATTTGTGTTCTTAGTTCAATTTTAAGTTGGATTTTATGTTTATGCCTCATTTGTTCTTTTTTATTTTTTATTTTCTTTTTTCTTTTTATTTTTTCTTTATGGTTTTGAATATCTGTAATTGATAAAGTGTCCCCAATGCTTGAAACTGACAATACAGGAAACTTTTGGATTATACAGATAGTTTTACTGTGGCATTTTATGTTGTAACTTTGTTTCTTCACTTGTCAGTTTTGCATCTGTCTTCTTCAGATGGGTTTGGATTTCACCCGGCCTTAAGAAGTGCTTCCATTAACTGCATCGCTCAGATTTTAGATTGCAGACACCCTCACCTGTTGGAGTCAGACTCCAGGAACACCTTTGATCACCTGAAGATGTTTTAAGCTAATGATAATTGCCGAATGTTGATTGGTTATTACATGCATTGTTTCGTCCTTTGTACTTTTGTACAGGGTGGGCCATTTATATGGATACACCTTAATAAAATGGGAATGGTTGGTGATATTAACTTCCTGTTTGTGGCACATTAGTATATGTGAGGGGGGAAACTTTTCAAGATGGGTGGTGACCATGGTGGCCATTTTGAAGTCGGCCATTTTGAATCCAACTTTTGTTTTTTCAATAGGAAGAGGATCATGTGACACATTAAACTTATTGGGAGTTTCACAAGAACAACAATGGTGTGCTTGGTTTTAACGTAACTTTATTTTTTCATGAGTTATTTACAAGTTTCTGACCACTTATAAAATGTGTTCAATGTGCTGCCCATTGTGTTGGATTGTCAATGCAACCCTCTTCTCCCACTCTTCACACACTGATAGCAACACCGCAGGAGAAATGCTAGCACAGGCTTCCAGTATCCATAGTTTCTAGGTGCTGCACATCTCGTATCTTCACAGCATATGGTTTTTTTATGGTTTTTATGGTCAGTAAAAACCAATACCGGGTGAGCTGCTCCTTTCAGGAGGTACCACCATTCCTCCAAAGCTGACTTGATGGCCAGCAATTTCCTATCACCGACATCATAGTTCCAGCAAGATGGTGCACCACCACATTATTGGTGTCAGTTTCGAGCATTCCTAGATGAACAGTTTCCGGGAAAGTGGATTGGTCGTCGTGGGCCAGTTGAATGGCCCCCAAGGTCTCCCGATCTGACCCCCTTAGACTTTTATCTTTGGGGTCATCTGAAGGCAATTGTCTATGCTGTGAAGATACGAGATGTGCAGCACCTGAAACTACGGACACTGGAAGCCTGTGCTAGCATTTCTCCTGCGGTGTTGCTATCAGTGTGTGAATAGTGGAAGAAGAGGGTTGCATTGACAATCCAACACAATGGGCAGCACATTGAACACATTTTATAAGTGGAAACTTGTAAATAACTCATGAAAGAATAAAGTTACGTTAAAACCAAGCACACCATTGTTTTTCTTGTGAAATTCCCAAATAAGTTTGATGTGTCACAAGACCCTTTTCCTATTGAAAAAACAAAAGTTGGATTCAAAATGGCCGACTTCAAAATGGCCACCATGGTCACCACCCATCTTGAAAAGTTTCCCTATTGAAAAAAGTGAATTGAACAAAAGTTGGATTCAAAATGGCCGACTTCAAAATGGCCACCATGGTCACCACCCATCTTGAAAAGTTTCCCCCCTCACATATACTAATGTGCCACAAACAGGAAGTTAATATCACCAACCATTCCCATTTTATTAAGGTGTATCCATATAAATGGCCCACCCTGTATATATATGATTGAATAGTCAGTTGCATTGTAGCTATGACTAAACATCCATTAGAAGGATGTGAAACGTGTTAGCTGTTTGCTCCATTTTTTCTGTATGGACTTTCCACAATAAAGCTTTGAAATCGGAGTGCTGCCTACCGGATCCTTTTTACTGCCATTTCAGGATTGCATCTACGTACCTGGCTAGCACCCCTGGGAAATCGAGGTTATCCCCTACTGGTGTTGTTATTGAGCGGTCTTTCTTTGCCTATATAATCCAAAGAGTGGTCGTGGGCAAGCAGAGGTCGGTGCAGGCAGCAAACAAGCAGGGCCAGGATAGCAGGGTCTCTGGAACACAGGAATCAGGTGTGGAATACAGGGATCAGGTGTAGGATAGCTAATTCACAGGTGTGCAGACGTTGTAGAACGGACAACACTTGCACCCTAGTGTTGTCCATTTAAATAGGCCGTCTGTGCCCGATGACAGCGTGCACCTGCTGCGTGCACGTTTGCTCCCGTGCATGCCCGCGCAGGGAATCGGCACAGCTGCTGGATTGTGCTGCGGAGCAGGGGACATTCCCTGACATATTCATACTATCCAGTAGGGATGGGCCAAACAACCCCCCAATTCAGTTTGCACCAGAACACCGCGAGCAGGCAAAAAGTTTGGGTGAACATGCAAACCCTATTAACCAGTTCCCGACCGCGCGCCGTATTTTCACGGCGGCAGTCGGGATGCTGAGCGCGAATCGCCGTAAAAAGACGAAAGAATGGGGAACCGCCGATGTAAACACGGCGGTTCCCCGCTCTGTTAGTGGGGGCATGGGTGATCTACTGATCCCTGTCACTGGGATCAGTTAGATCTCTCATGCCCATGTTAGCCCAACCCCCCCACAGTTAGAACACACTCAGGGAACACAGTTAACCCCTAGATCTCCCCCTGCAGGTTAACCCCTTCACTGCCAATGACATTTATACAGTAATCGGTGGACATTTACATTTCTGATCGCTGAATAAATGTCATTGGTCCCAAAAAAGTGTCAAAAATGTCCGACATGTCCGCTGAAATATTGCAGTACCGCTAAAAATCGCAGATCGCCGCCATTACTAGTAAAAAAAATAATAATAAAAACCCCAGAAATAAATTCTCACCATCCGTAAACGCGGCCACTTTTGCGCAAACCAATCAATAAATGCAGATTGCCTTTTTTTTATTACAAATATCAGGAATTATATAAATCGGCCAAAAACAGTGAAAAAAAATGTTTTTTTTTTGGATTTGAATTTTAGCAAAAAGTAAGAAATTTGGGTTTTTTCGCAAAATGATCACTCTTCTTTTGCTTATAGCGGCGAACAGAAATGACGCAGAGGCGATCAAATACCACCAAAAGAAAGTTCTATTTGTGGGAAAAAAAGGACGCAAATTTTGTTTGGGTGCAACGTCGCACGACCGCGCAATTGTCAGTTAAAGCGACGCAAAAAGTGCTCTGGTCCTAAAGCTGGAAAACCTTCCGGTTGGTAAGTGGTTAAAGTCTACATGGCTGTATTTCCAGGAGCCAATGCATGGACGTTGTTACATGCGCCTGATTGTGATATAATACCTTGTTCCTTGGCTCCTGGCTTAAACTACTAGCAATACTATCCACAACTTGGTCTGTGTATGTCCCATACAACCTTGCATGGCTGCCCCTCCCTATTTCGGCGGTGAGTGTGAATCGTTGGCGTTTTCCTGGTTTATACAATTATGTCTTTCTGTGATCCCCTGAGGAAGTCGTAAATCGGCGAAACATGCCGGAAATTGACACATTGAGACTGATATAATAGCCAACTACTTTGTCCACGACTGTCCATGTGGATTTGTATTATACTATCAATAGTGTTTCTAATGTTATGTGTCATTTTTAATATATGAATTTTTAAAGAATTTGAATTTTTTAATTCCTGGTCTATTATATTGTTTTTGAGCACTGCTAAAGTCCCCCCTTTGAACCCATGTTCTTGTTCTATTAAAGTCTATGGGACACGAACATGAAAAATCAAAATTGCACATTTTAAAGACTTATATGCAGGTTATAGCCATAAAAAATATATGGGGGTCTGGGTACTGCCCTAGGGGACATATATCAATGCAAAAAAAAAAAGCTTTTAAAACAATAGTTTTTGTCAGGAGCAGTGATTTTAATAAGTGAAACAATAAAAATTAAATATTCCTTTAACTACTTGCCGACCTCCGCAGGTAGAAAAATGGTGGCAATGTGACTCTGCTGCTCAAATCGCCGTCCACCATCAGCGCACTCTCATGCCTGCCGCATGCTGCGTGAGTGTGGCCGCAGGTCGGGCGGACTCGATGTCCGCCGGCGACCCACGATCGCCTACTACAAAGGAAGATCAGGGAACCACCGATGTAAACACGGCAGTTTCCCCTTCTGTCAGGTGGCATGACAGTGATCTACTGATCCCTGTTATCAGGATCAGTTAGATCTGTCATGTCCCTACCAGCCTAGCCTCCACACAGTTAGAACACAGTGAGGGAACATACTTAACCCCTTGATTGCCCCCTTAGTGTTAACCCCTTCCCTGTCAGTGATATTTATACAGTAATCAGTGGCTATTTTTAGATCTGATCAATGTCCCAAAAAAGTGTCAAAAGTGTCCGATCTGTCCACCGCAATATCGCAGTCCATTACCAGTAAAACAAAAAAATAAATAAAAACACCATAAATCCATTCTCATAGTTTGTAGACGTGATAAATTTTGCCCAACCCAATCAATAAATGGTTATTGTGATTTTATTTACCAAAAATATGTAGAAGAATACATTTTGGCCTGAACTGAAGAATAAACTTGTTTTTTATATGTTATGTTTTTATATGTATTATAGCAAAAAGTAAAAAATATTGCAATATCGCAAAAAATAAAAACCACAGAGGTGATCAAATACCACCAAAAGAAGGGGGGCGTGGCCGGCGCCCAACGAGATGGATGCTTAATCTCGGAGCTCCGCCATCCAGCCAGGAACCGATCCAAACAGCAGGGGCACACATCACCTTCCGTGCTAAAAACATTCACCACACCATCTACCCACTCCCGGGCTCCGGATATGGGAAACTAACGGGATTCTTCCCGTCCCAGCCTAGGCCTCCCAGACAAGATGGCGCCGGGAGGGAAGCCGCGTTACTCATTGAGCGCAACTCCCTAGAGGCTCTAGCCACTCTGCTACCATCAAGTCCTCGCTCCTCCACCGCATCCACGCCGTCTACCCGCAGCCCGGCAAAATCGAGGCAGAGGACGACAGAATCGGAGGGAACTCCAGAGGCCTACCCTATGGAGGTAAGCGCGGCTAGACCGCAAGCAGGGACAGCACATGGCGCTCCCCCGGATCCCTTCACCAACTACCCCACCACAGGCCAACCCTGAAAGATATGCTCTCTTCCCTCAAAGCCTCCATGCAGGAGACCATCCGCTCAGCCCTACGCCAATGCCAAACAGACATAGACGTTATAGGCCAAAGGGTAGACGATGTGGAGAAGCACATGGGTGACCAGACAACATCACACAATGTGTTAGTGGATGCATATAATGCCCAAGCTGAGGACTTAGAATAGATTAAAAATAAATTAGCGGATTTGGAGGACAGGTCCAGGAGGAACAACCTTAAATTAAGGGAGGTCCCCGAATCTGTCCAAACACCTCACCTCCCCCAATACACCCAGGAGCTCTTCTCCACTCTGGTCCCCACTTTAACACCCCTAGAAATCACCATCGATAGAATCCATAGAGTTCCGAAGCCCTCCTTTATCCCGGAGGAAGCACCCAGAGATGTGATTCTCAGACTGCATTTCTTTAAAGCCAAATAACTCATCCTGCTTGCCTCCCACAATCCTGACAACAGACCACCAAGGTTTGCCTCAACGCTCATCCTGCCTGACCTTTCCAGACATACACTTCAAAGCAGGCGCAACTTAGCAACCATCACAAAGGCCCTTCGCAATCACAAGATCACTCACAAATGGAGACATCCAGCTACTCTGATAATCACCCACAATGGAACTACTAACACAGTGACCTCGATGGATCAAGGCCTCTCCCTTCTCCGTCAGTGGGGGATACTACCAACCTCCCCCCAAACCCAACCAGCTGTGCCTACATCTGCCCACACAACCCAAGAGTGGCAATTGGTGACTCGGAAGAAACCCCCTAAAAAGCAGAAAGAGTCCCTCAAAGCCCCTGCTGACATGAACAACTCCAACTCTGCCATTCCTGGCCCTGGATAACCCTATGAAATGGTTATCATCCCCCTTCCATCTATCGCACGTTTAGTGGCGACCACATCGCAAAGTGTACCATATGTTTTGTTCTATATCTGTTTTTTTTCTCTTGTTTTTCTTTCTTGTTCTACTCTCCCTCGGTACCCACCTGCCTATTTGATCCTCATCCTCTCCACCTGACGAGAAGAACCAAGCTTCTATGGTCCTTCAAACAGACAACAACAAAGACGAAACGGCCCCCTGGAACAATGCAATATTCAAGGGACATCTCTACCCTCCACCTCATCTCAAAGTAAGTGACTTACATCACACCCCCCAGAACACCGAAATAAGACTGGGACCTTCAAGTGTGTATCCCTGAATGTTAAAGGGTTAAACCACCCTGCAAAGAGACATTCTATGTGGAAACAAGCTATCCAATTACAAGCAGATATCCTGTGCATACAGGAGACCCACTTCCAATCCACCCAAACTCCTAAATGCACCCACAAACTCTTCCCGCATGTGTTTCTCTCCTCTGCTCAACAGAAAAAAAGAGGAGTACTCCTAGCTATTTGTGACACTGTGACCTTTCAGCTAATTGACTCACTTTTAGACCCAGAAGGCCGTTTCGTCGTTTTGACCTGTGATATAAACTCACACCTTTTTACCCTCGCCTCCATATACGCACCCAACAAACACCAACACCGATTCTTGAGCAAAACTTTGAAGAAAATCTCCAAAATCAAATACGGAAATACGATTATATGTGGAGATTTCAACGCTAATTCTGACCCTCACTTGGACACAACATCCAAGCTGCTCAACAGGAAACCCCAACTCTCCACCCTCTTCCACAAAGAACATCTATATGATGTATGGAGATGTCAACACGCTTGTGAAAGAGACTACTGTTACTTCTCCCCCAGACACCATACCTATTCCAGAATAGACATGTTCATTACTGACCAATGGACCCTACAAAAAGTCTCTAAGTCTTTCATACATGATATATTATGGTCTGACCATGCTGCTATTTCAATAACAGTTGAGGAAGGGGATCCCCCCTCCGCAAACCCCATCTGGCGTTGTAACACTTCACTATTACAAAACCCCGAAATTGCCAAACTTCTAACCCAATGCTCTTCCGATTACTTTGATTCCAACAAAGATTCGGTTCGCAACCCATTCACCCTCTGGCAGGCACACAAAGCTGTCATGAGAGGCCACTTCATACAACAAGGAGCCAGGTTGAAGAGAAGCCGCAACTCCCAATTCAAGGAACTTACCTTTGAAATTCATACTCTTGAAACAACAAATAAAATCCAAACCCAACCCACACTCATTAAAAAACTCAACACCCTTAGGGATAAACTCAGACTTCTACTTCATGACCAATACGAAGGCCTGCTCCGCAACCTAAAACTCTCTCACTACGCATCAGCCAACAGAGCGGGGAAATTCCTAGCGCGTAGAATTAAAACAGCACGCACTAAAACTAGAATCCCCCACTTATTACACCCGACTCATAACCACAAAATAACAGATCCCCAATCAATAGCTGACCAATTCGCTGACTTTTACAGTTCCCTTTACAACCTCAACAATGACAAAGACACCCCACAACCCACAAACGAGACAATCCACTCCTTCCTAGAACATATCAACCTCCCTACCCTCTCGCAATCCCAACTAGAACATCTCAACGCCCCAATTGATGCCAATGAATTAAGCAGAGTTGTGGCTTCTCTCCCCCTGGGCAAATCTCCTGGCCCTGACGGGTTCACGAATGACTACTATAAGACATTCTTTAATATATTAGCTCCTCATATGCTCCAGATGTTCAATCAAGCAATATCAACGTCACAATTCCCAGAGGAAATGCTGAGGGCATATGTGGTGACAATTCCAAAACCGGGCAAAGATCCCAACACCCCCGCAAATTTTAGGCCCATCTCCTTATTGAATACGGACGTCAAAATTTTTGCCAAACTGCTTGCCCTGCGCATCTCCCAATCACTACCAACTCTCCTCGCCAAGCACCAGATGGGGTTTGTAAGGGGCAGACAACCCTCGGACGCCACTAGACGCGTCCTTAATCTCATTCACCAGGTTGACTCTGCTCGAACGCCTTCTCTCTTCTTGTCAGTAGATGCAGAGAAGGCGTTCGACAGAGTCCACTGGCAATATATGATACATGTCCTAAAAAAGTTTGGTTTCCAGGTTCCATACTACAAGCCATTCTTGCTCTCTACTCTAATCCTACAGCTCAAGTCTTCACCTCTGGCCTCCTATCTAAAAAATTTGATATATCCAACGGCACAAGACAGGGATGCCCCCTCTCACCAACTATTTTCAATTTAATTATTGAACCCCTTGCAGAGAAAATCCGCTCTGACCCACTAGTATCCGGCATACAATTAGGATCAATGAAACATCCCATAACCCTCTTCGCAGATGACATCATTCTCTCTGTCACCAACCCCCTCTTCTCACTACCAAGACTCCACCAAATTCTTTTGGAATTCTCCACCACTTCCTACTACAAAGTTAACTTCTCCAAATCTTTAATCCTAGAAATAAATATCCCACCCTCCCTCAAATCTAAACTACAATCCACCCTACCTTACGAGTGGACCAACATTTCCATCCCTTACCTAGGAATAACACTCGCTCCAAATCTCTCATCCCTAATTCATGTGAATATTAAGGCACTCTCACAAAAAGTCAAACAGCAACTCCAACACCTCCAAGGTGCAGACCTCTCTTGGACAGGTAAATCTGCTTCCATAAAAATGATAATACTCCCCCAAATTCTATACGTTCTGAGAGCCCTCCCAATTTCTATCCCTCAACATCACCTCCACAAACTATCCTCACAACTGACCGCGTTCATATGGAATCATAAAAAACCTAGATGCTCACAAAAAACTTTACATAAACACCCCTCATGCGGGGGTTTGGGATTTATCAATATCCAGGACTACTACTGGGCAATCAAACTATCCCAACTGAAACAGTGGTTCAACACTGACAGCCCCTCTATATGGGTCGATATGGAAAGAGCAATCTCTCCCTCTGATCACCTAGTCTCCCTCCTCCTAAGAGATTCCTGGATCCCCTGGAAACTCTCTAAACTCCCCTACACCATAGCTGACTCCATTAGAGCCTGGAGACACCTGCTCAAGGCCCACCCAGACTCCATACAAATACAACTCCCTCCCATCCCAATCCAATCCCTCACATCATCCATCCCTTTCCTCAACGTCAAGAACTTAATCTCCAAAGGCCTTGATACGGTCCAAAAATTCTATGATGGCCCTTCCATCAAATCTTGGGACGATCTACGTACGCTCCACGACCTTCATCAGAACATCCATTTTAGCTATTCACGCATCACACACTTCCTCTCCAAACACCCCCTCCCCATCATCCACATTCCCCAGAAGGCGTGGGACTTTTTCTTCAATTCCCCCAACCCCAAAACCAGTGGCACATCCCTTTTCTACAACTTACTCCATAACAAACTCTTATTCACCAAAGACTCTCACATACTAAAATGGGAAAAAGACCTAAACAAACAATACTCCCTTCGTGAGTGGCAAACAGCTATTCGCTCCACACGCAAATTCTCCCACTGCACAGCCCACTGGGAACTCATGTACAAAATCCTTATACGCTGGTACTATACACCAGCAAACATTGCCACATTTGCCCCAGACCTATCCCCACTATGCTGGCACAACTGTGGCATGACAGGGAACCTTCTCCACATGTTCTGGAGCTGCCCCACCCTCTCCACCTTCTGGACACAGGTCTTCGACCTCATATCTAAAATTAGCCAAAATAACACCATACCAGATACAGCGTTAGCTACTCTTAATCTTAACATTGACACCTTCCCCCCCATGC
>BLSH010015343.1:642558-664577 GCA_018402905.1 Glandirana rugosa
CATGGTGGATAGAACAACAGCTTACCCCTTCCGCTCCTTATACCACACTTATACCACATATATACCACATATACCATTTCTTCTTGTAAAAACATACACCCAGATATCCTCTCCCCTTCCACAACCTTCCTCCAACAGGCATCAGGTGCCAACCCCGATACTCCTTATTTCCTTATCTCACCTGACACTCTCTTCCTCTCTCTCCTCTATTGGCTCTACCCTCTTACTTCTCCCTCCTCTATTCTACTCTACCTTACCTGATAATCAGTGCATTGTACTATATTGTTCTTGCTCTGCCTCAAGCCGCAATACCCTCTACTTGTTGTTTACTACAATCTATGTTGTATCCACAATAAGCCGGGGAATGCCCAGAGGCTTTGTTTTGTTTTGTATTCTTATAAGAAAATAATAAAAAAAGGATTTATATAAAAAAAAAAATACCACCAAAAGAAAGCTCTATTTGTGGGGAAAAAAAGGACGTCAATTTTGTTTGGGTACAGTGTCGCACGACCGCGCAATTGTCATTTAATGCGACACAGTGCCAAATTGCAAAAAGTGCTTTGGTCGGGAAGGGGGCAAATCCTTCTGGGGCTGAAGTTGTTAAATATCATGGGGGGTCTCCTTGGTCTGCCTGTAAAGTGGCATATCTGTGTGATGTGTAGAACAGTGCCGAAGCAAAATTACATTTCTAAAGGAAAAATGTCATTTAAACTTGCTCGCGGCTGTATTGTATTGCCGGATCCCAGCAATATAAATGAAAAATCAATGAAAAAAAATGGCATAGGGTCCCCCCAGTAAAGGGAACTCCAAAATCCATACCAGACCCTTATCCGAGCAAGCAGCCTGGAGCACAGGATGGGGGGTGAACGAGCACCCCCCCTCCTGAACCATACCAGGATATATGCCCTCAACATGGGGGTGGGTGCTTTGAGGCAGGGGAGGCTCTGCGCCCCCCCACCCCAAAGCACCTTGTCCCCATGTTGATGGGGACAAGGGCCTCTTCCCGACAACCCTGGGCTGTGGTTGACGGGATCTGTGGGTGGGGGGCTTATCGTAATCTGGAAGCCCCCTTTAATAAGGGAGCCCCCAGATCCCACCCCCCATGTGAATGGGTATCTGGTACATCGTACCCCTACCCATTCACCAAAAAAGTAAAAACCACAGGAGACAGTTTTGGACCAATCCTTAAAAAAAAAAAAAAGTCCCGCGATAAACATCCATCGTCAATCACGGAGCAGACAGACCAAAAAATGTTAAAAAATGAAAAACGCATCTGCCACTTTCAGAGGTGACTCGCCGAATGGGCTGTCTTCGGTTTGACAGCTCTTATATAGACAAGAGGGGGCCCCACCCCCTCTGACATCACATGCTGTCAGAAGGGGCAGGGCCATTCGGTTACGTCACCGGGTGGCCCCGTCCTTGCCTATATAAGAGCTGTTAAACCGAAGACAGCCCATTCGGTGAGTCGCCTCTGAAAGAAGCGGATGCATTTTTCATTTTTTATAATTCTTCGGTCTGGCAGCGCTGTGATTGACGATGGATGTACATCACAGGACACTTTTTTATTTTTTAATAAAGAAGTTGTCAAAAATTGTCTCCTGTGGTTTTTACTTTTTGACACTTTTTTGGTGAATGGGAGGGGTACAATGTACCCAATACCCATTTACATGGGGGGGGCGGGATCTGGGGGCCCCCTTGTTAACCACTTCAGCCCCGGAAGGATTTACCCCCTTAATGACCAGAGCACTTTTTACAATTTGGCATTGCGCTGATTTAACTGGTAATTGCACGGTCATGCAATGCTGTACCCAAACAAAATCTGTGTCCTTATTTCCCACAAATAGAGCTTTCTTTTGGTGGTATTTGATCACCTCTGTATTTTTTATTATTTGTGATATAAACGAAAAAAGACCAGAAATTTTGAAAAAAAATTACATTTTCTACTTTTTGCTATAAAAAAAATACAACAGACTCAATTTTAGTCATACATTTGGCCAAAATGCATTAAGCCACATGTTTCAGATATAAAAAAAAATCAACGAGCATATATTTATTGGTTTGCGCAAAAGTTATAGCGTCTACAAACTAGGGTACATTTTCTGGAATTTATGCAGTTTTTAGTTTGACTACCTATCGTATTTCCTGAGGTGCAATATTGAAAGGGCAGTACAACCCCCCCCCCCCCCAAATTACCCCATTTTGGAAAGTAGACACCCCAAGGAATTTGCTGAGAGGCATATTGAGGCCATTGTATATTTTATTTTTTTGGCACAAGGGATTGAAAAATGACAAAAGAAGAAAAATAAAAATGACACAAAGTTGTCACTAAATGCTTACACTTGCCATGGGTATATGTGTATACCCCAAAATACATACATATGTATATACATACATACATATATCATATATATGACAAAATATAAAATATTCCATGAATTCAACATGCCTCTCAGCAAATAGCTTGGGGTGTCTACTTTCCAAAAAGGGGTAATTTGGGGGGATTTTAAACTGTCCTGGCATTTTATGCCCAACATCACCCTGTCACGTACTTTGTAGTAGGCTGTCTTTTGTAGGAGGAGATCACTCATACAGTTCTGGCTCTGAACCCACTGGAGTGGTTTCAAGAGCACAGCGAGGTAGGAGTGCCTCTGTAATGCAGCAGCAGACTGGACGGATAGATGCTGACTCCCGGATGAACTGGTAGAAGGCAGTAGCCAGCAGATGAGGCAGATGCAGGTCAGCGATCCCAGGAACTGGATGCAGAAACAGACTAAAGCATGGTGAGACAAGCTGTGCCAAACATAAGCAGGCATATATGGCAAAACGGCAGGCAAAGAGTAGTCAGTAAACAAGCAAGATTCGGGAAGCAGGTAAAGTCTTTGAGCAAAGTCAAGGCAAGCCGGGTCAGGATAGAAGAAGACTGGATAGTCAGACAGGCCGGGTCACTATCAGCAGGTTCAGGATAACACAGGGGTAACACTGCAGATCAGACAGCACTGCACTGGTGCAGTTGTTGTCTCTTTAAAGGCCAATGGATGCCAAAGCACATTAGTGTGTTAGTGTTACTGCAGGTTTTAACAAGGCAACATGAAATACAGGATGCGTTTTCAAAGAATCAGGTAAAGAAAGTTCATACGATACCTCATTTATTTTCTTCTTTACTGGGAATGGTCCAATGAACTTGGGTGCCAACTTCTTAGATGGACAAGCTAGCCGGAGATTTGCTGTGGAAAGCCATACCTGATCACCAGTCCGCAGATACAGTTCTCCTCTTCTTTTATCGAAAGCTCTTTTGTTGTCTGCCTGTGCTTTTGCCACTGCCTCTTGTAGAATCCTGTTGTTATGATTGAGAAAGTCCACTGTGTTCTGTACTGATGGACTGTAGATTCTGGGATAAGGTCAGGCAAAAATGACAAATGGAACCCATAATTAGCAAAAAAGGGAGATTGCCCTGTGGCTGAGTAACTGGCATTATTGTATACAAGCTCTGCTAGTGGCACTAATGACACCCAATTGTCCTGGGCAAAGGATGTGAAACAACGAATATACTGCTCAAGTATTTGATCAGTTTGTTCTGTTTGTCTGTTTGTTTGAGGATGATAGGCTGAGGAAAAAGCCAACATGATCTTTAGTATTTCACATAAGGCCCTCCAGAAGCGTGAGGTAAATTGCACCTCTTGATCCGATACGATGTTTGCAGGAACTCTGTGCAATCTTACAATTTCTTTAATAAACACTCGGACAGTCTCCATGACAGATGGGCAAAAAATTGGCCATCTTCGACAGACCATCTACCACTACATAAATTGCCATGCAATATTCAGAAGGCGGGAGTTCTACGACAAAATCCATAGAGATCATCCTCCAAGGCCTATCCGGTGTGGATAAAGGTTTTAGTAAGCCCCAAGCTTTGCTTCTGGCCGTCCTACTTCGGGTACAAACAGGACAGGAGTTCATGTACCTATTGCAAAATTCTGCTAAGTTAGACCACCAGAATGTGCGCTGTACCAGTTCGGAGGCTTTATGGATACCGAAGTGACCTGCCAGTAGATGATCATGCAACAGCCTCAAGACCTGGTCTCCTTTCCATAGCAAGTTATCCCTGGGTATGAGAATCACCCCAGCAGGATTAGGAATCTTTGTGGAAGTCTGTTTAATTTGTGAAATGAGATCCGTCTGGCAAGATGGTACCAGGAACGGATAAGCCCTTGGAATAATCATACATACAGGATAGGGCATCCGGTTTTGTGTTCTTTGATCCAGGTTGGTAAATGGTATGGAAAGAGAAATGTGAAAAAAACAAGGCCCATCTAGCTTGCCGAGGTTTAAGTCATTTAGTGGCTCTTAAATACTCAAGATTCCTATGATCAGTATATATTAGAATAGGGTGAGTTATGCCTTCTAACAGATACCTCCATTCCTCCAAAGCTGCCTTGATTGCCAGTAAATCGCCGACATCATAATTTCTGAAGTTTTCGTTAGATGAACGCCACAGGATGCATCAAGTCTTTGGTTCCCTGGCACTGGGAAAAAACTTGTACCAATAATGAATGTAGTGATTTCAAAATAAAACACCAATAGTGCAAAGAAAGTTCATGTGCAAATAAATCCAATGAAGGTGCTCTTGTGTTTAAAATGCTTGAAATTATCCAAAGTGCTGCATGCTTCAAAAAAGTAATGTGGGGTATCGCCCCCCTATGCGTCCCTACTCGCCAAAAGACAGTGACCACCAGCTTTTCAGTCTGGAGGTTTAACAGGTTTTTGGAATCATTATTCCTCTGTGGCAAGCCAAGAGCTCAAACGTGGTCCAACATACTCATCAAAAATCCAAATGCAAGGGAGAAGAGGAAACCAATATAGTGAGATAACCATTCTGGAGTAGGGAGAACCATTCTGGAGTAGGAACTCTGAGCTCGAGTGGTATCATGACCCCGGAAGGGCTGGACATTGTTTGTGTGGATGCAGCAGGAGACGCTGAGGCCAAGGCAGTGCTAGGTGATGCCAAGACAGTGCCTCTGTAATGCAGCAGCAGACTGGACGGATGGATGCTGACTCCTGGATGAACTGGTAGAAGGCAGATGAGGCAGATGCAGGTCAGCGACCCCAGGAACTGGATGCAGAGACAGAATGAAGCAGGGTGAGACAAGGCGGGTCAAACACAGGCAGGCATATATGGCAAAACGGCAGGCAAAGAGTAGTCGGTAAACAAGCAGGATTCGGCAACAGATATCAAGCAGGTAAAGTCTATGAGCAATGTCAAGGCAAGCCGGGTCAGGATAGCAGAAGGCAGGATAGTCAGACAGGCCGAGTCATTTTAGGTAAATCAGGTATCAGCAGGTTCAGGATAACACAGGGGTAAAGCTGCAGATCAGACAACACTGTACTGGTGCAGTTGCTGTCCCTTTAAAGGCCAATGGGCGCCAAAGCACATTAGTGTGTGTGCGCAGTACCCGCTCCCGCCCATGCGAACACGCACGCACCGGCGATCCATCAGGAAGACTTCTGTGCGAACCTCCGCATGCATGCGCACATGCCCGTGAGGACGTGGCGACAATCCGAATCCCTGACACACACCCACTCTTCTAACCATTTGAACCACCAAGTCCTTTCTGATACTTTTTGTTTACATGAAAAAAATATTTATTTTGCTAGAAAATTACTTTGAACCCCCAAACATTATATATTTTTAAAGCAGAGGCCCCATAGATTAAAATGGTGGGTGTTGCAAATTTTTTTTCACAAATTATCTGCGCAGCAAATTTTCAAATGCAATTTTTTGGGAAAAAAAACCTTTTTGAGTTTTAATGACCAAAAACACACAATATTGCCCAAATGTTTGGTGAAATATAAAAGATGAGATTATGCCAAGTACATAGATACCAAACATGATATGCTTTAAAATTACACACACCCACATAGCGGCGACAAACTATATACATTTTTAAAAGCCTTTACAGGTTACCACTTTAGAATTACAGAGGAGGTCTACTGCTAGAATTATTGCCCTCAATCTGAAGTTTGCGGTGATACCTCACATACATGGTGTAATTGCTGTTTACATACGACACGAGACGGACGCTTGCATTCACCTTTGCGCACATGCACGGGGGGACAGGTATGCATTTCTATTAATTTTGTTTTTTCTTTTATATTTACACTGTCCCTTTCATTTTTTAAATCATTTTTATTGTTATCACTTTAGCCCTTTAGTGGCCATATGTAGTTGCAGGTACTCTTTTTGGAAAAAAAATTGGGGTCTATTAGATTCTAGATCTCTCCTCAGTCCTTAAAGCATCTGACTACACCAAAATCGGTATGATAAGAGGCTTTACCGATTTCCCAATGGCGCTGTTTATATCTGGCGAAACAAAAGTCATGAAATGCTCATAGCTTCCGGTTTCTTAGGCCATAGAGTTGATTGGAGCCATTCTAATCTTTGATCAGCTCTATGGTCAGCTGATGGAACCACCAGCTGCATTCTCAGGTTCCCAGGGGGGACAGGAGAGTCCGAGAAAACCATGGAAGACGGTGGGAGGGGGGACCTTCCCTCCCACTGCTGGTAAAAGCAGTCTAACGCCTAATTAGCTGCTAGGATTGATTTTACATGAAAGCCAACTGCCGGCTGAAAAGAATGATACCAAGATGATACATGCAAGCATCATTCTGGTATAACCACTCCAAGTCCAGCAACATACCAGTACATCGCTGGTCCTTGTTGGGCATATATTGTAATGTTCTTTTTTTATGCAGCATGTGAATGAAAAAATAGAATCAATCAATCGGTGGTATGCCCACCATTGGAAAACCGCTCTGCATCCACCCACTTCTAATGGTGGGCATAGCACCATTCTAAAAATATATGCCAAAGCATAGGAGCAATCTGCCCCTATGTCCACCCCTGCCCCTATGCTTCAACATACATGTTCTTTTTTTAACTGTGGTTGTGCAATCACCTCCTACAGCACTGGAGCCACTGATTTACGTATCGTAGGAGCAAACACTGTTGCTGTCAAGATAAATAAATCAGTGCTGCAGCTGAATGGCATACCTGCAATGCAAATAATGGTTAACAATAAAACACAGTAAACAGTAAAGTATAACCTGCAAACCATACCTGCAAAGCAAACATGATAAAACACAGTAACAATAAAACATTACAGTTAAAAAAAACAGAGCAGAACAATAGAGCGAGAACAATAGAGAGAGAATAACAAGAAAACTACAACTATTTTTGGCTTTTTTATTTTATATATATTTTTTAAACTTTTTTTACACTTTTATTTGGGTCTCTAAAAAATGTGATGGCATCTTTGGAGTCCCTGTGAATGTGTTCTCTAGGACTATGCAGTGCTGTACCCTACGCTAATACTCCACTAGTGTGTGGCAGCAATGGAAATATTCACTGATGCAGAGACTGGGCTGGTCAGGACAGGAGGGACAATAATAGCAGGTCCCACGCCTATATCCATGTCGTCTACAGACACAACATCTTCTTTGGGGTGATCTTTGGGTAGAGGTACCACGGAGGACTTCTGGGAAGTGCCTCTCATATAGCCGGCTCACTGAATTTGGATTGGGAAGTTGGGGCACAGCACCGTCTGGAAACAGAAGGGCTGGGTTGATCTCTTCCTGGAATTTAAGGAAAGATCCAGTTTGTCCTGGCACTTTGTATAGCACATAAGCATTCAGCAGAGCCAATTGAAATAGGTATACAGACACATTTTTTGTACCAGCATCTGACTTTGCAGGCAATTATGTACAGCGCCAACAACTGGTCGTTGAAGTCCACCTCTCCCATATTAAGGTTGTATTCATGGACACAGAGGATGGAGGTCAGAACGAAAACATTCCGGCTGTCCCTCCACTTCCCTGCAAGCAAATTATTACTTCTCAACCAGGCTCTCTCCCCCATCTAAGTCGGGAATCTACAAGTCATTGGGGAAGCCCCGGTGATTAGATCGCATGGTGCCACATGTGCCAATTCCATGATCAAACAAGTGACTAAAAAGTGGCACACTTGTGTAATAATTGTCCACGTACAAGTGGTACCCCTTTCCGAATAAGGGTGACACCAAGTCCCAAACATTCTTGAAAGCTCTCCCTATGTAGTCTGGGCAGTTGGGGGGCTCGATGTGATTATCTTTTCCCTCATTAACCATAAGACTGTATGTATAGCCTGTGGACCAGTCACAGAGCTTGACCCTATATCTGGCACGCTTGCTGGGGAGATACTATTTGAAAGCAAGACGGACAGAAAATGTAATCAGGGACTCATCTACACAGACAACTTGATCGGGAATAAACAAGGCTGCGGATTGTTGGTTGAAGTGTTTTACAGGGGCTGAATTTTGTGGAGTCGAGGGTCACCTCGAGGACGACAGAGTTCATTGTCATTAAAATGCATGAACCACAAGATCTGCTCGTATCTAGCCCTGGTCACTGAAGCAGAGAACACAGGCATATGGTGAATTGGGTCAATGGACCAATATGACCGCAACTCACTTTTTTTACATATGCCCATGAGGAGGGATGGGCCCAGAATGTTCTTAAATTCTGGAACCGTAACAGGTTTCCAGTCTCTGGCAAATGTCAAATGGGGATTAGCGGCCATGAATTGACCAGCATACAAATTGCTTTGGTCCAAAATAGATCTATAGAGATCTTCCGTGAAAAACAGTGAATAAAAATCAAGGGATGTAAAATCAACTGTTTCCACCTGAATTCCGGGTTGGCCAATGAATGGGAGAAGTACTGGGCACTGCATCAGTGGTGGGTTGCCAATCAGAGTTAGCATATGCAGTGGGAAGGGCACTATCGGTTCTACGAGCCTGTCTTTGTCTTCTTGGTGGCTGCAGGGCACTACTTGTGCTAGCCACTGCACCAGCTTGAACTGTACTTATGGGATTCTCCACGTCACCAAGTGTTACTGCAGTGCTGGTTTGTCTATGACCAGGGTGTGCTAGGCCGCTGGTGCTTGCCAGTTCACCAGAAGGATGAGCGGCACTAGTACTGGCTCTCTGCTCCATATGAGAGCCCTGCGGTGTCTTGAACCTCAACAACCAAAGAATGGAGTCGGGTAAGCCTGACCTTAGCAGGGACCACTACCCCGTCGTCAGAGCTATCTGTCAGAGCGCAGCTGCTCTTTACAGGTTCATATACTGAGCCTGAATCTGACAGTGGAGCTTCCCCTTCACTCTTATCTTTCATGCTCAGCAATGTGTAGGCCTCTTCGCTAGTGGACCTCTGGACATTTTGGCCTCTAAATGTATAGGTACACTAGTGTGACTCACAGGCAAAAGAGCATCTGGTTGTCAGATCCTGCTTCAATTGCTACCAAAAAATGAACTGTTAGCATTCGCAGGGATCAGGCGTGACTCTGCGAAAGCTGCAGCTATGCGTGTTGTGTTTTGTAAGTGATAGTGATCTATTAATACTGCACTTGGGTGGGCTGGCCTGGGCGGAGGGGCTAAACAAAGGTGCTAGCAGGTATCCAGGTTGATTCTGCTGACTCCATGTTTTTGGGAACACTAAATTACTGGGGACTCTAATATAGTTCTGATCAGATCAAAGATATTGATTCATACACAGATAGAAGGAATCTAGTAATGGAGAAATCTAGTGTGTGTGTTAGATTACCTGCACTAATCTGACCCTGCCTGGTATTTACACTGACCTAGCTCACGCTAAAACCTATCTGATGTCACCCACCGTGTGATCAGGGGGTTAAAACCTTTATTAGGTATATTTGGCGGGTAACCTGATGCTATAAAAAACTACCTAGCTTATTAGCGTCACCTGTGACACTAATACGGTGATTACTGGTAACGGGGTGAAAGGGTTAACTGGGGGTGATCAAGGGGTTAAAACCTTTATTAGGGGTTCATGGGGCATACCCTAAACCTACCTGGGCCTACCACTAACTACCCTTACACTGTTTAGTGTCACAAGTGACACCAGTGCAGTTATCAGTGAAAAATCTGAAAACTGCACTAAGTGACAGAGTAACAGGGAGTGAAGGGGTTAACTAGGCGGGCGATCAGGGGGTGATTAATTGTGTGCCTATGTGTCCTGGTGTCAGTGTAGTGTTGTGTACATGTCTTCTCCTCCTGCTGGAACTCAAAAGGGCTCCACGAGCCATCTCTTCTTCTGCCTGTGTTTATATTCCACAGGCAGAGGACAGTCTGCCGTTCGCCAACATCAGCAGGAGTTCAGCGAATGAGCGAACACCCAACTTATGTTCGACTCGAACATCGGGACCATCCCTACTATCCAGCCATTGTATAATATGTGTTAACTAACACGCTAATGTTAATTAAAGATAAAATGTGCCTTCTCTAAAATTTCAGCCATACCAAGCTTTTCACATTAGGTCCAGCCACTGTACAATATGTCTATTGTCTCTGAAATAATACACTCTAATTTTTATTTCAGGATGAAAGCTATCACATCATTCATTTTAGATTGTGGTCATAATAAGCTGCTTACAAACTGTGTAGCCATTGTACAGTTTGTGTGGGCATTTTTCTCAAATAATACATTCAAATATTTCAAGATAAAATCTGCTTTTTCTATCCCTCTAACACTGAGGCCAAACCAATCTGCTTACATACTGTCCAACCACTATATAATACTTGCAAAAATTGTGTCTGAAATTATACACTATACTTTTTGGGTTCAGGATAAAAACTGGTATGTCTCTTATCTTGGGCCCTTACCAAGCTGCTTACATGCTGTCAAGCCATTGTTCAATAGATGTGACTATTACATTTAAAATAATGAACATAGATTTTTTCTTGAAGATAAGAATGCCTTATCTCTCCCTCCTATATTGTGGGCTTACCAATCTGCTTACATACTGTCCAGATACACTACACTATATGTGACTTTTGTTTATGAAAAGAAAACTAAATACCGCAGATTTCCAAGAAACTGCTAAATATATCAGGACATTAAGAGGTGCATATATTTTCCAGTATGTATTTCAAGGAGTTCTCAAAGTAAACATTTTAAAATGTATTTTTATTAATATTAATTTAAAAACGCATTAAAAAATCAAATCACAGATCAAATATCCTTACAACATCCATATTCTCCTGCCTGTCTCCCTATTATTCATAATTATCTTAATGTACAAGTGGATTCAAATATAGACATCACTTATTTTTTACGTAGTTATTGAAATTGTTATTGAAATATGACTGTATAATTGGGGAGATTTAATAAAGCTCCAAATTCTGTGTGCTCCAGACTTAGTAAATATCCCTCAATGTTTATTTTATGTTAAAACTTGCCCGGGCTCTCCCTTTTATATTGTGGCCTAACAAAGCTTCTTAAATACTATTCAACTACTGTACAATATTTACCATTATCTGCTTGCATACTGTACAGCCACAGCACAACAATTGTGGCTATTGTCTTCTACAAATAATACACTCTCTAGTTCATAAAATGAGACTTCTCTCCTTCTTACATTGTGGCCTTACCAAGCTGTCTACATTAGTGCCCACACATGTCTGCCCGGCATGTGGCAGAACATTTGGTGCCCGTATTGGTCTTAACAGCCACCTGCAGAAACACTGTGGACAGCCAATAACCTGTTAGATATCAAGGTTCTCTTCAAAAAACGATGGATGAACAACAAGCCACAATATATTATATTATATTGGCTCTGAAATAACCCACTCCAATGTTTATTTTAGGCTAAAATTCTCTTATATTGCAGTCTAACAAAACTGCTTACATACTGTCCAGCTACTGAACACTTTTTGTGGCTAATGTCTTTCAGATAATACACTAAGTTTCTTACGCTTCAAATATTTTTTTTTTAAAAGATTAGGATGACAAAGGATTACAAAAAACAAAACAAAACAAAACAGTCAGTACGCAGTCAAGCATACAGTAAATTGAAAGTGATGTCACAGGCCCAACATGTCTACAGTGACACAGAACATATACAATGCCATGATAGAAAATCAAGGGAACATCAATGGCAGTTAAAAGGTTAATAAGGGAGAAAATAATTTACTCTTCAATGAACATAACACATTCATATATGGTCTATGCATCCAAGGCTATACTCTATTTTTATTTTTAAATAAAACTTGCCTTGACTCTTTCAATCTGCTGTTTACTGAATGGTCCTGATGCTAGTCAATTTCTACCAAACACATAACTAAAGCCTCTATTTTTAATTTTTTATGAATAATTGGGGAATTGGGAATGTGGAGTTATGGTTTTGTAGTGGTTTTGTGCAGTCTTATTTTACATATTATGAAAAATTTAAGATAATACCGTGTGATTTTTTAATAAAAATAGTAAATTACACATCCAAAATATGTGATGTCAAAATATGGCGTTGCTGATGCTGGAAGTCACACTGTTCTGCAACACCAAAGGATTGGCATTTTTCTGATGTTTGCCTCAAAGTTGCATGTAAAAGAGAACCATCTCCTCTTTGTATGTTATTTATTTATTTATTTAATTGTGTGTTTTTTTGCATAGGTACGTGCCAGTTCCAATGTCTTCATTCATTATTTTTGACTTCTAGACTTAAAAATGTTCAAATTTGTTTTATTTTACAATTGGAATGTAAAAACGCTTAGAAAAAATTTGGTTTCTGGGAATTAGGGATGAGTGGAGACATTTTTGCAAAAAGTTCAGTACTAGCTGCCAGTAATTCAATTCACTTTTTATTCCACAGCTAGAATGATTATTGCCTTTCATTACAGCCATATTTGTTAAATTGCCAGTGCTCACTACAACATGTCAGAATTTTTTTTCTGCTTTAAAACTCCTCTTTGACAAAAGAATGGTGCTGTTGTCATTATAAGGTTAAGTTTTACTCCTTAATTCTGAACATCATTTACTCAACAAACTGTTAGGCACTAGTATTTAGAGTTATAGCCAAAGGCAAGCTATGGGTACAGAATCAACAAAGTCAGGGTCAAATTCAGAGTCAAGTGCATTCATTTGTTTTCTAACAAACCTTTTCATCAAATTCATTATCAAGATATTTCTCTACTGTTTTTTGTAACACTACTACACTCCTTTTTGGTGAATGGATAGGGGTACAATGTACCCCATACTCATTCACATGGGGGGGTCGGGATCTGGGGGCCCCCTTATTAAAGGGGGCTTCCAGATTCTGATAAGCCCCCCACCCGCAGACCCCCACAACCAATGCAAGGGTTGTGGGGATGAGACCCTTCCCCCCATCAGCATGGGAACAAGGTGCTTTGAGGGGACCCCAAAGCACCCTCCCCATGTTGAGAGCATGGGGCTTGGTAGGGTTCAAAGGGGGGGCACTCACTCATCCCCCCTCCTGCCCTGCCAGGCTGCATGCTCAGATAAGGGCCTGGTACAGACTTTGGGTGGGACCCCCATGCATATTTTTAATTTTGGTGCGGGGTTCCCCTTAAAATCCACACCAGAACTGAAACTGAAGGGCCTGATGCGGACTTTGGGGGGAACCCCACACTATTTTTTTTTTAAATCTTGGTGCAGGGTTCCCCTTAAAATCAATACCAGACCCGAAGGGTCTGGTATGGACTGGGGGGAACCCTATGCAATGTGTTTAGGTGATTTTTATCTTTATTGCCGGGAACCAGCAATACATTACACCCGCAAGCAATTTTAAATTACATTTTTTCCTTTACAAATGTAATTTTGCAGTGGCACTGTTGTTTTTTTTTTAAACAATAGATTTTTATTGAAAAGTTCAAGGTAAAAGTACAGCAGCTCATATTAGTACATATTCAAAAACACATAAACAAGGTTATCCAGACTAACATTATATATATACAGAGAATATACATGGGTTGTTGAGACAAATAATTCCCTTATTCCTGATTGGGAACATGCAGTAGTCAGGACTAGATTGGGTGCAGTAAGGGGTCAGTGTTGTTGTCCATCTCACAGAACAGTGCGATCTTTTAAACAATATTGGGTTAATAAAATGGTTCATACTGGAAACTATGTTTAAACAATCCTACATGTCTCTGAGGTGGAATTCCCATGGTATATTATGGGGGGAGGTAAGTACAATGGCTATAGGTGCAGTGGTGCAGTAGCCCTGTTTTGAGAGGACGCATGATAAGAAAAAAATTATAATCGTAAACATACATCAGCTTACAAATGAGACGAGGCCTTACTAGAGGCTAACTATATTTCCCATGCGGTAGCACTATTCTAAACATCACACAGATGCGCCACTTTACAGGCATACCAAGGGGACCCCTCAAGCACGATATTTAAAGGAATATTTCATTTTTATTTTTTTACTTTAATCATTATTAAAATCACTGCTCCCGAAAAACGGTTGATTTAAAAACTTTTTTTGCATTGATACATGTTCCCTAGGGCAATACCCAGGTTTCCATAAACTTTTTAGGGCAATAGCTTGCATATAAGCCTTTAAAACGAACACTTTTGATTTTTCATGTTTGAGTCCCATTGATTTTAATAAGGTTTGCATGCTCGCACAAACATATTGCCTGTTCGCAAGTTCTGGTGTGTGCCGAACCGGGGGGGGGGGGGGCGGCGTTCGGCCCATCCCTACCATTGAGTATGCTGGCCATGAAAGAACTGGGATATGTTCAGCTTCTAGGAATTGTGTACAGATCATGAGGTGATGGTTGTGGACCAATGGCACAACAATGGGCCTCAGGATCTCGTTACGGTATCTCTGTGCATTCAAAATGCCATCAATAAAATGCACCTGTGTGAGTTGTCCATAGCATATGCCTGCCCATACCATAATCCCACCGCCACCATGGGCCACTCGATCCACAATGTTGACATCAGTAAAATGCTCACCCATACGACACCATACACGCTGTCTGCCATCTGCCCTAGCAGTGAAAACCGGGATTCATCAGTGAAGAGAACACCTCTCCAAAGTCCTAGTCGCCATCGAATGTGAGCATTTGCCCACTCAAGTCAGTTACAATGACGAACTGCATTTAGGTCGAGGCCCGATGAAATTCTTTGGTTATGCGAACCGATTGTTGCAGCAGCTGTCCAGGTGCCTGATCTCAGACGATCTTAGAGGTGAAGATACTGGATGTGGAGGTTCTGGACTGTGTGGTTACACGTGGTCTGCAGTTGTGAGGCCGGTTGGATGTACTGCCAAATTCTCTGAAACGCCTTTGGAATCGGCTTATGGTGGGGAAATGAACATTTAATTCTAGGGCAACAACTCTGGTGGACATTCCTTCAGTCAGTATGCCAATTGTGCTCCCCCTCAAAACTTGTGTCATGTGTGGCATTGTGCTGTGTGCACATTTTGGAGTGTTCTTTTATTGTGGCCAGCCTAAGGCACACCTGTGCAATAATCATGCTGTTTAATCAGCATCTTGATATGCCACACCTGTGAGGTGGATGGATTATCTCGACAAAGTAGAAGTGCTCACTAACACAGATTTAGACAGATTTGTGAACAATATTTGAGAGAAATAGGCCTTTTGTGTACATAGAAAAAGTTGTAGATCTTCAGCTCATGATAAATAGGGGCAAATACAAAAGTGTTGTGTTTATAATTTTGCTCAGTTTACTATAGCCAACTAATATCCACTAAGATTATTTTTTCTCTAAAGTTGTAACAAAAACAAAGCTATTTATTTGTCTATCAGCTTTCAGGTTGCAGTGACAAAATATATGCTTCCTGCAGCAAGCTACACTTTTGTAATCAATCACGTAATCTCTATGGCAAGCATCGTCAAGTAAAATTAAAAATATCTATATACAACAGTATACTGCTGTTGTTTGCTGACAATTGTCAACTGTTTTTTTGTATATGCCATTTTAGTCAAACATCCAAAGGAATAAAATAAAGCATTCTATTTCCCATATACAGTACCTCACAAAAGTGGATACACCCTCACATTTTATTATTATATCTTTTCATGTGACAACACTGAAGAAATGACACTTTGCTACAAAGTAAAGTGGTGAGTGTACATCTTATATAACAGTGTAAATTTGCTGTCCCCTCAAAATAACTCAACATACACCCAGTAATGTCTAAATCACTGGCAACAAAAGTGAGTACACCCCTAAGTGAAAATGTCCAAATTGGGCCCAATTAGGCATTTTCCCTCCCCAGTGTCATGTGACTCATTAGTGTTACAAGGTCTCAGGTGTAAATGAGGAGCAAGTGTGTTACATTTGGTGTTATCGTTCTCACTCTCTCGTGCTGGTCACTGGAAGATCAACATGGCACCTCGTGGCAAAGAACTCTTTGAGGATATGAAAAAAAGAAATGTTGCTCTACATCAAGATGGCCTAGGCTATAAGAAGATTGCCAAGAATCTGAAACTGAGCTGCAGCACGGTGGCTAAGACCATACAGCGGTTTAACAGAACAGGTTCCACTCAGAACAGGCCTCGCCATGGTTGACCAAAGAAGTTAAGTGCACGTGCTCAGCGTCATATCCAGAGGTTGTCTTTGGGAAATAGACACATGAGTGCTGACAGCATTGCTGCAAAGGTTGAAGGGGTGGGGGGTCAGCCTGTCAGTGCTCAGATCATACACCGCACACTGCATCAAATTGGTCTCTTCTAAAGATGTTGCACAAGAAAGCCCTCAAGCAGTTTTCTGAAGACAAGCAGACTAAGGACATGGATTACTGGAACCATGTCCTGTGGTCTGATGAGACCAAGATAAACATATTTGGTTCAGATGGTGTCAATGTGTGGCAGTAGCCAGGTCAGGAGTACAAAGACAAGTGTGTCTTGCCTACAGTCAAGCATGGTGGTGGGAGTGTCATGGTCTGGGGCAGCATGAGTGCTGTTGGCATTGGGGATCTACAGTTCTTTGAGGGAACCATTAATGCCAACATGCACTGTGACATACTGAAGCAGAGCATGGTCCCCTCCCTTCGGAGACTGGGCCGCAGGGCAGTATTCCAACATGATAACGACCCCAAACACACCTCCAAGATGACCACTGCCTTGCTAAAGAAGCTGAGGGTAAATGTGATGGACTGGCTAAGCATGTCTCCAGATATAAACCCTATTGAGCATCTGTGGGGCATCCTCAAATGGAAGATCTCTAATATCCACCAGCTCCATGCTGTCTTCATGGACGAGTGGAAGAGGACTCCAGTGGCAACCTGTGAAGCTCTGGTGAACTCCATGCCCAAGAGGGTTAACGCAGTCATAGAACGTCATGGCCACAAAAAATATTGACACTTTGGGTCCAATTTGAATATTTTCCCTTAGTGGTGTACTCACTTTTGTTGCAAGTGGTTTAGATATCAATGGCTGTGTGTTGAGCTAATTTGAGGGCTCAACAAATTTACACTGTTATACAAGCTGTACACTCCCTGCTTTACATTATAGGAAAGTGTAATTTCTTCAGTGTTATCACATGAAAAGCTATAATAAAATATTTACAAACATGTGAGGGGTGTATTCGCTTTTGTGAGATACTGTAGGTGTTTTTAAATTCTGTAAATAGTAACAAAAATAAACTTTTGCCAACTGAAATAAAAATCGTCAGTGCCCACCAATGGGTCAGTAAATCTACCCCATATATTTTCATGGAAAATAAGAAAGTATTTTTTGCCATTATCATCATCCAGTGTGACAAAGGCAATTCACCTGTGCTACATCTCTTGCTGTCTGGGTCTAAATCTGGTAGGTATTGACCCAATAGTTCATATGTATTAAATATTTGCAAGTAGTAGTAAGTTATATGCATCTCTTATATACTAGATTTATTTTACAGGGGCCTTTTCAGCCTACAATTTAAACTCATGTAATATTTCTCATAACCATAGACCATCTGGATAACACAAAAGAACAGTACATATGATTCACACATGGGTCTGGGCAACAGCAATATGAAGTTGGAGAAATTTCCCCTGTTCTTTCTCTCTACTGAGATACTGATGTTATGCTGCACCATCCTCCTCCAGCCAGCAGGGGAAGAACAAAATCCAAGCAAGCCCAAAGACTTATATGCAGAGTATTGAGAATCCTGGGAGTTGTAGTTTGAGATGGCAGCCATATAATGGCTATAATAGTTATACTACAGATCCCTCCCTAGGAACGTTCTTCCTCTTGGTACTGAGGGAGTTAGAGACAGAGCACCTCTGTCTGGTTATTCCCCTGCCAGCTGGAGACCCTACCAGTAAATATCTGAGCCTAAGACTGGGATTGAGGGCACCTGGGGCAGCGCAGCACTACCCACAGCAGAGCACCCAAACTGCTGCTGCAGGGAGACTGAAGCATCCACTCACCCTCTGCTTCTCACTGCTGATTACCAGAGTCTTTTATCAAGAGATCGAGGGGGCCCTCCTTCTACAGCTAGAGGTCACCACAGCACCCCAAGGCCTGGTGAGAGGGCTTTTTGAGCATGGTTGATATTGATAGCAGAGACGGAGCCACTCAGAACAGGACTCTAAGCGTTCCTAATCCATACCGCACCCATACTGCACTCTATACCACACTTATTCTAAACCTAGACTGCGTCTATACTAACCCTATACCGCATTATACTGAACCTTTACCCTCAGTTGAACCACATCTACCTTGCACATGTACTGAGACTATATTGTACCTATACTACATGCAAATTAAGTGCACCAATGCTCTTAAAAGGTCCTATCGATAGCCGGCAGAAGAAAATCTCAAAGGACTGCCCCTCCCATAAAAAGTAATCTGCAAGTCCCCTTTGTTCCCCTTTTTTGCTACCATCCTCCTTTTCTTTTGAACAGTATATAACCAGTCAGTCTAGGAATTGCATGTACTCTGGCAATATAATTCCAGCACTTAGTAGGTTAAACTTTACTACTTCTCACTGCTGCACTTGAGTTGGCCTTGCTACTGTTTTTGCTGATCTGGGTGACAAATGTCATCTTATGCCTAGCCCTTACTGTTAATCACTGTGTATGCTAATTGTGTTATTACTATTGTTAATTCATTTTATGCTTGCCTAGTTATCAACCATATTGTGTGACAATATATTAAGTGTGCCATTACTACATGGCTTGGTACCTGTTTTCTTTGATATAGCACCCTTACTGAGTACTAAGTATTACTTTCAGTGATTTCCTGTGATATTGTATGCCTGGTGTGTTAGAGGGGCTAAGGTTTTTGGAAAAGGTTGAGGCAAAGAACAGAGGACCCATCCTAATCAGTGGCTCTTACGGGGTAGCACTACACAAATTTATCAGTGCATTGGCTATTTTACATTGTTTTAGACTTAAAGCAAGAAAATCTTTGAACCCAAGTTTGTACATCTACCCATTATGGATTTACACAGGGGGGTTGATTCATTCTGGTGCAGATCTGCATAGAAACCAAACAGCTTCAGTTTTTTTTTTTTTTGTCAAAGCCTAACTGAACTAGCTGAAGTTGGAAGCTGCTTGGCTACCATGCACAGCTGTACTAGATTTTGCACTCACCAGTTTTATTAAATTAGCCCCAGGATGTCTAAGGATGACAGGCTAAAATTTAGGAAGGCTTAATGAAAATTCTTTGAAGACTCAACAATATTCTTTACTGAAATGAACATAGGTAAATGAGCAACAAGAATGCATTATGTGATTGTTTTTGGGAAACATTTAGGCCTCGTTTTTTGACGTTTTTTGCAGCTCTCCATGTTAGTCAATGGCCCCATAAAAACGTCGGCGTTTTTGAGCTGTAGATGACGTCGGCGTTAGTGAGCTGAAACTAGAACCCACAGCCATCGCGTTCTGAGGCTGTAACGTTTTGGCATTTTTTGACGCCGACGCCACAATATGCCAACAAACGCCAACAAACGCCAGCAAACGCCACCTAATATTATACCGGCGTTTTCCGGCGTTTTTTGACGCCGACGTTTTTAGGTTGAAAAATAGCAGAGGGATGATTTTTTTTAAAAAAACGCCTATTGACGCCGACGCTCACTAACGCTCAAAAACGCAGATGCATAACGCCGAAAAACGCTGACTTTTTTTCCTTGACGTCGGGCCCGACGTTTTGTTTATTTTTTTAGAAACGTCCGTGTGTATGAGGCCTTAGAATAGTTATTTGTGATCCTTGCATGTTTTGGCTTTTGGCAAAGCTATTTTGGCTGTATATACCAACATTGGGTGACAACTCAGTTGAAGCTTGTCTTGTTCCCCCCCTATATTCCAGATGTCATAATCAGAAACCACACTCCATGTTTCTCAGCTTACAGTACATGATATTGTACTATGGGATGCATACCCTGTTACAGTCTTTTCCTTTGATGTGTTTTACCATAATATAGGGCTTTTTCATAGAGGTAAGTTGAGCTAAAATCCCATTGCAGCGATATCACCTCCAGATTTAGCCGGATGCATACTATAAGAAGCTAGTAGGTGATTTAACATTCCAATGGACATGTAAAGTTGAAATTGTAAAAGTTTTTACATGTACGGTATTTTGATATTCTGGTATGAAGGTATTTTGTTTTGATCACGTGCCTTATTTTGTTTTTTTTTGTGCAGTGAATGTTATGAATTTAATAATTGTGATTTTCTGTCTACTACATTAGGGTTTCTACAATACCATGCAAGCATTTAAATAATAATTTGTTTGTAAATCCTAAGCTACTCATAATTATTACAGAGTGAATAGACAAAGGTACCTTTTTAATAATGAAAAATACAAAAAAAAAAGAAAACAATGAAATTTCTTCTTTGTATTAAAAATATTAATGCTTGCTATTTGTATATACCCCTGCCATTAGAAATAGTATCAGCACTGAATCTTTCTGTAGCACGATTAATTAGTTCTGTATAGGACATCAATGTCACTAATAGTACTTAACAGGTAACCATGTAGTAGATTTTGCATACATTTGCGTATATTTTGCTGGTAGCAATTTTTTATTTTTTCCTGATTTGTATACTTTGACCATTATCTAAATAAATATGGTACATCTTTTGTACCTGTAATTTCATGATATTCATCAACCAGAATGTTCTAGAAAAAAAATATAAAAATACATTTGATACATGCTTCTGTTCTGCATGCAATTAATAGTTGTGGTGTCTTTTTATGCACAGTTGAGTGACTTGGTCTTTTGAAATTTGTTTGGACATTGGTTGCAACTGTATAGTTGGGCTTGTGCAATGCAGAATGCACTATGAATATACACAAAAGTAAAAAAGTTTAAATTGTATCTTTTCTTTAAAGCCGTTATATTTTGGTGTTTTTTTAATTTACTAAAGTAGAAGCTATGATATAGAAATGCAAAATTGGTGACAGATTGTCCTGTATATTGCAAGCTATGGAGTCTCTCCCTGCAATTGTTCGGCTTTCTACTACATACACTATCTAGTGAAAAAATGTCATGGCATTGCTAGTGAAAGACTAGTCCAATCAGGGCTGGCGCCAGCAATAGGTAAACCACTGGCTGGGGATTCAGATTTTTAAAACACCTGTCCCTCCAGCAGGCAAACTAAGACTTCCACCCTGCGCCACATAGAAGAGAGGTCACAGCATGGAAGCTTTAGTTTGCCTACTGTTTAGTAGGCAGGCTGCTGTCAGTGTGAAAGAGCAGGTGGAGCAATGAGTGTGTACTGCAGTCAAAGCGGATCCAATGAGGCAGAGGAAGTTGGAGCGGTGGATGGATTCCCTTGTGTGCAGGCAGGAGGTGGGGGACCAGCTGTCAGGTAGCATGGATGTGTGTGCTAGCTGTGCATGCTGAAGTCAGGCTGGCGGAGGAGGAGGTCAGAATGGTGGAGGCTGCCTGCTCTTTGCAGCTGCTGCTGCCAGCACTACCAATGATTCAGCTGAGATCTTGTCATGCCTGTCCCAGTGACAGCTAACCCACCCTGGTTGCTGCAGATTCCTCCATTGACATCATCTGGGGGAGGATCCGCAGGACTGGGAGGAACTTCTGGACTGGTGAGATCTGAGGGGTTGGTAAACCCAAGCTGTGTGTGATGGTGAAGGTAGGGGGTATCTGGGGTGTGTATTGAGAGAGGTGTGGGGGCTGTGATCAGAGTGAAGAGATCTGGCGGGAGTGATAAGACTGGGAGTATGGGGGGGGGGGTGATCAGG
>BLSH010015343.1:695314-711618 GCA_018402905.1 Glandirana rugosa
CTAGTCCCGCTCTTTCAGAAAAGATGGTCTTTGTGGTTACACCACCCTAAGTGCACACTAACATTTTAGCCAGCAACATCTAAGAGCATACGTGTACTGTTGTTATGTCCTTATTGTTAAAAATATTTCATCTGCTCTTCTGTCCTTCCTGCCTTTACCTGTATCTCCTACTCCCTGGTGGGGTGAGTGCGGGGCACGTCCCATTGGTTTAAGGTTAGGTGCCCCTCCCTCCCCTACCTCCTCTCCTCAGCGCCACCATGTTGGTGACACCCTCGCTACAACATAATTACGCCTCATGTAATGCTACTGAACACAATGTACTTCAATGTATATGCTACCCCTTAGAAATCTGCAATATTCATCATATTATTTGTCATGTTCTTTTCTTTTGAAAAACAAAATAAAGCTTAAGTTTAAAAAAAAAAGGAAGGGACAGGGGAAGAACCTGATAGTGCATCCTTGGGCTCCCAAGCGGAGTCAGAGGAGGAAGGCCGGGAGGGAGAGCCCAGCAGACCTTCCAAATACAACCTTTGTATTGGGGCCAAAAGGGCAAGGGCAAAGGAGGAGCAATTTTTCGCCCTCCTGTACAGACCAGTAAGACCCAATGATGACCCAATCACTGTGGGGGGAAGGTTGGGGGCCTTCCTCCCACAATGGGAAGTGGCCTCCAGTCAATTCATTTTGGGAATCATCAGGAGGGGATGCCGCCTAGAATTTGCACGACCTCCCCCACACAGAGTATTGGTCACGCAACTCTCCCCAATGCAGGGAACAGGCCAACGCCCTTCTAGGGGCCCTAAGGGAACTGGAAGACCAGGAGGTAGTGCGTAGAGTTCCATCAGAGGAAAAGGGGAAATGATTCTACTCATACATGTTTTGTGGTGAGAAAACACTTAGGGAAGTACAGACTTATTCTGAACTTAAAACCTCTAAACCAATCGTCGCTTACAAGAGATTTCGCATGGAGTCAATTTACACAGTCAGGGCACTTCTCCCGCAAGACTGTTTCATGGCCTTGATCGAACTCAAGGATGCCTACCTACACATCCCCATTGCAGAGGGCTTCCAGAAGTTCCTACGTCTAGCCCTACCGTTCGGCCTATCATCTTCTCCACAAATTTTTACGAAAGTCATGGTAGAAGCCATGGCCTACTTGCATCTCAGGGGGGTAGCAATTGTGGCATGCCTAGATAATTTTCTGCTCTTTGCAGCGTCACCAGAACACTTGTCAAAAGACATAGATTTCACAATAACTTTTTTGAAGGGACTGGGTTGGTTACTAAACCTGGAAAATTTGAGTTTAGTACCTTCCCAGCGGATTACTTATTTGGGTTACCGGCTAGATTCCACTCAACAAAGAGTGTTTCTTCCAGAGGAAAAAATCCAAAAGGTAACATTTCTGCAGTGCAACCATTCTCTCCTGATCAGGACAGCAATGTCAGCACTAGGGCTGCTCACTTCGGCCATTCCGGCGATGCAGTTGGCAGGCCTCCATTTCTGATCCCTCCAGAACTTCCTTTTGAAAACATGGGACCACCACCCAGAGTCCCTGGACACTCTTATCAAAGTTCCTCAGCAGGTCAAAAGGGAACTATGGTGGTGGAGGAAGGAAACCTGTCAGTGGGTCGGCTATGGGTGACACCAGTTTCCAGGGTGCTCGCCACAAATGCAAGCGGAAAAGGTTGAGGTGTCTACTTAGGGACGCAAGTGGTTTAAGGCTGCTGGCAGACCTCAGACAGAGGTCATCCAACTGGAAGGAGTTGAAAGCAGTTGGGTTGGCACTCAAAGCCTTTCAGGAGTTACAAGGCCAACACATACAGCTATGGAAATCTTGGCCTGGGCACAAGACAATACTCAGTTGTTCTCCGCGGTGTATCTAAAGGGGAAGAAAACACCATAGTGGATTTCCTCAGCAGGAAAAAGCTGAGCGAGAGCGAATGGACCCTGAACCAAGAGGTCTTCAACCTCACAGCAGACAAATGGGGCATCCGGAGGTGGATCTGTTTACCACATGGGAAAACACAAAGAAAACACAGTGGAAGCACATACAATTTAATGGATAGATGAAGGACAGGTGACTGGAGGAACCCAACCCTCCTTAAAGGTACAGGACCAGACCAGACACCCAGCCATGGCCTCTTATACAGAGTTAGGTCTGCAGTACACAGGGAGCCTTGTCTGGGCCTGCAGCTTACGCATACACCTGCAAATGTGTGTAACCAATCCCCTACCTTTTAAACGCTACTGTTAGACAGGTGAATTCGGTTGGTGGCAGACTGGTCAGTAAGTTGAGCTTGGATTTCTCTGCTTTTTAACTTAACATGTTAACGTGTCCATACCAGATCTCTAAGTATTGTGATTTTATTTTGTTTGGTTAGTTATCATCCCTTTCAGTGGAAGCTATCCTGGCTGTTGAAGGGCCTAATCCAGCTATCCCATGTGCGGAGACATTTTTCAGTATTACCTTGTGCTCTTGCGAAGGCGTGTTCATAAGAGCATTGTAGTCTAGTTCTAGAAATAACTTCTTTTATACTGGGGGCCAAGTCTTTCTTCCATTTGCTCATAATCGTCAGTCTGGCTGCAATTAAAATGTGTATGATCACTTGTCTGATTCCTGGGGGGAACCTTTCTGTGGTTAGATTTAGAATGGCAAGGTCTGGAGATGGCCGGATTATATAACCTGTGACTTTCGACAAGACATGTTGCTTTCCAAAAGCTCGTTAATGACTTACAATACTACAAAATATGGAGTATTTGACCCCTTTGCCCACCGTTGCTCCAACAACCCGTGGAGGAGTCCGTGTATATGTGTGCTCAGCGGACTGGTGTTAAGCACCACCTGTATGTCACTTTAAGGATATTCTCCCAGTGAAGAATGCAGTGTGTTGCTTTCATGCTATGTTGGAGTGCACATTGTTGCTCCATGTAAGATTTCCCTAGATCTCTTTCCCAGTTTTGGATGGCCTTCGTTTGTCTTATGGGAGAGTCTTTTTTGTAACATGAAATATATACGAGAGATTCCTCCTTTGGAAATTGATCGGTTGTGGTATAAGTCCCATATATAATTTATCAATATTTATGTTTGCCGACTGGAACGTTTTTAAAAGATGTCTTATTTCATGGAAAATTGGGAAGTAAGAATTCAATTATCTGAAGAGGGGCTTTAGTGATTCTTATTTGAATAGTTTCTCTATTCAATGTTAATAAGTCCATGCCACTATGGAAGCTTGGCTTGAGGGGTGATCTTGCAATTGAATTGGTAGTTTAGTTGCTGCTGCTATCAATAAATTCTTGAGGCACCTGTTTATCATGTACCTCTCTATTAGAACCCAGGGTTTGATGGGATGGAGTTCAGTCCAAGCCTTGATCTGTTCCAGTAAGGGTGCTCTATAATAGTTTATTAGTGATGGGGCTCCCATGCCACCCTTAAGCTTATGTTTGGTTAGGATGGGGAAGGCTTTCTTGCCTTTCCATATGTATTGTCTCAAATATAAATTAATTGTATTAAAGGGGACCGGGATGGGTACCGTTCTGAAAATATATAGCATCTTTGGTAAGATCACCGTTTTAAATGTTGCTATACGACCTAGCCAGGAAATTTGTTGTTTGTACAGTCGAGATAATTCAGATTGGATAGACCCTAGGAGCTTTTGTAATTATACGTCATATAGTGCTATTGATTTATTGGCTACCTGTATTCCTAAATATTGGATTTGTGTAGTATCCCAGTTACAGGGAAATATTTTCTTCATCTTCATCTTAATTCTTCTATGTAAGTTTATGGATAACACCTGACATTTATTTATGTTGATTTTATAGTAGGAGATTTCGCCATAAATTTCAATTAGATTATTAATCTGCTGGAATGGAGTGCTCAAGATTGGAAAGAGTTAGTATTACGTCATCGGCAAAGAGTTATATAGTGTAAAATTTACCTGCTATCTCTATGCCTGTTATGTTGGGGATTGCCTTATTGCTGTCGCTAAGGGTTCCATCATTAAAGTAAAAATTATGGGTGAAAGTGGGCAGCCCTGGCGAGTGCCATTCATAATGGGAAATTCTTCTGATTTGACAGATGAGGTGAACACTTGAGCGGATGCGTTAGTATAAAGAGCTGAAATGGCTGAATTGATAAATCCTGTGATACCGAATTTTAATAAGGTCGCCTCCATATAGCCCCAAAGGACCCTATCAAATGCCTTTTCAGTGTCTAAGGCTATAAAGGTTGCTGGGGTTTTTTTGCTTTCCGCTATTCTTTGTAAATGTAATATTCTTCTGGTGCTGTCGGGTGCCTGCCTATTTAATACAAAACCCACTTGGTCGTGATCTATTAAAAAAGGGGTGATCGTGGCAAGTCTGTTGGCAATTAGTTTGGCGTATATTTTGAGATCAGTGTTGAAGTGGGGAGTCTGGGTTTTTTCCTGGTTTAGGTAGGGTTACAATAATTGCTTTAAGCATTTCTTTAGGAAAAATCTTGGAGGAAGCTATGGTGTTGTATAGATCAAGAAGTAGGGGCGCAAGCGTTTCTTTAAAGAAGCGATAATATTCAGCTGACAGACCATCCAGACCTGGGGTTTTATTCAGCGCTAAGCGCTGTAGAACCGTATTTAATTTTTTAATTGTGAAGGGGGCGTTCAGGTATTCTAGCTGCTCAGGGGTAATAGTTGGGAGTTTAACTGAATCTAAGAAATTTTTTATTTTTTCCTCGGTTGGTTGGGGTGTCATGGCGTCGGAATTTAGATTATAGAGGGCGCCATAATAGTTTTTGAATATGTCCGCTATTTCCTTGGGGTGCTGTACCATCTGGCCTGTAATGGGATTTTTCATATACACTACTTTGCGCTTTGCTTGTTTAACTTGGACCTGCCTCGCTAGCTTTTTCCTTGCTTTATTCCCGTATAAGTAGAAAGAGGTCTTCAAATGTTTGAGACATCTCTCATGCTCATGTAATAAGAGTTTCTTTAGGTCCATGCTGAGATGGTTAAGCCTTTGCATAGTGGCCTGGGATGCTAATTGTTTGTTTTGCGCTTCTAGCTTTTTGATTTGGTCTAGAAGGGAGTTCATTGTTTGCACTCTCTTCTTTTTCTCTCGTAAAGCAGCTTGCAAAAGGATGCCTCTTATTAAAGGCCTTGTGAGCACATCAAATGTTAGCAATGTCACCCTCTTCAACCTTGAACATAAAAAATTCTCTTAGGTGCTTAGCGACCTCATCCCGTTGCAATGCCTGTTGGAAAATGCGCATATTATTGCGCCATAGTGTAATGGGCCTGTCGTTATACTGTTCAGATATTGAGATTGTTTTGGGGGCATGGTCTGACCAAGTAATGCTTTCAATGGATGCTGATTGGGCTAGGTAAAGTGTGTGAAGGTCTGTGAGAGCTAGGTCAATCCTGGTATATGATTTGTGTGGCGCATCTCCACGCATCATATAATGATTCTGTGTTTTTAGGAAGTTTTTAAGAGTCAGTTTATGGCTGCATGTTTGGAGAGAGCAATCTAGTAAGTCATCGGGAACCAGGTTGAAGTCACCTAGCAGCAACAGATTTCCCTGTCGTACAAGGTTAACCTTTTTGAGAAGTTTTTTCATGAACGATAACTGACCTTTGTTGGGGGCATATACTGATACAATCGTGTACATCACATTGTTAAGTGTACATACTAAAATAATGAAGCGACCATTAGGGTCTGAAATTACTTCCTGTGAAGAAAAGGCAATAGAACTGCTAATAGCAATAAGTACCCCATTGTGCTTGGTACTTGCATTGGCACAATACATATGAGGGTACTTTTTGTGGGAGCACTTTGGCACTTTAAGTGCTGAAAAATGAGTTTCTTGGATACTGAGGACGTCCCCTTTAAGTCTTTCTGCTTCTGACCAAATGAGTTTTCAATTAAAAGGGCTGTTCAAACCCTTAACATTCATAAACAGAAATGTGATGGTCATGTAAAGGCCATATTGATGCTAGTGAACTTAGCTGGGTTCAATTCAGTGTAAATTACTGAGCTCAGTCTCATCTTTTTTACACATACCGCAATGTTACTATGTTTCTGTGTGCTTATAGTTCTGGATCCACTCTGCTCCGGTACAGGATGAAGTGCGCTGAAAGGATGAGATTGAAAAACGATGGTTGACTTTGGTTGCTCCAGAAGAAATTGGGTGCGTAGGATGTTATAGAGATGAGTGGTATGGAGGAAGTCCAGTTCAACTACAAATAGCAAAACAAACAGAAGAAACAAGTCAGAGAACATAAAAAAGAACCCGATGGTGCTCCCGGGAACCGGTAGCAGGCTGCCCTGCAGATTATCCAAGTGGGGGTTATAGTGTAACTTCCCATTCCTGTCAAATAGTGTTACCCACTCAGTCATTATGAAGTTCAGGGCTCTAGGGTCACACCGTGTTGTTGAAATAGAGGTGGCTTTATTTGATGACATCACTTGGTCCAATCCTGTCTGAGCCTTGTGGGGCCCGGGTGTTTCTCGTGTGGGGTTTCAACAGGGAGGATGAAACCCCCCCCCCCAGATATCTGAGGCATGATTCCAGGGAAAATATGTTAAACATTTTGTTATGATATGTCAAGATCAGTTTGGATGGTGTCCCCCATTGGTATTTGATTTCATGGTTTCTTAATGCTTTAGTGATTGTGAGGAGTTTCTTCCTATGTTGTATGGTGGCCTGCGAGAGGTCGGTGTACAGCGCAACGCCTGCGAATTGACCATCTAGTTGAGATGCTTTGCGGATAGCACGCTTGGTCTCTTATTTCACATGATAGTAGTGAATTCCCCCACCACCCCACACCATGGGGTGGTGTCAGGCAAAAAGGATGGTTTGGGTAGCCTGTGGGCCCTATAAATGGTGAGTTCTATATCGCTCGCCTTGGGTACCAATATGTGGAGCAGTTGATGAATGTAACTCTGCAAGTCCTTGTTGGATATGGATTCTGATATCCCGCGGAACTTTATGATGTTCCTACGGCTGCGATCTTCCATGTCTGCGATTTTAGTCGCTATGCGTTGTATGTCTGATTGCTGCTCTTGGAGTGCATCAACCATGCTGTTATGTGCAGTGTAGGCCTCATCAGTTTTATATTCAACATGCGACATTCTTTGTTGCAGCTCTTGCACATCTGCCTTAATGGGAAGCAGCGCCTTTCTCATGTCTAGGTGCATTGAGATCAGCATCTCCTTCATGTCACTTATGGAGACCGGCTGGGAGGACGAGGGGAATTTTTCCAGAGTAATCTGCGGAGGGTGCTCTGTGGCTGTGCCTTTCTCCATGTCAGTCTTCCTCTATATTGGTGCCCTGTCTTGCTTTTTGTGTTTAATAGGGCTACGGGTCATGGGGCTGTCAGGTGGAGAATGTGCTATGTCCCCTGGGGCAGGGATGCCCACTGCCATACATACCGACGTTGTAGAAGAGCTCGTACTCAATCCTGAGGCAGAGACTTCTGCATCTGTGGCCTGTGAGGGCGGAACGCCGCGCCATCTTGGGTGCCTCTGTCTCCTCTGGTAGTGAAGAAATCTGTCAGTTTGTGAGGGGCCGATCGTTGTGACCCCCGTTTTCTCTGCACAACAGGTGGGGAGAGTATTGGGGTACCTGCTGACATAGTGAAAGGTCACCTCCGTTGCTTCTGTTAGTCGCTATGTGCCCGACACTGTCCCCGGCTAGCCACGCCCCCCTGACCCCCTTTTTTTTGTTGAATTTCCGTACTGTCTGGTGTTCAAAACGGATCCAGCATTTTTGCCAAAAAATGGCTTCTAAATTTCACAGAAGCCAGGAAATTGTTTTACCCACATTTTGCCCTAATCTTACAGGGGAAATAGAGTTTAAGTTTCATACCTTAGACATAAGAAGACGTGTCCTAAGGTATTCAGAGGTGACCAAATCAGTGAGGAAAACCCATTCCTTGTTCATTCTTTTCTTAGGGGCAAAGAAGGGGCATGGAGCATCTAGATGTACAATAACCAGATGGCTCAGGTTGGCAATCAGCCAGGCTTATACGCTGGCAGGGAAGGATATACCAGTTGGCATTAATTCGCATTGGACTAGAGCTATGGTGACTTCTCAAGCCAAAAGAGCGGGAGCAACGCCAGAACAGATCTGTTGAGCATCTACACGGTCCAGCTTCACCACCTTTGTAAAACATTACAGGGTGGACCTGGTATCGGCAAAAGAGCAAGCCTTTGGGCGCAAAGTACTACAAGCCGTAGTCCCTCCCTGAAATTGGTAAGTGTTCACTTATCCTCTCATAGTAGGCTGTCCTGAAAGACGGGGGGGGATCAAAGTTACTTACCAGTAACATCTTTTCCAGTAGTCTGAGGACAGCCCCAGTTACCCACTCAATTGTAGGGGGTATTGAGGGGACCTCAGCACAGTTTCTATAGAAATGTATAATGATGTATGTTTAATATGTTCTTGTGTCTCTCCAGCGGGCCAGAGGTGCTCTTGAGAAAATTGAAGGAGGGGAGTTTCTTATCTTGCTGGCGCTGTGTTTCCTGTGGAGGGGAGGAGCCAAGGTCTCATAGTAGGCTGCTCTGAAAGACTACTGGAAAAGACGTTACCGGTACATAACTTTGATTTTTCCAAACCTGTTACTTCTATTTAAAATCTGTGAAAGAGACACCAGAATTTATCCAATAAATCTCTAATCTTGTTCTGAGTGCACTAAATTGTGGCCTCATTATACAGACTGGCTCCCCAAGCCATTGTTTACAAAATAAAGAAATCTTCCAGGGAAAATGTAATTTTATAGCTTTATAAATGTCATTATTACTATACACGGTACAGATGTGCCACTTTACAGGCAGACTAAGGGGACACCCCAGGCACTATATTGAAAGGAATTGTTCATTTTTATTATTATTTCTCATTTTTATGGTTTCACTTTAAGCATCAGTAAATCACTGCCCATTTTAAAAATGTTTTTTACAAACTTTTTTTTCATTGATACATGTCCCCCAGGGCAGTATGCAGACCCCCATAACCATTGCATGCCCATTAACTTGCATATAAACCTTAAAAATGGGCACTTTCATTTTTTCCAGTTGGGGTCTCATAGACTTCAATGGGGTTCATTATTCGGTTCCGAACTTTTGCAATGTTTGAAAGTTGTGTAGTGAACAAAATCGGGGGGTGTTTAGCCCATCTCTGGTAACCACATTTTCTCTGCATGTAATCCATTGAAGTCTCTCCCCGCAGTACTGTTACCCATAACAACCTCTCAAACATCTTCCTGTACTTCAGTTACTCTTCCCTCCTATGCTCCCCAGTACTGTTCCTACTTTTCCATCAGCAGTGCACTCTGGTGAGCACCATGCAATTGCTTGCAGGACTACAGTAACAAAGCCAAAAAAGAAACAGAATTTTTCTCATGTTCATACAACTCTGCCACTATACATGCTGCCTGCTGATGGGGTTCATTCCTCCTGCATGCTGCCTGCTGATGGTATTCAGTCTTCCTCCATGCTGCCTAATGTTGGGGTCCAGTCTTCATCCATACTGCCTACTGATAGGGTTCAGCCTGCCTCTATGCTTGCCGATGGGACTCAGCCTGCCTCTATGCTTGCAGATAGGGTTCAGCCTGCCTCAGGTGACCTGCTGTCCTCTGCCAAGCCTGCTGCGAGTGTCCTGCTGTCCTCTGCCAAGCCTGCTGCAGGTGACCTGCTGTCCTCTGTCAAGCCTGCCACGAGTGACCCGCTGTTCTCTGCCAAGCCTGCTGCAGGTGAGCGGCTGTCTGCTGCCATGCCTGCTGATGGGTATCTGTTGCCTGATTCCTGCTCAGCCTCTGGGGACCTGCTGTCTGCTGACAAGCTTGCCTCTGGTAAACCATTGTCTCTTGCCAAGACTGCTTTGTGACCTGCTGCCTGCTGCCCAGCTGGACTATGTTGATTCCCAGGCCACTGCCCAGTTGGACTCTGTTGACTGTGTTAAACTCCCACCTGCTCATGTGTCTGAGACTTCTGAATTTTCATTGTTATGTGGTTTAAATGGGTTGTCTGTTTGGTTTAAGATCCCTACTGTTGCCTGTCTAGAGTTCTTTCTGCAGCCAGTTCATCTTGTTGTGCCAAGTCCAGAAGGTCCAGATACCCACTTTGAACATGAGAGCCGCATCCGCTATTACAGCCCCAGCAGTAGATGTCCTCTGGGGAAGGGCAGAGTTTCAACTGAACCTTGTCCTGACCCAGGTGTTATCCCTGTGATCCCAGGGGCATTTGGGGGACCCGGGTTGGGTAACCTATGCCTAGACCTAAGTGGCAGGTAATATGTGGATTAGTCTCACTCTCTAGTAATCTGGATAGGGAGGGTTCAGTTGTGATGGAACACCCTGGTGTCAGGGTACCTGTATGGACCAAGGACTCCGGTATTATGCCTTCATGTTGCCTTCAGAATCCCAGCATTAGAATGGATGCTGCATTCAAGAATTGTAAGCTCCGAGCGTTGCGCCTTCTCAGGGATTTGACCAGCAGGAAGTCCAGCCAGTATTTGGATGCCAGCAACAGGGTACTCAGTCAGCCTTCAGATCCCAGCGGTGGGTTATCCAGTCAGCTTCTAGATCCTGGTGGTGGGGTACAGTGGAGCTCCAGAGGCCGCTCCTTAAGGCAGTGGAACTGTCTGGATCTGGTTCATCTGCTGGTGGTGCTGTGGTCCTCTGGGATGATAGCTGCAGTTTCAGTGTCCATCTGCAGGTGTCTTCCAGAAGCCAGCAGGTTTCAGTTACAGCTCCACCTGGTTTCAGCTGATAGGTGGCTATATAAGGCTGCTCCCACTAGCACACGTCACCTCAGTGTATTGGTGGCTCCTGCCCTGTACTCTGCTGTGCTTCTGCCTGACTGTTGCCATTCATTCTTGCTCTTTCTCTCGCTTTCCTAACCCTGTCCTGCACCCAGTACCGCATTGCCTTCCACCCTGCTCCTCCAGTTTTCCCCTGCCTTGTATGTATCTAATTTGCGTATTGTGTGTGTGTATATAGTTAATTTGTTAGGTTGCTGGTTAGGCATTTTGTCATTCAGTTTTGATTTTCACGTGTTCTTATGTTTATTGCTATTGGTGTCTGGTTATTGTTCACTGTAAATAAATCTCACATAAAAGATACTGAATATATACATAGTCTGGTCCCAATTTCTGTGCGTAGCTACATATATGTGGTCATCTCCTGTGCTGACTCTTGACACAGAGATAATCACAGCAATCGTGATGCAGCATGATGTCATGAAGGGTGTTGTCATGTGGGCTGTACTAATTCTAATGTAAAATTACTTTCAAATTCCACTCGTCACTTTAAGGAATGTCATGGGGGAAGAATGACCAGTTTTATATTTTGCAGCATAGAGCGGGTGGAGTCGGCACAGTGAGGGAGTGACCACTAGGGATGAGCCGAACACCCTCCGGTTCGGTTCGTACCAGAACATGCGAACGGACAAAAAGTTTGGGCGAATATTCAAACACCGTTAAAGTCTATGGGACCTGAACATGAAAAATCAAAAGTGCTCATTTTAAAGGCTTGTATGCAGTGTTATTCCCCTAAAAAGTGTATGGGTACCCGGGTCCTGTCCTAGGGGACATGTATCAATGAAAAAAAAAGTTTTTAAATCAATCGTTTTTTTTCAGGAGCAGTGATTTTAATAATGCTTAAACTGAAAAAAATGGAAAATTCCTTTAAATATTGTGCCTGGGGGGTGTCCTTAGCCTGTGTGCAAAAGGGCACATCTCTGTGAGGTGAAGAACATAGCCAGAACAAAATTACATTTCCATAGGAAAAATTGTAATTTAAAATCGTGGCTGTAATGTATTGCCGGTTCCCGCCAATATACAAAAAAATTGCTGAAAAAAGTGCATGGGGTCCCCCCCCCCCAGTCCAAACCAGGCTCTTCGGGTCTGGTTTAGATATTAAGGGGAACCCCGTGCCAAATTAAAAAAAAAATGACATGGGGTTCCTCCTAAAATCCAAGCCAGGCCCATATCCGAGCATGCATTCCTGGCCGGTTAGGATGGGGGGGACGGGCAAGCGCCCCCTCTGAACCGTACCAGGCTACATGCCCTCACCATGGGGAGTATGGGTGCTTTGGGGGAGGGGGACTCTGCCCCCCCACCTCAAAGATCTTGTCCCCATGTTGATGTGGACAAGAGCCTCTTCCCCACAAGCCTGGCTGGTGCTTGTGGGTGGTCTGCGGGTGGGGGGGCTTATCAGAATCTGGAAGATCCCCCCCCCCATGTGAATAGGTATGGGGTACATTGTACCCCTGCCCATTCACCAAAAAAGGAGTGTAGTGTTACAAAAAACAAGAGGCAGTTTTTGACAAGTCGTTTATTGTGTAAAATAGCTAATTTCTTCTTTCTTATTTCTTCTTTCTTCCTCCATCTTCTTCTGGCCTGGTCCTTCTTCTGGTCTTCAGCTTCTTCTTTTAGTCTTCTTGCTTCCTCTTTGTCTTCAATCGTCATCTTCTTCATCCTTCTTCTTACACCATCGCCGCTCTCCCCGCTGCTGCAGTCCGGCCCCTGCATGTTTCCCAGAATGGGCGGTTCTTTTATAAGAAGGGGCAGGGCCATCCAGTGAATCCAGTGAAGTAAATGGGTGACCTGTCCCCTCTGACATCGCATGACATCAGAAGGGGCGGGTTCACTTGGTTATGTCATTGGGTGGCCCCGTCCCTTTTTTATAAAAGAACTGTCATTGTGAAGACTGCCCATTCTGGGAGACGGGCAGGGGCCAGACTGCAGCAGCGGTGAAAGAAGAAGGAAGAAGAAGATGATGATTGAAGACAAAGAGAGGAAGCAAGAACACTAAAAGAAGAAGCAGAAGACCAGAAGAAGGACTGGGCCAGGAGAAGATGGAGGAAGAAATAAGAAATAAGAAAGAAGAAAAGAACTAATTTACACAATAAAGGACTTGTCAAAAACTGCCTCTTGTTTTTTTTTTTAACACTACACTCCTTTTTTGGTGAATGGGTAGGGTTACAATATACCCCATACCTATTCACAAGGGGGGTCGGTCGTGATCTGGGAGCCCCCTTATTAAAGGGGGCTTCCAGATTGTGATAAGCCCCCTGCCTGCAGACCCCCACAACCACCGGCAAGAGCTGTGGGGATGAGGCCCTTCTCCCCATCAACATGGGGACAAGGTGCTTTGGGGGTGACCTCAAAGCATCCTCCCCATGTTGAGGGTACATGGCCTGGTATGGTTCGGAGGGGGGGCACTCGCTCGTCCCCACCCCCTCCTGCCATGCAGGGCTGTGTGCTCAGATAAGGGTCTGGTTTGGATTTTGGGGGGACCCCACGCCATTTTTTTTTAAAATTTTGGCACAGGGTTCCCCTTAAATTCCGTACCAGACCTGAAGGGCCTGGTTTGGATTTTGGGGGGGAACCCCACGTCATTTTTTTTTAATCTTGGAGTGAGCCCTGCTGTTGTAAATTAGTTAAAAAATTTTCATAAAATCCCCCAGTCAAACAGGTTGCGAAAAATTGGGCCTTGGGTGCTGGCAGTGCCAGAACACTGTAACCCCTTGCAGTTGCTCTTGTTGGATGGAGGAACTGGGCCTGATGTTGTAAATTAGTTTACAAATTGTGACGAAAGCCCCCAGTCAAACAGGTGGCAAAAAATTTGGCCTTGGGTGCTGGCGGTGCCAGAACACTGTAACCCCTTGGAGTTACTCTTGTTGGGTGCAGGAATGGGACCTGCTGTTGTTTTTTTGCTAGAAAATTACTGAGAACCCCCAAACATTATATATTTTTTCAAACACCCTAGAGAATAAAATGGCGATCGTTGCAATACTATTTGCCACAAGGTATTTGTGCAGCGGTCTTTCAAGCGCAATTTTTTTGGAAAACATTTGCTTTTTTGAGTTAAAAAATAAGACAACAGTAAAGTTAGCCCAATTTTTGAAAGAGGATGTTACGCCAAGTAAATAGATACCATACATGTTACTGTTGAAAATTGCCCACACTTGCGGAATGGCGACAAACTCCGGTACTTAAAAATCTCCACAGGCGACGCTTTAAAAATGTTTTTTTTTTGTTTCAATAATCTTTATTTTGCGTTCAGAAGTATACAATGACAGAAAAGGTTTATGCAAATATACCAAGATGATACATGCGCAAATATCAATATCTATGAATATAACTAAAGAGTATGTTTTACCATGAGCAGTAAGTACAAGTTATAAAGGTTTTGACAATACTCAGGTCATGTTTGCGCCAGCCCTCCATTGACACCCCCATGGGAACATACTGTGTCAGAAAGTGGAGGTGGCGCAAGCGACCTTAAAACTCTGCAATATTTACTATGTACCTGTGTATACATAGTGTAACCAATAAAGTCTCAAGAAGACTATAATGCAACTAGTGAGGTAATGAAAAGAAAAAAAAATCTCAAGAAGACTATAATGCAACTAGTGAGTTAATGAAAAGAAAAAAACAAAAAAAAAACAAAAACAAAAAAAAAAGGAAAAATTTAGAAAATAGAGCTATGGGAAAGTTCTGGCACCTTGCTCAACCTGTGTGCTATGGTCAATCTGTATGAGATATTCCGGCAAGTGGTCTTCCAACTTTCATTTCAGTATCATTGCTCCGGATAGTAGTTGCCAAAGCTCAAATGGAGGTAGTGCATTTGGGGTGGGTAAGCCACAGGTCCCAACGTTTCAAGAATTTAGGAACTTGTAAATGTGCTTTGGCATGCATGAGTTCCATTTCACATTGATTGTTTACAGTTGAGATAAGTTCAGGAACAGATGGAAGTTTGGACGATTTCCAGTTTTTTGCCAATAGGGATCTAGAGGCAAATAGTACGTGAGAGAGGATGGTCTGGAATGGTATTGGCCATTTGTCAATGTCCAGGCCAAGCAGGACCATTTGTGGGGTCAGTGAGATCGGTGTAGATATGATGGAGGACAGGAATGTGGAAATGGTGTCCCAAAAAGCTTTTAACTTAGGGCATGTCCACCAGACGTGTAGAGCTGATGCGGAATGGTTACATGTTCTCCAGCACATGTCAGATGTTGTGGGATAAATCTTAGCCAATTTGTGAGGCGTGAGGTACCAGTCATGGAATATTTTATGAATGCCTTCCCAGTGGGTGCAACATTTAGAAAGCTTAAGGGGTAGATGTAGGGCATTGTACCATTGCCAAGTGGTGAATGTACATTGTAAACGTTGTTCCCAGTGGAGCATCGTAGGTGTTTTGGAGTTGGGGTCAGAAAGTGTGAACAGTTTGTAGAAGAAAGAAATGCCTTTGGTAAATGAACGAATATCATCGTAGAATTGTATTGTGTGTTGCATTGTGAGGTCCTTTGACCAGAATACTTTTGATAATGCTGAGCGAACTCTAAGGTATTTAAAAAAATCTTTATGATGAATATGATACCGTTGTTGGAGCTGTTGAAAAGATAACAGCATTGAATTGTGATATAGGTCACCAAGTGTGGATATTCCTGCTTCTGTCCAGGATTGTAAGGGAATGTCTTGTAAGATGTAGTGTAAGGATAGGCGAGGCAAGTTATGCATAAGTTTTGGTGGTATGCCTCCAGCATGCTGGCACGTTGCCTGCCACACTCGGAGGGTGGCATTGATTGTAGCTAGAAATGTATGTTGCTTGTGATTGGACAGCAATAGAGCACTAAGAACCAGTTTGGGAGATGACAGTAGGACGGATTGTTCTATCTGTAGCCACCGGAGGTCATTGTTCAGCAGCCACCAGCTTCTGGTTTGTTCAAGAATGATAGCTTTCTAATATGTTGCTACGTTGGGGGCGCCCATTCCACCGGCTGCAGTTGGTTTACATTGAGTGGCTCTGTTGAGCCGGGGATGTTTACCATTCCAAATGAAAGAATTTAAAGTTGCTTGTAGCTTGTTTAGTTGGGACGAGAACAATGGGATCGGTAAAGTGCAAAAGGTATAGAGCACGTGTGGTAAGAGGTACATTTTAGTAAGGGCTATTCTCCCTGCCCAGGAAGCTTGTGTGTTGTGCAGGCTTTGTATTGCCTTATGTAACTTGGCCAGTGTTGTGTGTTCGAAGGACCCGTCCCTCTTATCGGGAATGATTTTACATGGAGAATGGTGTGCACGAGATATGGAAAACGTGAAATGGCTAGGGTAACAAGAGCAGGGTTGATTTGTTCGATGTTCGTTGAAATTTAAGAAAGTAAACCTTACCATTTGTAGGGGCCGAGTTGTCTCGGTGAGTTACATTTGGTTGACGTCGGCCACCTTACCCGCGGGGGTTGCATCGTTGTATAATCTTTCGATAGTAAGAACTTGTTTGGTCTTCGACCACCGACGACTTGTTACTGGAGGCCACCGATGTCTATCTTGTTAG
>BLSH010015343.1:711628-740024 GCA_018402905.1 Glandirana rugosa
GACCTTACGAAGAACTTCGTTAATACCATGAGATATGGTCTTGTCTAGTACCATTGGAAATTGGGAAGGGGTGAGATAGTATACCTGAGTTTATCACTTTCGCACTAGGTGTGGTATAGAGTACCATAATTGCTTCAAGAAGCATTCTAGAGAAGCCAAATTTAGTTAGAACTGCTCTGAGGAATCTCCAGTCAACTCTATCAAACGCCTTCTCTGCATCCAAAGAGATGAACAGAGAAGGCGTTTTATGATGTTCTGCCCATTGAAGAAGGTCAATGTATCTGCGAGTTCCATCAGAAGCTTGCCTACCAGTAATAAATCCTACTTGGTCTGGATATATAAGTTGTGGGATGACTGTGGAGATACGGGAAGCCAAGATTTTGGCATAAATTTTAGTATCCGTGTTTAACAAGGATATGGGTCTGTAATTGGCTGGTTCATCAGTTGGCTTGCCAGGTTTGGGGATAGTGGTAATAGTGGCCTCTAAAGGCTCTTTCAGAATTGTACCCGTGCTAAGTGTATGGTTAAGTGAGTGTTGTAGAAATGGAGCTAGTGTGGTAACGAATTGCTTTGTAATATTCGTTGCTAAAGCCATCAGGCCCTGGTGCTTTGTGGAGAGGTAAATTTACAATAGTTTGTTCTACTTCTGTGAGGGAGAAAGGGTTTGACCGTAAGACTGATTGTTCTGGAGTTAGAGAGGGCAATTCCAGATCGTCCAAGAGATGTGATATGTCCTCTATTGTAGGGGGCATTGCTTCGTTGTTATCCGTGAGGTTGTATAGGTTAGTATAAAATTGGCTAAATCTGTCAGCTATGTCTTTAGGATTGGTGATCCGCTTATTGTCAAGCGATTTCAGGAATGGGATTCTAGTGTGTACTAAATGTTTTTTAAGTTGTTTTGCCAGGCGTGCTCCTGGTTTATTGTGATGAGCATAAAAGTGTAGCTTTAGCCTTTTCAATGTCTTGTCAAGTTAGAGTGTAAATGCTCACTCAAAGTTTTTCTGGCGTTATTTAGTTCTGTTTCTCTTGTCAGTGATGGATGGGTTTTATGAATAGATTCTAGAGATTGGATTTGTTTTAGCAAATTGGTTGTGGTAGCATTATGTTCCTTCCTCTCCTGGGCCCCCATTTTAATAAGGAGACCCCTCATGTATGCTTTAGGAGAATGCCAGCATATGCTTGGATTAGTTACCGATTCGGCGTTCATAAGAAAGAAATCTTTTAGTTCGGATTCGAGTTGTTTCTGTAGATGTGGTAGGCTGATTAAGGAGCTGTTGAGCCTCCAAGGTCTCCCTGAATGATTAGAGTTGGCTGGGAAGAGCTGAAGTGATATTGGAGTGTGACCAGACCACATGATATTACCAATAGTGGCCGATTGGATTGTTTGTAATGTGTATTTATCTACAAGAAACAAGTCTATCCTAGAGTAGGACTTTTGGGTGTGTGAGAAATAGGTATAATCTCTTTCAGTACCATGAAGGCAGCGCCACGGATCATGCAGGTCTTCTGTGCGTAGGAGAGTAGGCAAGGCTGTGGGCAGTTTCCTAGCTGGGTTGGAGAAGTCAAGAGTTGGATCTATAATTTGATTGAAATCTCCGCAGATGATTAGAGGGTACTGACGGAGTGGTTTGAGTTTAGCTAAAATAATTTTGTAGCATTGGGATTGCCGAGTGTTGGGTGCATAAATATTTACAATAGTCATGATGTGATTATTGAAGGAAGCATGGAGTATAATGTACCTGCCTTGATCATCCAATTCAGAGTGTATTAAGTTAAAGGTTACGGTAGAGCGTATTGCTATGAGGACCCCAGCTTTCTTTTTGGTGGAGTTTGCATAGAAACAATGGGGATATTGCTTATGGGAACATGTGGGAGGTTTTAGGGAAGAAAAGTGTGTTTCCTGAGCACACATAACGTCTGCTTTTAAGGACAGAGCTTCTTTCCATAAGAGGTGACGCTTGAAGGGGGAGTTTAGGCCTTTTACATTAAGTGAAGAGATGCTAAAGGCCATGTTTGGAAAATGTGAATGATGCTTTGGAAGGTGCATTGCGGAAGACACCTGTTTAATCACAAATCAAAGTCGCTTTTACAAGCTGTAATTATATGACAAAAACAGTGCGGAGAGTAGCTCCGATCAGTGGAGGAGAGATCAAAGATGTCGTAGGATGCTTGGCACTCTGTATAAACGACAGGGGGGCTTGTAGCCTATGGTAACTAAACTGAATAAACAAACCATAGAATACTCAACTGGGACAAGTGATGATAATTGTCTATTTGCATCATTATAAGACCGGGTCCTGTTGGGGTCAGGTGCATATGGACGTCAGTATTGCTGGTGAGCATGAGAGGAGGCCTTGTTGGAAGTGGTGCGTTGTGATCCGCGAGGTTGTTGTTGTCGCCGATCAGACTGAGGAGGTGGGGTAGAGATGAGTCTCCAGTTCAGTAATCTCTTGATGCCTTCTTTCGGTGTTAGGATGCTGGTAGTTTGAGATTGAAATGTCACAATGAGTTTTGTTGGGAAGCCCCATTTGTAGGAGATGTTGCTTTCCCTAAGTATTGTAGTGACTTGAGAGAATTCTTTGCGGTTCTTCGTCGTCGCAGCTGATATGTCAGTGAACAAGGAGATAGAGTATGGATCAGGGAATGTTTTAGTAGTGCGGGCTGCTGACATCTTTTCTTTGATGTGAAAAAAATGTATGCGCGCCAGCACATCTCGCGGAACAGAATCCGGAAGGTAGCTTGGATTGGCGATTCTATGTGCCCTATCGATGGTCAATTCAAGCTGTGAGAGTTGGGGGATGAGTTTAAGGAACATCTGTTGGAGGTATTGAGTGAGGTCTGATGGTTTCAGTGACTCTGGAATACCTCTAAATTTGATGTTATTCCGACGAGATCGGTCCTCGAGGTCTGCCAATTTTGTCTGTAGGTAATGGATTTCTTCAGATTGCTTATTTAGAGTCTCAGAGGCATCTGCAGAAGCAGAGGCCTGAGCTGCAGCTTGTTTTTCAAGGGTCTCTGTGCGCTCCTCAATTTGGTCCACTCTTGCATGGAGTGAAGATAGCGATGAGAGTAGCTCACTTCTCAAATCTTTTTGGAGCGACAATAGCATCATTTTTAGTGTGTGCTCGGATGGTGGTTGATCTGTAGCTGGATGTGCAGCCAGGGACTCCTGTATCTCCTCATGGTCATCCGCTGTTTCTTCCCAATGTTGTTTTTTGTATTGTGGGACTTTAGAGGGGGACTGAGCTGGGGATTGGGCAGCACGTTTTCCCCTGTCAGCAGGTGAGCTCTGTGCAGATGGTGTGCTGTGTTCCGCGCTGTCCATCTCCTCTGGTACACTCTCTGGGTCTAAATATGTGTCAGGTGGGAGCGGTGTAGAAGTATGATGGATTGCTTTTGAATCAGCGTGTCTGTTTTGCATACTGTTGCCGTGGAAGAAATCAGAAATATATTGTGTCTTAGCTAGGTCTCTGAGTTTCTTCTTTGACATATCGCGGGAACTCCAGCTGTGATTGGTCTCCTGCAGTGTACAAGCGTGGGGGAAGAGGGTGCTGGAGAGAGTGAATTGTATAACATGCTTGAAGGTTGACTTGGGGCCACAGTAGCCAACACTAAGCAGCAGATAATGTTTATCGGGGGGAACCGTAGTACCCTGTCAATTAGCTCAGTGCAATCCTTCAGAAATAGGAGCAGGGAATTCTCCTGGGAGGGGTAGTAGTATTTTGGGGTTGGTGATTGTGTCCCTTTAGCCACAGATATGTTTGAGAGAGATCACCAGTACATAAGAGGCTGCAGAATGACGGCTGGTCCAGTTCTGGTATTATCCAGGTTAACAATGAAACAGTGGCCCAATCATCTGCTCGCTGGATCGGGAGACCTTGGGGGCCATTCAACTGGCCCATGATGACCAATCCACTTTCCAGGAAACTGTTCATCTAGAAATGCTCGGACCTGACACCCATAATGTGGTGGTGCACCATCTTGCTGGAACTATGATGTCAGGGTCATAGGGTGATGCTGGCCATCAAGTCGGCTTTGGAGGAATGGCGGTACCTCCTGGAAGGAGCAGCTCACCTGGTATTGGTTTTTACTGACCATAAAAACCATAAAAAAAACATATGCTGTGAAGATACGAGATGTGCAGCACCTGAAACTACGAATACTGGAAGCCTGTGCTAGCATTTCTCCTGCGGTGTTGCTATCAGTGTGTGAAGAGTGGGAGAAGAGGGTTGCATTGACAATCCAACACAATGGGCAGCACATTGAACACATTTTATAAGTGGTCAGAAACTTGTAAATAACTCATGAAAGAATAACGTTACGTTAAAACCAAGCACACCATTGTTTTTCTTGTGCAATTCCCAATAAGTTTGATGTGTCACATGACCCTCTTCCTATTGAAAAAACAAAAGTTGGATTCAAAATGGCCGACTTCAAAATGGCCGCCATGGTCACCACCCATCTTGAAAAGTTTCCCCCCTCACATATACTAATGTGCCACAAACAGGAAGTTAATATCACTAACCATTCCCATTTTATTAAGGGGTATCCATATAAATGGCCCACCCTGTAGTTTTATCTTGTGTAGTTCTACAGGCTTTGCATCATTTACACCTGTAGAAACCCGTTCTATCCATGAATGTGGGATCTCTGGCAGGGGGCTTAACCACATTCCTGGCTATCATGTCCCTAAGTCTAGGTACACGCCTATATATAAATTTAGGTTTCTTTGGGAGAATACTTTTCAATGTAGGGTCTTTTAGTAAGAGGGGCCAGTATTTTTTGATACATTGTTCTACTTCTTTGTATTGACAATGGAATCCCGAAATGAAGGCCAAAGAATGGTCCTCAGTGTCCCTAGTCCTGTTACTTTGTGTTTGTAGTAAAGTATTTCTATTGATTCTTTGGACCTTATCCCTTGTTTTTAAAAGTTGGCTTCTGCTGTAGCCCTTTTCAACAAATTGATCAATACGTTTATCGGTTTGTATCAGGTAGTCTTCTTCTTTATCACAGTTGCGTTTTATTCTAAGAAACTGTCCCTTTGGAATGGCCCTAACCCACTGTGGGTGATGACAGCTCCTGGTGGAGATGTACCCATTCCTGTCAGTCTCTGTGAAATGTGTGTGGGTAATCAATTTTGTACCCTCTTTCTCTATTTCTAAGTCTAGAAATTGGACATGAGTATTGTTGCATGTGCTGGTAAATTTGATATCATATTGGTTGTGGTTCATGGTTAGGAGAAAATCATTCAGCTCCACCTGGGACCCCTCCCATAGAATAAATATATAATCTATGTATCTTTGATACATTGGGGGGCCCGGTTGATGAATGTTTGTTCTTCCTCCCATTCATTGAGGAATATATTGGCGATGCTTGGGGCATATCTAACCCCCCATCGCAATTCCCTTAATTTGTTTGTAATAATCGCCTCCATGCCAGAAATAATTATTACTCATGGCCAACTCTAGAGATTCACAAATATACTCCTTTTTGGAGGTCATGTAGGTTAGTATATTTATTTAGGGCCCATTTGGTGGCTTGCAACCCATCTGATTGTTTAATGTTTTTGTATAAAGTGACTTTACGTCAACAGTGACTAGTAGAGTCGCTTCATTTACCACTTCTCTCTTTAGCTGGTTTATTAAGTGCTTGCTGTCTTTAAGGTAAGCTAACCCTTGCACTTCTACAGGCTGGAGGAACATGCCGATGTACTCTCCCAGTCTGGAATATAGGGAATTTATGCCACTGATTATTGGACTTCCTGGGGGTGGCAACTTGTTCTTATGCATCTTTGGGACTTTATATATAACCGGGATGCGTGGGGCTCTTGGCATTAAGTATTTGGCCTCCTTTTTGGTTAGGATCCCTAAGCTTGTTCCTTTATTTAGATGTTTTGATAAGGAGATTTTAAGATTGTAAGTGGGGTCTCCCTTTAATCTCAGGTAGGTGGACTGTTCCTCCAAGATTCTCTGCATCTCTGCATTGTAATCTTCAACTTTGAGTATAACCAGTCCACCTCCCTTATCAGCAGGTCTTACTACTATTTTTTTATTGGTTTCTAATTGTTTGATGGCCTCTCTTATTTCATTTACATTTCTCCATTTGGCATAGGGGATGTTTTTAATGTCCTCTTGGACCATATTTTGAAACACCTCTATGAATTTGTGTGATGGTCCTTTCGGATTGAAAACTGATTTATTTCTTAATGAGGTGTAAGTGTATTTATGAGGGGGCGACATTTGTGTTCTGACGTTCAGGGTGCTCTGCAAAAAAAAATTTTACATTCAATTTTCTAGCATATTTTTCTAGATTAATATAAACCTTGCACTTGTCCAGAAATTTTAGAGGAGCAAATTTTAGTCCTTCATTGAGTAAGTTCAGTTCCTCCTGGGAAAAACATATATCGGTGAGTTTGAATATACTTATAGTTAATTTACTCTTTTTTTCTTTTCTGCCCCCTCTCCATCCTCTCTTTCTATGTTTCCTGATCTTTGGTTCTGTGGTGATGTTGGGGGATAGTATTCTTTCTGGTATTGGTCCAGCTGTGGTAGTTTGAAGGGCTCTCTCCAGTCCTTCCATTCCTCCCCTTGCTGGTAATGGGTGTAAGGGCGTCTTCCTCTCCCTCTTCATCTATCTCTACCCCTAGGTCTTCCTCGGAAGTTACCCTGGGGTGCTTGGGGGAATGAGTAGTTCCCTCTGTGAGCTAGATGTGCTTGAGTGTAGGGGGAGTGATCTTGAAGTGGGGCATATTGGTTATGTGTCGAGACCCTATATTGTGGGGTTCTTGGTGAGGTATCTTGCCAAAAAGAATAGTTTGACTCCTCATGCGTTTGAAGTGGTGTATGGGGTGTGGATACCCCTTTATTTTTTCCTCTCATAGGGGGATGACCTCCTGTGGGCCTATACTGGTTGGATCCCTCAGGTGGTATCAGTGGCTGTCTGATTTTCTCCCAATTGGGATAAAATCTTGTTTTGATCCTGCCATTTATAAATGTGATTATCTTTGTAATCTTTAGTATCCCTGTGGTATTTTTTATTTTTTTATTTTTTATTTCATTGTACTGTTTGTTTAGAAAATGTTGTCATTTCTCAGCTCTGGTTTTGTATTCTGGGGTATTAAGGTGTGGGGGGGGGGGGGGGGGTTACCTTCTCCTTTAGGATATTCAACTGGGTGTTTAGCAATTTAAGTTTTATCCTTCTCCTATCTATAATCATCCCCATGAGTTTTTTCTCAAGAACTTGCGCCACTCTTCTTGGAGTCCCTCATCCTCCAAGTGGTCATTGGGGCCCAAGTCCCACCTGAGACTCCTGGGGGTGATGTCCTCTTTAATGTATTGTTCTACGGTTGTGATATCCCACCATCCTTTGAGTTGTTTGTCCATGATTTTTAATATCTGCTTGAAATCCATTTCCAAGCCATCACTTAAAACTGCTGCTTCATGGAAACATTCCTGGATGCTGCTTGCATCTTTGTTAGTGGGAAAGTTAAACACCTCCATCTGGTGCCTACATTAATTATTATGTGGTGGTATGTGAAGTGAATGAATGTGGTAATAATTAAAGCTGCCCTTCCAATCTGTGACCCATGTGGTGAGTATATCACACTAAATAGGAATAAAGTATACAAGAAGTGGTGGCGCTGGTGTTAGTAAAAGTTTCTAAATGCTGCCCCTTTGTGAAAAAGAGTATATAAAATACTCATAATCAATTGTAAAAAGTGCTATGGTGCAAAGGTGTGGCACAATAAATAATCTGAGGATATACAGTATGTCAGTGAATTAACTTTGCATAAATCTGTGTGCTGTGTGAAAACACTTATGACATATTCCGTTGTTGTTGTGAATCCGATTATCACAAACAAATCCATAAATAAATCATTATAAAATAGCATTATAAAAAAAAAAAAATATATATATATATATATATATATATATATATATATATATATATATATAAATAAGTAAAACATATTTTCCATAGAACACATGCAAATATCAAGTCCACTTATTGCTGAATGTCTCCAAACATTCAATCTGACAACCTGTAATAGTCTATGTACTGTATTCCCAACACCATGCATATGGGCGTGATCTGTAGTGAAGATGATCGATTTGTTGAAAAGGGCTACAGCAGGAGCCAACTTTTAAAAACCAGGGATAAGGTCCAAAGAATCAACAGAAATACAAAGTATCAAAATATACTGGCCCCTCTTACTAAAAGACCCTACATTGAAAAGTATTCTCCCAAAGAAACCTAAATGTATATATAGGCGTGCACCTAGACTTAGGGACATGATAGCCAGGAATGTGGTTAAGCCCCCTGTCAGAGCTCCCACATCCATGGACAGAACAGACTTCTACAGGTGTAAACAATGCAAAGCCTGTAGAACAACACAAGATAAAACTAGATGCACCACCAGTTTTTCATCAACTGTAACAGGGATGACCTATAACATCAAACAGTTTATAACATGTGATTCCAAGTGTGTCACCTACCTTCTCATGTGCCCTTGTGGCTACCAATATATTGGGAGGACCACTAGGACCCTGGCCAAGAGGGTGGATGAACACATTGATTAGATCAAAGGATTTAAACACCATCGTCTTTCTAATCATTTTAAACTAGTACACAATTGGGACCCAAGTTTAATAAAATTCTGGGCGATAGGTATGGTGCGCCCCCATTGGAGGAGAACAGACCTTACCAAGTCTGTCTCCCAGATGGAAATCCGCTGGATCCATAAAATGTGTACTTTACAACCATCCGGACTCAATATTGATATAGACCTGAAATGTTTCCTTACAGATTACTAGTCATATTGATATTAACAATTTGGTTCCATATGACCAAAGGAAAAGAGGATTGATCTTAACTTGTACCGCAGAGGACACCACAATCATGTAATGGAGATACTTGTAAACCCAAAAAGCTACAATTAAGCTAGCTAGCCTTGTGCTTACTCCATTGCAGAATATATGTGAGACTTTGATCTAGCATACCAAACGGGGGGTAAAAACATAAGAAAATGCATAAAAGCTAATTTAGTTTTTCAAATGCCCTCTACCACGACTCCACACAGCGGCCAGAGTGTCGGATCGGAGCCGGGAGACTAGAGAAGATCGGCGGACGGTGGCAGGAGGGGGGGTGGCCTCTCCAACTCCCTGGGATAAAGACCTGAGCGGCTTCCAAGCCAGATTGGCCATTATAACCGGCCGCCTGCTCTAAAAAACGGTACCGGGGTATAGCCTCTAGCTGCAGGCTATAACCCGATACATCCACTTAAAGCTGCCGCCATTTATAAAAGGCGATTCACGTTAAGCTGTTAAAAATTGTGATGACATGCCCCAGTCAAACAGGTGGGGAAAAATTGGGCCTTGGGTGTTGTTGGTGCCAGAACACTGTAACCCCTTGCAGTTACTTTTGTTGGGTGCAGGAACGGGCCCTGCTGTTGTAAATTAGTGTAACCACTTAACGTGAATCGCTGTTTATAAACGGTGACTGCTTTAAGTGGAAGTATCGGGGTATAGTTTGCAGTTACAGCCTTTACCCTGGTACCATTTTTTAGAGCAGATGGCCAGTTATCCGTTGATAACAGCCGATCCAGCTTGGGAGTAACTCGGTCGTTATCCCAGGCAGCGGGAGGGGACATCCCCCAAGCCACCATCCACCGCTCTTCTCCGGCCTCCCGCCCCACCGGGAGACCGGAGCTCTGATCTGGCACGTCCACCGGCTGTGTGGAGTCCCTGTGGAAGCTGGAATCGGCTTAGATCGGGACTCCTTCGTACATTTCTGGAAGCAACATTACAACGTCAGTTCCGGTTTACATGGCAGCTAATGGCGCCGGTTTAAAAAAATGTCAGTATTCAGAATCTCCATTTTTGGTGATCCGAATACTGTGAAGTGTAAAGGAGGGATAGGGGGTCTTTTAGACCCCCCCCCCCAATCCCTCCATAAAGAGTACCTGTCACCATATATTACTATCACAAGGGATGTTTACATTCCTTGTGATAGCAATAAATATGATGAGGTTTTTTAATTTTTTTTAAAGGAACAGTGTTAAAAGAAAAAATAAAATAAATTAAAAAATAAGCTGTCCCCGTGAGTGTGTACCGGAGTTTGTCAGAATTCCGCGAGTGTGCGCAATTTTCAACCGTAACATGTATGGTATCTATTTACTCGGCGTAACATCCTCTTTCACAATATACAAAATTGGGCTAACTTTACTGTTGTCTTATTTTTTAACTCAAAGTCATTTTTTATCCAAAAAAAAGCACTTGAAAGACCGCTGCGCAAATACTGTGTGACAAAAAGTATTGCAACAATGACCATTTTATTCTCTAGGGTGTTTGAAAAAAATATGTATAATGTTTGGGGGTTCTAAGTAATTTTCTAAAAAAATTAATGATTTTAACATGTAAACAACAAATGTAAAAAAGGGGCTCTGGGGGTTAAGGGGTTAAAAACTGTATATATTTTAAGACACCACGTCAAGTGTACTATATACAGTAAATACACCCCCGAATACGCTGTGTGTATATGTGTATATGTATGTGTGTATATATATATATATATATATATATATATATGTATATATATATATATATATATATATATATATACACACACAAAGATATACAGAGGTAGTATTAAAAACCTAATAGGCGTTCTAATCTCTTTCTAATCCAGGGACAACTTTCTTGGGAATCTAGAGTAGTTGTTTCCCTGACTTCAGAGCAATACTGAGATAAGAAAGGGAAATACAAAGGGCTGCATGCAGGTTGGGCACCATGAATGTAGACAGAAGGTAGATAAGGAGGATTTGACCACAGAGTGTTTTGGAGGAAGCCCTTGATCTCACTATATGATAGTATGCTGATAATGATGATCCCAGGGCCGAGCACTTAAAGGCGCAATACTTACCTGGTTCTGGTTAGTGCAGCCCCAAGGGTTTTTTTTTCCCACATAGTGTTCGTGTGATGGTGGATTGTGCACACCCTAGAACCTCTCTATCAACACTTCCGGTTAACCCTTAAGAGACCATCACGATTGTTAAAACAATATAAACAGTGGGGACTTTTAGCGCTGCTACATATACTGTGTTTCTATGTGTATTTGAATGGTCTAATACGTTTATTTTATTTAGCAGATGCTTTCTTGTTCATATAATTTATATGATTAGTGCATCCTGAAGCGCTGAGCAGAGACTATGGGCGATTATCTCTGGTTATTAATGTCTAAACTGCTGCCAACAAAAGTGAGTACACCTGTAAGTGAAAATGTCCAAACTGGGCCCAAAGTGTCAATATTTTGTGTGGCCACCATTATTTTCCAGCACTGCCTTAACCCTCTTGGGCATTGAGTTCACCAGAGCTTCACAGGTTGCCACTGGAGTCCTCTTCCACTCCACTATGACGACATCATGGAGCTGGTGGATGTTAGCGGCCACCTTTGAGGATGCCCCAAAGATGCTCATTAGGGTTTAGGTCTGGAGACATGCCTGGCCAGTCCATCACCTTTACCCTCAGCTTCTTTAGCAAGGCAGTGGTTGTCTTGGAGGTGTGTTTGAGTTTGTTATCTAGTTGGAATACTGCCCTGCGGTCTAGTTTCCGAAGGGAGGATCATGCTCTGATTCAGTGTGTCATAGTACATGTTGGCATTCATGGTTCCCTCAAGGAACTGTAGCTCTTCAGTGCTGGCAGCATTCATGCAGCCCCAGACCATGACACTCCCACCACCATACTTGACTGTAGGTAAGACACACTTGTCATTGTACTCCTCACCTGGTTGCCGCCACACACGCTTGACACCATCTGAACCAAATAAGTTTATCTTGGTCTCATCAGACCACAGGACATGGTTCCAGTAATCCATGTTCTTAGTCTGTTTGTCTTCAGCCAACTGTTCGCGGGCTTTCTTGTGCATCATCTTTAAAAGAGGTTTCCTTCTGGGACGACAGCCATGCAGACCAATTTGATGCAGTGTGCAGCGTATGGTCTAAGCACTGACAGGTTAACCCCCCCACAACCTCTGCAGCAGTGCTGGCAGCACTCATACGTCTATTTCCCAAAGACAGCCTCTGGATTTGACGCTAAGCATGTGCACTCAACTTTTTTGATCGGCCACAGCAAGATCTGTTCTGAGTGGAACCTGTCCTGTTAAACCGCTATACGGTCTTGGCCATCATGCTGCAGCTCAGTTCCAGGGTCTTGGCAATCTTCTTATAGCCTAGGCCATCTTTATGTAGAGCAACAATTCTTTTTTTCAGATCATCAGAGAGTTCTTTGCTATGAGGTGCCATGTTTAACTTCCAGTGACCAGTAAGAGAGAGTGAGAGTGGTGACACCAAATTTAACTCACCTGCTTCTCATTCACACCTGAGACCTTGTAACGCTAATGAGTCACATGGCACTGGGGAGGGAAAATGGCTAATTGGGCCCAATTTGGACATTTTCACTTAGGGGTGGACTCACTTTTGTTGCCAGCGGTTTAGACATTAATGGCTGTGTGCGTTATTTTGAGAGGACAGCAAATTTACAGTTATACAAGCTGTACACTCACTACTTTACATTATAGCAAAGTGTCATTTTTTCAGTGTTGTCACATGAAAAGATATAATAAAATATTTACAAAAATGTGAGGGGTGTACTCACTTTTGGGAGATACTGTATGTATGTATGTATGTATGTGTGTGTGTATGTGTGTATGTATATAATATATATATTCTTGCACTGCCTAAATGGACGCTATATACTATATACACTGAATTAGCTGTATATAGTCTACTACACTAAAGGCCCATATTATATATAGATAGATAGATAGATAGATAGATAGATAGATAGATAGATAGATAGATAGATAGATAGATAGATAGATAGATAGATAGATATACACTAGTAAGGTAAATGTGTGTGTGTGTATATATATATATATATATATATATATATATATATATATATTGAAGCTTGCAGGGTGAGGTGCACAACAGCAATTTAAGTTTGTGCTAGCAATCAGACCCTCCCATGGGTCATATATAAAAAAGAAAATTTGAGGGATTGCTGCACAAAAATTTATTGAAAATGGATAAAAAATTACATACAGTCCATCATGTGTCACAGGAACAGTTTTGGGCTAATACAGTTCACGCCCTTCTTCAGCCAACATGATGAAAAACAGACAACTGAAAAAATACAAGTAATGGTATATAATACTATAGCAACACTTGGAACCAATTAATCAATAAAGAACAACAAACAATATTGATGAGGAGCACTTGCTAACACCTCACAAAAATAGATAAAGGTCATAGTCAGAGTTCAATCCTTTGGGACTCAGTGTCCAAACGATGTATCCAGGATACTTCACAGCGTCTAAGAGTTAATTCCCTATTGCCACCTCGCCTACCCTTAGGAATACCATCTATAACCATATATTTGAGTTGTGAATTCGAATGCCGACAATCAAGGAAATGCCTGACCAATGGTTGTTTATCCAATCCATCTCGAATAGCATATTTGTGCCTAGCTATTCTTTCTTTGACCTTTTGGGTTGTTTCCCCCACATAAATAAGGCCACTTGGGCATTTAATAATATAGACCACAAAGGATGATTGACAATTGTAGTAAGATTTAATAGGAATCTCAAAACCTTTGTGGGGATGGCAAAAAGAGCTACCCTTAATCATATTGGAACAGTGTATACAATTAAAGCGGAGGTCCGCCTGGGAAAAAAAAATTAAAAGCCAGCAGCTACACATACAGTAGCTGCTGACTTTTAATAATAGGACACTTGCCTGTCCTGGAGTCCAGCGATGTCGGCCCCTGCCGCCGATCTTCGGATCAGGGGTCGGGTGCAGCCGCATCCATTGCGGGTAAGGGAACCCGGACCTGTAGCATTACAGCTTCACGCCAGGCACCTTACTGCACATGCACGAGGCTCCGCAGTGCTCTGCTATTGGCCAGGAGACCAGTAGCAGAGTGAGCAGGGAGGAGGGAGCTGGGCTGCTGATGTCAGCGGCCGTGGCTGCCTGCCCAGCTCCCGGATGTGTGGAAAAGGACACCTGTCTAAAAAGCTGCCTGCCAAATGTGACACCTGAGGGGGGGAGGAATCCAACCAGTGGAAGTTTCACTTTTGGCTGGAACTCCGCTTTAAGACAGGGAAAAGACCCCTTATTGGTAGGTCCTAAAAAAGTAATAGGGGTGACAGGAGGGCGATATTGATCTGCTCTGACAAAATGGTTATACAAAGATTTACCACGAAAATGGGCCAATGTTTTTTAATGATATTATAGATGTGTCAGGAATAAGGATGATATTGGGCAATAAACGGTAACCTGCAACTGACTACTCTATTTTTTCTTCTGGGCATATCATGACGTGCTCTCCTGAGGGCATCATCAGGATAGCCTCGCTGCTGAAACCGATGTTCCATTTCATCTAGCCGTTGTTCACACTTATCTCTGTCAGTAACAATTCTCTTCACTCGTGCGAATTGGCTACATGGTATGGACTTGAATACCCCTGGTGGGTGAAAACTAGAAAAGTGTAGTAGTGAATTTCTATCAGTGGGTTTCCCATAGAGATCACAGTCAATTTTACCCAGCTGAATACTGAGTAAGGTGTCCAAATAGGGAATATGTGTCTCGCCTACATGCATTGTAAATCTCAAGCCGGGAATCAAATTGTTAAGATTGGATCCCTTCAGTTATTTAATTCCTATCTTGCCAACCCACAGCGCAAACACGTCGTCTATAAATCTGTACCAAGCGGCAGGGTTTTTAGTAAAAAGTTGACAGTTATAGATGAAAGCATGTTCTATCATGTGCATAAATGCATTTGCATACGTGGGTGCGACATTGGATCCCATTGCAGTGCCCACTATCTGTAGGTAATAGACATCTTTAAACAAGAAAAAGTTCTCTTACAAAACAATAGATAACAGCTGTAAAAGAAAATTAACTTCTGCTTTTTTTTTGATTGCACCAATAGGCGCCGACACGCTTCAATGCCTAAATCATGTGGAATAACTGTGTATAGGCTGGTAACGTCCCAAGTGACCAGCACAGAGTCAGGACCACACTGGAGATCTTTGATCAATTCCAGAAAATGTTGTGTGTCCTTAACATAAGATCGAGTTTGAGCAATTAACGGTGAAAGACATTTTTCTAAATATTTAGCCAGTGGTGTAGTAAATGAGTCTGTGCTGGACACAATAGGTTGGCCCGGAGGAGAGATAGGATCTTTGTGAATTTTAGGCAATATATAAATAACAGGTGTAACTGGAAACTCAGAAATCAGAAAAGTTTGTGTATCACTATCAATAAAGCCCTCTTGTACTGCATTTTTTACTATCTGCCTAATCCTGTTAGTAACTTTAGCTGTCGGGTTGCCATCAAGGCATTTATATGTTTTATCATCTGACAGTTGCCTGATAATTTCTTGCTCATATTGGGTAGTATCCATAATCACGATCGAGCCCCCCTTATCGGCAGGCTTGATCGTGATATCCTGTCGGTCAGACAATTCACACTAGATTTTCTTTTCCTCTGCGGAAAGATTTTTTGGAATATGGTCACATCTTACATCATCCTGTAAAAAGCATTTCACATCCTCTTCAACCTTGTTAATAAATAACTCCACTGCCCGGTATGTAGTAGGAGGCACAAAACGACTCTTGTTACTAAGACCGAAATTCTTAATAGACAATTGCGTTTCACTAATAGTATTTGCAGATGGTTTGGAAGAAAAATGTGCTTTAAGTCTAGCTTGTCTAAACAAGCGGCATAAGTCCTGATGTAAAAGAAAATAATCCATTCTGTCCTTAGGACAAAAATTTAACCCCCTTGCTCAAAACTTGCAACTGTATAGGAGATAAGACAAAAGAAGAGCTATTATGTACCCCATTGTCGCTCAAGTCCTCTGTCTGTTCCTGGTGCGGAATGCTATACCTTTGGACGCCGCACCTTCTTTTTCCTCCGACCACCTCTCCTTGTTTTTGACTTGTGGTGTCCCTGGGAAAAAAATGTCCATCCGGGGCCGTTGATGAGGAGCACTTGCTAACACCTCACAAAAATAGATAAAGGTCATAGTATCCTGGATACATCGTTTGGACACTTTGAGTCCCAAAGCATTGGACTCTGACTATGACCTTTATCTATTTTGTGAGGTTTTAGCAAGTGCTCCTCATCAATATTGTTTGTTCTTTCTTTTTTCTTTCACAACAAATTATTTTTCCTTTTTTTTTAGACTGCAGGTGCCTTTCCGATTAGCACTCGTAGTGTGTATGGAGAGACATCTGTTCTGCTACAACCTACTCTGCAGAAATTTATCACCGTTTACTTCCTAAAAGAGTTAACTAGATCATCCCTATGTGATTGATTAATTGATTCCAAGTGTTGCTATAGTATTATATACCATTACTTGTATTTTTTCAGTTGTCTGTTTTTCATCATGTTTCGGACATGAAGAAGGGTGTGAACCATATTAGTCCGAAACGTTATCTGTGACACATGATGGACTGTATGTAATTTTTTTTATCCATTTTCAATAAATTTGTGCAGCAATCTTCTTTTCTATATATGACCCATTGCAGGGTCTGATTGCTAGCACAGACTTAAATTGCTGTTGTGCACCTCACCCTGCAAGCTTCAATTATATATCCCTCTAAGAGAGCACCAGCGTTAATTGGAACCTTTGTGGAGATGGCTACAGGCGGATCTTTTTCCTTCACAGACGAGGACACTACGTGGATTTTGCAAGGTACAGTGGGCCATTTTTCTGTCGCCCATGTGGTTTTCAGCCTGTCCTCTGGCGGCCCCCAGTGGCTTTCTCGATATTACGGGGAAGTGATAAAAACGGCACAGGCACTTCCATTTTCGCTTAGACAGCAGGGCTGACAGACGCGGCGGTGCAGGCTCTTGAAGTGGTGTGTTTTTTTCATTGCTCATTCATTGCTCATTCCGGTCACAGCACTGAGGCATCAAAAAACAGCAAGTATAGCTTGCTCTCCCTGGGTGCTGGTAGAGGTGGGTGTAATCCCTCCGGGTCTCCCTGGCTCATTGGTGGGGTATAGGTGGTGGTCACACAGTGGGGGTGCCGGAAGTCTGGGATGTCAGAGGCCGGCAGTGCTATGGCAGGGGTACCTGCAGAGCAACAATCCACGCCGGGGTCCCTGGTGTCCTTGGAACAGCTGAGGGCAGTATTTGGTGAATTCTTTCCCCGGGCGGGGGACCCCAAAAAACACCCGCCCCCGTCATTCTTCTGGGGAGGATTCGGAACCAGAGAGCGCCTCAGACGGGAAGATGATCAGGGGGCTTCATCTTCACGCGACAAAGTGATAGTGGCTGCCCTGATCACTGATATTCGTGAGTCCATGCGGCTTGACCAAGCAGGGGAGTCTCATGAGTCCGCATATATTTGTGGGTCGCTTAAGCCTCCTAGGTCCCCCAGGGACTACCCTTATGATCAGGTTTTTGAACAAGCGGTGTTCAAGGAATGGCTGCGGCCGCAAAATTCCTTTGCTTTACCCAAAAGCTTTGCTGTTCGCTACCCCTTTGAGGATAGTTTTACTAAGAGATGGGCTTCCCCAGCAGTGGACCCACCGGTGGCCCATCTGAATAAGGCAACGACCATTCCCTTGGAGGGGTCTCTGTCTTTTAAAGAGGTGGCCGATCGCCGCACGGAGGCAGTGTCTAAGGCACTGTTCTTGTTGGCTGGGTCAGCCATGCGGCCAGCTCTGACGGCTGCTATGGTGGCGCAATCTCTTTTCGAGTGCGCTACCACATTACACTCCGGTTTGACTTGTGAGTGTGCGCAGGCTGAGGTGCAATGGGCACAACACTTGGAAGAGGGTCTCCGCTACCTATGCGATACTGCATTGGACCTACTTCCCATACTGTCAAAAATGTCTGATAACAATTGCAAAAACAGATGGGTGCTGTGGCTTCGCTCTTGGTCAGGTGATCAGGCGTCAAAGAAAGCTCTTACGGATCTTCCCTTTCAGGGAGGGCGTCTGTTTGGCCCACAGTTGGATGAAATGCTGGAGGTGGTGTCCTCCGGGTACAGGATAGAATTCATCTCTCTACCACCAGAAAGGTTCTTCCCTTCGAACTTAAGACTCCCTCAGGGGCATCGGGAGGCGCTTCTAGGCGCCGTTCAGGCGCTGGCCGAACAGGGGGCGATTGTACCTCAAACCTCTTTGTGGTGTCCAAAAAGGGCGGTGTCAGGCCCGTTCTGGACCTGAAGGCACTAAACTGCTTTGTAAAGACAAAAAGATTCAGGATGGAGTCCATCTGCTCGGTCGTGGCTGCCCTGCACCAAGGGGAATTCATGGCATCCCTGGATATCAAGGACGCGTATCTCCACGTTCCAGTTTGTCACAGGTACCAGCGTTTCCTGCGTTTCGCAGTGGGGGATCTGCATTACCAGTTTGTGGCTCTCCCCTTCGGTCTGGCTTTGGCTCCCCGTGTTCACCAAGGTGGTGGCCCCGATGCTGGCGCTGTTGAGACAGAGAGGTATCGTGGTGGTAGCATACCTCGACGATTTACTCTTGAGAGCAGAGTCGGCCGCAGCTCTGGAGGAGAACGTGATAATCACGGTGTCCACGTTAAAAGATTTCGGTTGGCTGATCAACCTGCAGAAGTCGTCGTTGACTCCATCCTGCCTTCTGGAATACCTGGGTCTGATTCTGGACACGGTGCAGGCAAGGGTGTTGTTACCGCCAAACAAGCTCCTGACACTTCAGGCAGCAGTGCGAACCCTGTTATCACGCCAGTGGTCCTCCTTACGGTTCTGTATGCGAGTGATGGGGCTCATGGTGTCGGCTTTCGAAGCGATACCTTACGCCCAGAGTCACACTAAGCTCCCGCAGAAGGCGATTTTGTTGCAATGGGACAAATTTCCCCTATCCCTAGACAAACTGATCAGGTTGGATCATCAGTCCCGGGGATCCTTGGTTTGGTGAATTTGGGCTCCAGCCCTAAAATTAGGAAAATGTTTCCTCCCCCTCAATTGGTCGATAGTAACAACGGATGCCAGCCTATCGGCTGGGGAGAGGTCCTGGGTCAATTTTCTGCCCAGGGCCATTGGTCAGCTCAGGAAGCTTGTCTTCCGATAAATGTACTGGAGCTGAGAGCGATCAGACTTTGTCTATCCCGTTGGTCAACAAGGCTGCGAGGCCTCCCTGTCCTGGTTCAGTCGGACAATGCCACGGCTGTGGCATATGTGAACCATCAGGGTGGAACAAGAAGCTCAGCAGCAGCCGCGGAGGTGGCTCTGATCCTTCGGTGGGCAGAACTTCACGTGCCAGCTCTCTCCACAATCTACATTCCAGGCGTGGAAAACTGGCAGGTGGACTTTCTCAGCCGCCGGACTCTGCATCAGGGGGAATGGTCCCTACATCCAGAAGTGTTCCGCTAGATTTGCCTCAAGTGGAGCATGCCAGAGGTGGACCTCATGGCCTCCAGATTCAATCACAAGGTACGGACCTTTGTGTGCAGATCAAGAGATCCGTTGGCGGTCGCCACAGACGCACTGGTAGCACCCTGGGGTCGGTATCGGCTACTGTACGTCTTTCCTCCTCTGAAGCTTCTGCCACGGGTTCTGCGCAGAATAGAAGCAGAGGGAATACCGACAATCCTGGTAGCTCCTGATTGGCCTCGGCGTCCTTGGTACGCTGATGTGGTATGGATGGTGGCAGATGTCCCGTGGCTTCTTCCACTTTGCGAAGACCTATTGTCTCAGGGACCCATCTTGCACCCTGCTTTACCCTCTCTGGCTTTGATGGCTTGGCTATTGAGTCCCAGGTGTTGAGTAATAGTGGTGTCTCTGACTCTGTAATCCCTACTATGATTAAAGCGCGTAATTGTTCTTCACATAAGATTTATCATAGGACCTGGAAGGCCTATATTGCCTGGTATGAGGCAGGGTGTTGGAACCCTCGCTCTTGTGTGGTGTCCAGAGTGCTGACTTTTCTGCAGCAGGGACTGAACAAGAACCTGGCATTAAGTACGCTTAAGGGTCAGATTTCGGCACTGGCGGTTCTTTTTCAACTACCCTTGGCGTCACATTCGTTGATCCGTACTTTTGTACAGGGTGTACGTCATGTGGCTCCTCGGATACGGTCGCCTCTGGCGCCGTGGGATTTGAATCTGGTGCTTTCTGTGCTTCAGAAGCCACCATATGAGAATAGTAGGGACATTCCCTTACAGTTGTTGTCGCAGAAAGTGGCTTTCTTGGTGGCTGTTACGTCCACTGGGCGGGTGTCTGAGTTGGCAGGGTTATCCTGCAAGTCACCTTACTTGGTCCTTCATAAGGACAAGGCGGTTTTGTGACCTTCCCCTTCTTTTCTTCTGAAGGTGGTTACTTCTTTTCATTTGAATGAGGATATTGTTCTTCCCTCATTGTGCCCGCACCCGTCACATCCCAAAGAATTTGAACTACAGGTTCGGGGCAAGGTTCCCCCTTTTCCAGTCACGGCTCATTCCACCAGGGCAGTTAGTACTTCCTGGGCTTTTAGACACCAGGCCTCGATGTTTCAGGTGTGCAAAGCGGCTACTTGGGCCTCAGTGCACACGTTTACTAAGTTTTACAAAGTTGATGTTTCAGCATCGTCGGATGCTGCTTTTGGCCGCAAAGTTTTGCAAGCAGCAGTGTAGGCGCGACTGGCACCGCCTGAGAGGGCTTTTTTTGTTGGGTACAGTTGTTATAGTTGCCCGCCTCTCTTGATTGACACAGCTTTGGGACATCCCCACTTGTCTAATGAAGGGCTGCGTCTGTCAGTGAACGTAAGAGTAAAAGTAAAAGGGATTTTATTATAACTTACTGTAAAATCCTTTTCTCTAAATTCACTGACAGACGCAGCACCCACCCCTCTGTTGAGTTTGTACGGCTTGTTACGAACTGATATGCTATTGTCTAGCAGGGGGTTATATGCTAAGGTGAGGACTACCCCCTATGCTTTTGTTTTATTTTGCCTAGTCTACTCCTAGTGATATGAGCATAAACCCCACTTGTCTAATGAAGGGCTGCATCTGTCAGTGAACTCAGAGAAAAGGATTTTATGGTAAGTTATAATAAAATCCCTTTTTTTCCAGGGAAACTACAGGGAACAGACAGAGGACTTGAGCGACAATGGGGTACATAATAGCTGACCGACAGGATATCATGATCAAGCCTGCCGATAAGGGGGGGCTCGATCGTGATTATGGATACTACCCAATATGAGCAGGAAATTATCAGGCAGCTGTCGGATGATAAAACATATGCCTTGATGGCAACCCGACAGCTAAAGTTACTAACAGGATTAGGCAGATAGAAAAGTTTGCGTATCACTATCAATAAGGCCATATTGTACTGCATTTTTTACTGATTTCTCAGTTTCCAGTTACACCTGTTATTTATATATTGCCTAAAATTCACAAAGATCCTATCTCTCCTCCAGGCCACCCTATTGTGTCCAGCACAGACTCCTTTACTACACCACTGGCTAAATATTTAGACAAATGTCTTTCACTGTTAATTGCTCAAACTCGATCTTATGTTAAGAACACACAACATTTTCTGGAATTGATCAAAGATCTCAAGTGTGGTCCTGACTCTGTGCTGGTCACTTGTGACGTTACCAGCCTATACACAGTTATTCCACATGATTTAGGCATTGAAGTGGTCGGCGCCTATTGGTGCAATCAAAAGAATACAATGTAGCAGAAGTTAATTTTCTTTTACAGCTGTTATCTTTTGTTTTGGAAGAAAACTTTTTCTTGTTTAAAGATGTCTATTACCTACAGATAGTGGGCAATGCGATGGGATCTAATGTCGCACCCACGTACGCAAACACATTTATGCACATGATAGAAGATGCTTTCATCTATAATTGTCAACTTTTTACTAATAACCCTGCCGCTTGGTACAGATTTATAGACGACGTGTTCGCGCTGTGGGTTGGCGACATTGGATCCCTTTAGTTATTTAATTTCTATCTTAACAATTTGATTCCTGGCTTGAGATTTACGATGCATGTAGGTGAGACACATATTCCCTATTTGGACACCTTACTCAGTATTCAGCTGGGTAAAATTGACTGTGATCTCTATAGGAAACCCACTGATAGAAATTCACTACTACACTTTTCTAGTTTTCACCCGCCAGGGGTATTCAAATCCATACCACGTAGCCAATTCACACGAGTGAAGAGTATTGTAACTGACAGAGATAAGTGTGAACAGCGGCTAGATGAAATGGAACATCGGTTTCAGCAGCGAGGCTATCCTGATGATTCCCTCAGGAGAGCACGTCATGATATGCCCAGAAGGAAAAATAGAGTAGTCAGTTGCAGGTTACCGTTTATTGCCCAATATCATCCTTATTCCCGACACATCTATAATATCATTAAAAAACATTGGCCCATTTTAGGGGAGCAATACCCCTCAGTTGTTGAATTTCTTCATCCTCCAATGCCTTCTTACCTTAGTGGTAAATCTTTGTATAACCATCTTGTCAGAGCAGATCAATATCGCCCTCCTGTCGCCCCTATTACTTTTTTAGGACCTACCAATAAAGGGTCTTTTCCCTGTCTTAATTGTATACACTGTTCCTATATGATTAAGGGTAGCTCTTTTTGCCATCCCCACAAAGGCTTTGAGATTCCTATTAAATCGTACTACAATTGTCAATAATCCTTTGTGGTCTATATTATTAAATACCCATGTGGCCTTAGTTATGTGGGGGAAACAACCCAAAAGGCCAAAGAAAGAATAGCTGGGCACAAATATGCTATTCGAGATAGATTGGATAAACAACCATTGGTCAAGCATTTCCTTGAATTTCGGCATTCGATTTCACAACTCAAATATATGGTTATAGATGGTATTCCTAAGGGTAGGCGAGGTGGCAATAGGGAATTAACTCTTACGCCGTGAAGTATCCTGGATATATCATTTGGACACTTTGAGTCCCAAAGGATTGAACTCTGACTATGACCTTTATCTGTTTTTGTGAGGTGTTAGCAAGTGCTCCTCATCAATATTGTTTGTTGTTCTTTCTTTTTTCTTTCACAGCAAATTCTTTTTCCTTTTTTTTTAGACTGCAAGTGCCTTTCTGATTAGCACTCGTAGTGTGTATGGAGAGACCTCTGTTCTGTTACAACCTACTCCATGGAAATTTATCACCATTTACTACCTAAAAGAGTTAACTAGATCATCCCTATGTGATTGATTAATTGGTTCCAAGTGTTGCTATAGTATTATATACCATTACTTGTATTTTTTCAGTTGTCTGTTATTCATCATGTTGGCTGAAGAAGGGCTTGAACTGTATTAGCCCGAAACTGTTCCTGTGACATATGATGGACTGTATGTAATTTTTTTTATCCATTTTCAATAAATTTGTGTGCAGCAATCCCTCAAATTTCCTTATATATATATATATATATATATATATATATATATATTATTCTTGCACTGCCTGACTGTATATAGATAGCCCTATCTATCTACTGTATATACTCGAGTATAAGACGGGGCACCTAATTTTACAAAAAAAAAAAAACGGGAAAAGTTGTTGACTCGAGTATAAGCCTAGGGTGGGAAATGCAGCAGCCATTACACAGGTAGGTCCCAGGAAGAAGTCTCATTAGATGAAACCTGTAGGGCGACGGCTGCATTCCAGTTCCGCTTCACCATTCAACTTGTCCTTGTGGGAGATGTGATGTTTACATGCAGTGTTTTTATTGCCTATATGTATGTGCAACCTTTAAATAAATTTTAAACGCTTTTATACGGATTTACACTATGTCTACCCCTTTTCTTTCCTATTGGACGGAATATTGGGAAGTTTTGTTCCAGTACTTTGGATTGAAGACATAGAGGAGTCTTACTCACATGCTGTTTTTGACCACCCGTAATAGGTGTGTCAACGCTAGAGGGTAAGCGTACATCTTATCCGGTGGTGGTGGTTGCATCACACTTGGTTTACTGTATGCCCACGGTGCTAGATATATGAAGACATCCAATAGAGTTATCTATGCTTCAATTAATATGTTTCATTATTTTATATGCACTCTGATATGGACTTTTGATTAATATTTCACCTGTGTATATGTTTACCAATTTCACATTTTGAGTTACTGTTTCACTTTGCTGATTTAGCGCGACACTTTTTTTTAACATTTTACCGTTTTAGTGTGTATATCTCACACTAAGTGTTGCTTTTTTAAGGAGATTTTTTCTTTTTGATCATTTTGTATTTTACACTAGCGCAGTGTATTCTTTGTTCATTACACAGGTATTGTAGCCAGAACACAGGTATTGTAGCCAATTCACAGGGACTCATCCATTACACAGGAATTGTAGCCAGAACACAGGTATTGTAACGGTTACACAGGTATTGTAGACAGAACACAGGGACTCAGCCATTACACAGGTATTGTAGCCAAAACACAGGTATTGTATCCATTACACAGGGATTGTAGCCAGAACACAGGTATTGTAGCCAGAACACAGGAACTCATCCATTACACAGGGATTGTAGCCAGAACACAGGCATTGTAGCCAGAACACAGGGACTCAGTCATTACACAGGGATTGTAGCCAGAACACAAGTATTATAGCCATTACCACCTGCCCACCATCTGCCCTGGATGGTACTGGCAGGTGGCACTGATTGACACTGGATGGTACTGGCTGGCACTGGCAGAAGGGATGAGTATGGTAGATTCACAAAGCACAGAGCCACTGCTTCTAACAGCCACTCTGTGCATGAAACTGATCTAATTACACTGGAATGCAGAGAATGCTGAGAATGCAGAGAGAGAGCTGTCAGATCTTCACTGAGATCAGGAGGTGAGCGGGACTGAACAGCTAACACCAACGCATCCTGCCCACCTCCTGACATCAAGTTGAAAATCTGACAGCTCTCTATGTATTCTCTGCATTCCAGTGTAATTAGGTCACAGTTTCATGCACAGAGTGGCTCTTAGAAGCAGCACGCTCTGTGCAATGTGAATTTACTCATCTCTTCAGACCACCCACAGACACTGACTCGAGTATAAGCCAAGGGGGGCCTTTTTCAGCACAAAAATGTGCTGAAAAACTCGGCTTATACTTGTATTCAGCCCCCTTTACTCTAAAACCAATAACTAAAATCTAGTGGAACCAATTGCCTTTAGAAGTCACCCAATTAGTAAATAGAGTCCACCTGTGTGTAATTTAATCTCAGTATTAATACAGCTGTTCTGTGAAGCCCTCAGAAGTTTGTCAGAGAACCTTAGTGAACAAACTGCATCATGAAGGCCAAGGAACACACCAGACAGGTCAAGGATAAATTTGTTGAGAAGTTTAAAGCGGGGTTAGGCTATAAAAAAATATCCCAAGCTTAGAACATCTCATGGGGCACTGTTCAATCCATCATCTGAAAATGGAAAGAGTATAGCACAACTGCAAACCCACCAAGACATGGCCGCCCACCTAAACTGACAGGCCAGGCAAGGAGAGCATTAATCAGATAAGTAGCCAAGAGGCCCATGGTAACTCTGGAGGAGCTGCAGATATCCACAGCTCAGGTGGGGGAATCTTTCCACAGGACAACTATTAGTCGTGGAGAAAAGAGAGAATTACTGCGCTCCCAAAAAAACAAAAAACAAATAAAGCTGCCAGCACAACAATATTCTCAAATTGGACCAGTGAACTGTGTACATCAAAAGTGCAGCACTACTGAAACGTCAAATATAGTGTACAAAATCCTTGAATAAGTTCATATAAATTGAATTGAAAAAGTAAAGTCTATAAGTGATCATAAAAGAAAAAGTGCATAAATATTGCTTCACATACGTGTAGTTCACCCGCATGCCATGTGACCCTCCACCAAGTCAGGATGAGGTACTCTTACCAGAAATAGTAGAGCATATATGCATAGGATTAATCGTCAGAGGTAGATAAAAGGCGCAATGATAGATAAGCAGGTCTGGGTGAGGCAGACCTGCTTATCTATCATCGCGCCTTTTATCTACTATGATTGGAATTCCAAATCGCTTGTGACGTTTTTAACCATGTAAGTTATGCTGGTCATTCAGTATTACACTATGTAGCACCTTTGTTTCATTGAGGTTTACTGTGACCACATACTGGATTTTCCTCCTCATCTGACACTCCCTGGTATATGTATGCCTATGGTCCTGGAAAGCTACCATTATAGTGGATGCGGTCCAGTGTTGAAAGTGTTGACCATCTGAGGATTTGGAGTACCTCTGACGATTTTAACCCTATGCGTATATGCTCTACTATTTCTGGTAAGAGTACCTCATCCTGACTTGACCTGGTGGAGGCTCACATTGCATGCAGGTGGACTACATGGATGTGAAGCGATATTTATGCACTTTTTCTTTTATGATCACTTATAGACTTTACTTTTTCAATTCAATTTATATGAACTTATTCAAGGATTTTGTACACTATATTCAACTATTAGTCGTGCAATCCACAAATCTGGCCTTTATGGAAGAATGGCAAGAAGAAAGCCATTGTTGAAAGAAAGCCATATGAAGTCCCGTTTGCAGTTTGCGAGAAGCCATGTGGGGGACACAGCAGACATGTGGAAGAAGTGCTTTATTCACATGAGACCAAAATTTATCTTTTTGGCCTACCAGCAAAACGCTATATATGACAGGAAACTAACACTGTACATCACCCTGAACACACCATCTCCACCATGCAACATGGTGGTGGCAGCATCATATTGTGGGGCTGCTTTACTTCAGCAAGGACAGAAAAGCTGGTCAGAGTTGATGAATAGATGGATGGAGCCAAATACAGGGCAATCTCAGAAGAAAACCAGTTAGTCTGCCAAAGACTTGAGATTGGGGCAGAGGTTCACCTTCCAGCAGGACAAGGACCCTAAATATACAGCCAGAGCTACTATGGAATGGTTTAGATTAAAATATATCCATGTGTTAGAACGGCCCAGTCAAACTCCAGACCCAAATCCAATTGAGAATTTGTGGCAAGACTTGACAATGCTGTTCACAGATGCTCTCAATAAAATCTGACAGAGCTTGGGCTATTTTGCAAAGAAGAATAGGCAAAAATGTCTCATTAGATGTGTAGCTGGTAGAGACCTACCCAAATAGACCTGCAGCTGTAATTGCAGCGAAAGGTGGTTCTACAAAATGTTGACTCGGGGGCTGAATACAAATGCATACCACACTTTTCAGATATTTGTTAAAAATTTTGAAAACCATTTATCATTTTCCTTCCACTTCACAATTACGTGCCACTTTGTGTTGGTCTATCACATAAACTGCCAATAAAATGCATTTACGTTTTTGGTTGTTACATGACAAAATGTGGAAAATGTCAAGGGTTACAGTATGAATACTTTTTCAAGGCACTGTAACTAACACTAAAGCCTAAATCAACTTTTTATTCCATTTACCCTAAAGGCTCCTTTATAGATATGCTTTATCATGCTACCTATTTAGAAATGCCCAAGCTAAGCAAAGGAAGTACAGGTTGAACAAAAAAAAAATAAAATAAGACTTTCCTAGATCTCATGGAATATTCAGAATTAATTATAAAACAAGCTGATAAAGGTGGGAGCATAGGATTCCAAGATAAGGTAGACAATTCTGAAAGCCCTGTATTTGCTCTCTGATATTTCCAAATATACAAAATGAACCCATGACCACACAGAAATGTATAGGTTTGAACTGAAATCCATATCTGACAAGGCACTTGACAATAGAGTCATTGATAAAAAGGAATCCACCTTTCTAACCAAGAAATTATTCAAAGTACCCGTTTTCCCCAAGATCCTAGAAACCCACCAGGGAGACCAATTCTAGCATCCATGGATAACATGACAAACAGTCCCTCAAAATACATAGATCATTTTTTACAGCCTTTTTGTCTCCTCCCTTCCATCCGACATTAGAGATTTTTGTAAATTCCTTGAAATTCTCCATTGTTATACTTGGAACTAGAGTTGAGCGAACCTCTGGAAGTTCGGGTTCTGCTGGTCCGTCCGAACTTCGGGACAAAGTCCGGGTCCGGGTCCGGACGGAACCCGAACGATCGCACGGAGGCACGCTAGCAAGCCCAAGGCAGGCCTGGGCCTGGGCCTGAAACAGGGCTTCAAGCCTGCCTGGTCGTCTTGGGCTTGAAGGTCTCCAAGCGAGTTGAGATCAAGGTTCATATTGTTACCTCTTAAAGTTCCTTAAATGTTTTTAGAGATTACAGCCTACCTTCCCTCCTCTGTTTTTCCGACATTTTTTACTAGATACATAAAACTCCCTGACAAACAGTACAATAGGTACCTACGATCTTAACCAGAGGGACCACCCAAAGATCCTAGAACCCCTTTTGCCCATGAAACTTATTAAAGAACCAATCTTTCCACCTAAGGAAAAA
>BLSH010015343.1:744583-756230 GCA_018402905.1 Glandirana rugosa
GTAGCGATCGTTGTTCTATGCAGAGCTTGATCTGCAACTCAAAGCAGCGGTATGTGAAATCTCTAATTTCTGCTATCTGTCCTCAGAGCAACAGCACAGACAGCAGTAGTAAAGTAATCTATCTCAGGATGCAGGATCAGGTCTTAAAATGGCTAAAATCTGTCCCTCACGCCGTCAGCTACCTTTCCCTATACTAACCCAAGGAGCATGTGACTGCAGCACTGTGACTCCAGCTTATAAAGAGGCTGGGTCACATGATGCACCGGCCAATCACAGCCATGCCATTAGTAGGCATGGCTGTGATGGCTTCTAAGGGCAAACCAGTGAAACGCTTGTTGATTGGCTGCCCTGCAGCTTCTCAACACGTGGAGTAAAATAGCAGAACCCCGGACCGAACCCGAACGATTTTTGAAATGTCCGGGTCCGGGTCCGTGCCACGGACACCCAAAAGTTCGGTACGGACCCGAACGTTACAGTCCGGGTTCGCTCAACACTACTTGGAACCCTTCCTACATCTGGTTGTCTTTGGAAGTAAGTTTACGATACACATCTATTCCCCATATTGTAGGTCTCTGTGTCCTGAAATATTTTCTCACTTGTCGCTCCAAATTATACTTTAAGCAAGCTTCATTGTTTTTTTTTTTTTTTTAAATCAGTAAATTTTATCTAGAATATAATTACTTTATCTTTGACAATCAATACTGTCCAAATCAAAGGCACAGCTATTTATTTATTTCAGGTACTTATATAGCGCCATCAATTTACGCAGCACTTTTACATATACATTGTACATCCACATCAGTCCCTACCCTCAAGGAGCTTACAATCTAAGGTCCCTAACTCACATTCATACATACACATACTATGGCCAATTTAGACAGAATCCAATTAACCTACCAGCATGTCTTTGGAGTGTGGGAGGAAACCGGAGTACTCAGAGGAAACCCACACAGGCAAAGGGAGAACATGCAAACTCCAGGCAGGTAGTATTGTGGGTGGGATTCAAACCAACGACCCTTTTGCTGCTAGGCAAAAGTGCTAAGTGCTACACCACTGTGCCGCCCCTAATGGGAGTGAATTTTCTCAGCAAAGATTCCAGTCAGGAGGTGCTAGAGGAAGCATATCATAGTTGTTTGGTATCCTCACCAGGATGTAAAAGTAATGACGAAGAAACTCCAGCTAGTTTAAATGTAATTACCCAGTTTCACCAAAAATCTAGACAAATGGAGAACATTATCAGGCTTTCTGGATATTCACCTTAAATATTTTAGTGTCCATGGGATTTATTGAAGAACTTGAAGTTACTACTATTATATGACATTTAGTCCTGGCATACTGGGCTCAAGAAACCATTATTTTATCCCCACAGGGAATAGTCCCAAACCATTTTTTCATATTATTCTCATATATTATATTTACACACACACACACACACACACACACACACACACACACACACACACACACACACACACACACACACACACACTATATATCTCATTAAAACCATTACTTACATTATTATGTTTTAAAAAAAAGACATATGCAGTGTGTATATATATATATTAGAAGGCCAGTTTGGTGGCCTGAATTTATGGGAGGAGCCGGGGAGGGGGGGTATTTAAGCAGCCCACTCACCTGTGTTTCTTCTCGGTTCCAAAGCGCAATACTACACATCACTAGGCCAACTCTCCCCAGCTCACTTCATGTTTGTGAGTCTGTTTGTTCGATTACAAGTGTGTTGCGACTTCTCAGTTTGTGGTCTTTATCAGCAGTTCTTGCTCGCTGTTGCAGGTAGGATTCTAACCTTTCATATCATACGCAATGCTGCAATTCGTTATGTTTCCTATCCCGCATCCCTTTCGTACTTAGCTGCCTCCGAGTTGTTGCCTGTCATGTCCCGACATCATTCGGCACAGGCCTGGTAGATTTGCAGGTTCCATTTGCCTTATTTGTCATCCCATCCACAAACATACAATTTGTTCATAGATCCAAGTCTCTGGTCCACTGTCGGTCGTTGTCTGATATCACTCGACACAGGCTGTGCTGGGTATATGATTCACTGTCTATGCGGTTGCCGCCTCATCTATTTGGAGGTTAGCATGTATTGATTTCATGGGTTCTGTGGCTGATTGAGGTGGTAATTAGACCCACCTGGTGCCTTGTCTGCACTTTTATTAGCTTTGGGGGCTGGGTGGTTGGTATGTGTTCTGTTTTTGAGGAGGGATGGCACCCTAACGCTCTACGACAGCCCAATTCAATTCCCGGTCGCATCGGCGACATGGTGTTTCATATCCTCTGCACAACTCCAGCTCCAGTTGTTACACGCTTCCTGCAGCTTGGTCTCTCACGTGAGGCTCCTGCCACAAGCAATCAGTCATTACTCAGACCATTCATACGGTCACATTTACTCAAACACATATGATACTTCAGCTTCATAACTCTGACCCGAGTTGACACGATTTGTCCTTGTTTTCACCCCCCTGATGAGGCTACTTTCTTGCAATCATTGCAAGCATGTCTCCAGTGGCACACAATCCTACCACTCGTTGTCTCCAGTGGCACACAATTCAGCCACTCATGCTTTCTTGTCTGTCGTTTCTCCCTGAGGTCAGTTGTGTTCAGGTTGTTTCATCCTGCACTAGGTTGGACGTGCTTTCTCCAAAAAGAAAAAACGAAAAAAAAGAAAAAACCTCTGAGTCATGGTCGGTCATATCACTGGCTTTTCCTAGCACAGGCTTCGCAGTTTAATAGGTTCCCTCAGCCACACAGTTTACCGATCGTACTAATATACCACTCATTCATAGCTTTGCAAGCCTCCGAGTTTTCGTTGGCCGTTGTCCGACTTCAACCAGCACAGGCATCACTAATTCATAGCTACCATCCATACACATGGTTTATAACTTAGTCACACTGGCACCCTCGCACGGCTGCCACCGTTACATCACTTTTGACTCAGCACTTAGGCCCCTCTACAGCAAGCAGGTCTACCACCCACAAAACTCCCCACCTGCCCGATTAAAGTCCTGGTTGCACCACCGATACAATGATTTGAATCATGGCTAAACAAATAAATTTTTCAAACAAGCACTGGGCTTCTGCAACACAGCCTCCCCCATGAGGTTCCTGCCACAAGCTCTCAGTTGCCACTCAAACCACTCATCTACCCATTCACAGGCACCACAAGCTTCTGCAGCATGGCCTCCCCCTCGAGGTGCCTGCCACAAGCTCTCAGTCACCACTTATACCACTAATTTACCCATTCACAGGCATCATGAGCTTCTGCAGCATGGCCTCCCCATAGAGGTTCCTGCAGCAAGTTCTCAGTCGCCACTCATACCACTCATTTACCCTTTCACAGGCACCACAAGCTTCTGCAGCATGCCCCCCCAGAGGTTCCTGCCCCATACCACTCATTTACCCATTGTAAGGGATTAGCTCTTATTGAGATCACCTTTCCTGGGAAAAAGGCAGTTCAGGCAGCAGTTTCATGAAAATCTGGCTTGCAGCCAGGATTATTGGATAAAAGGTTGCAAGTAAAAATAAACAAAGCCGCTAAATAAATCCTTGCCTGGCTTGTCCCTAGTACCCACAAAACAAAGTTATTGCAAACCTTTCTTTTTGTCCAAAGCACAAAGCTCTGTGTGTCAGCTCTCTCAGGCTGAATGCTCTCAAAGTCCCAGAGTAGAGCCCACCATGTTCTCTTCCTGGATTATTTAAATGCCCGAGTGGACTCCAGTGGACCTGAAAGTCCAGTCCAGAACCCACACTGCTACGGTGGCTGGTAAAGCTCGGGCTGGATTCCACCTTAGTCCACTCCAAATGAATTCATGTGAGGTGACACATAGCCTCCATCTATTAGTTTGCCATGCATACTGTCACACATCCCCCCTCTTTTTCTCAAGCCCCTGTGGTTGAGCAAATGTCCCAACCATACAGTGGGCCCAAGAAAGGGCATCTGCATTGTTTTGGAGCTTTCCCGCTCTATGCTCCACTGTGAACTTGAATGGCTGTAGGGCCAGGAACCACCTTGTCACTCGACTATTTTTTTCCCTGTTGTCACACATCCACTTCAGGGGGGCATGGTCCATGACCAGCTTAAACCATCTTCCCAACAGATAGTATAGATAGATAATAGCCAAGCACTCTTTTTCAACAATGGCATAATTTCTTTTCTGCTTGTTCAGCTTTCTGCTCAGGTAGATGATTGGCTGTTAGTCGCCGTCTCTGATCTGGGACAGCATGGCACCCAGTCCCATTGGTCTGCGTGATAAAGTCCTTTGAGAAATCTGCGGTCACGAGCACCGGTCGTACACACAGGCCTTGCTTCAACCTCTGAAACGCCTTTTCTGCCTCTGGATTCCATTTCACCATGACCGACTCTCTACATTTCATCTGGTCTGTTAGAGGGATGGCAATGGTGGCATGAACCACCTGTAGTACCTCTTGATCCCCAGGAAGGCACACACTTGTTTTTTAGTGAGCGGTTGGGGCCATTTTTGGATTGCCTCAAGTTTATTGGTCTGTGTCTTAACCAGGCCCTGACCAATAATGTGGCCAACATATTTGGCCTCCTTTAAGCCTATGGCACATTTCTTTGGGTTGGCCGTGAGTCCTGCTTTTCAAAGGGAATCCACCATTGCTTGTACCCTGGGCAAATGAGATTCCCAATCGGGGCTGTGGATGACATCATACAAATAAGTGGCCGCATAGGGACGATGTGACCTTATCATTTTGTCCATCATTCTCTGGAATGATACAGGGGCCCCATGTAAACCAAATGGCATTCGTTTGTATTGAAATGACCCCTCGGGAGTAGAAAAGACAGTCTTCTCCTTTGCTGACTCTGTTAGGGGGATCCGCCAGTAGCCCTTAGTTAGGTCTAGGGTTGTTATGTACCGGGCACCTCCAAACCTGTCCACAAGTTCATCGACCTGAGGCATCAGGTGTGCATAAAACTTGGACATGCTATTGAGCTTCCTAAAATTCTAGAGCTTCCAACTCTAACATATTCTGGATCCTCCTTTGAAACTGCCACACGTCTAGCTTCAGGTATTCTATAAGGCTTCACATTTATAACACCCGGGTCCGTAATTATGTCATGCTGGATCACTGTGGTCAGTCCGGGTAAAGGGGAGAAAAAGTTTCTATTTTTACTCACAAACTCTCTAACATCATGTTGTTGTGCCACTAACAAGGATTCCATTATGGGGACTTCCGGTGTCACTGGTACCCTGTCCTTTTTGGGGCGGGAACATGGCCAATAAAGTCTCTCTGTCCTTCCATGGTTTTAAGAGATCCACATGATAAATTTGCTCCAGTTTCCTTTTTCCTGGCTGGTAAACTTTGTAGTTTATCTCCCCTACTCATTCCAAAATCTCAAAGGGGCCCTACCACTTTGCAAGGAATTTACTTTCAACAGTGGGGACTAGCACCAGCACTCTATCCCCGGGTTGAAAGTCCAGGTCTTGGCACCCTGATTATAAACCCTGCTCTGGGCTACCTGGACTCACTCCATATGTTCTGGTACAAGGGGCAGGACAGCTGTGATTCAATCCTGCATCAAGGAGATATGTTCTATGACGCTTCTATATGGGGTGGCCTCTCCTTCCCACATCTCTTTTGTGACAGTCCCCTGTAATGTCTACCATACAAGAGTTCAAACGGGGAAAAACCTGTGCACATCTGTGGAACCTCTGGTATGGCAAACATGAGATAATGTATAGTAGCAAAAAATCCCACTTTCTCCTATCATTGTTGTCCACCTTTTTCAACATACTTTTGAGGGTTTTAATAAATTGCTCCAGAAGTCCATCCGTTTGGGGGTGGTCGACAAAGGTACGGAGATGGGAGATTTTGTGTAACTTGCACAGTTCCTTAGTAACCCTGGACATGAACGGGGTGCCCTGATCTGTTAAGATATCTTTTGGGATCCTTGCACGACTAAATACCTGGACCAACTTCTTGGCGATAGTCTTAGCAGAGGTAATCCACAAGGGTATGGCTTCAGGATAGCGTGTCTCGTAGTCCAGTATTACCAGATTGTGCTGGTGTCCCCAGATTTTACTACCGGCCCCACCAGATCCATGCCAATTCTCTCAAAAGGCACTTCAAATATGGGTAGGGGAACAAGCGGACTGCAAAAAGGGGGTGACAGTGCAGACATTTGACATTCGGGACATTATTCACAGTATTCTCTGACATCTTCATACATCCCAGGCCAGAGGAATCTCTGGGTTATTCTCTCCCTGGTCTTCTCCATCCCCAGATGCCCCCCCATTATATGACCATGGGCCAAGGCTAGCACCATCCTGCGATAGGATTTGGGAACCACTAGCTGTTCTACTTCGTCCTCACCATGTTCCCCATCCATCATCTTAACATTCTCTCTGGCTCTAATGAGGGTGACATCTTGTAATTACTCTGTACAAAAATTCTCTCTCCTGACTTCTAAGTCAGGTGTCACATTCTGTCCACTCTCACTATTAGAGTCAGAGATGTCCTCTTGTTCGTTAACCTCAAGCTGACAGCTGTCTTCCAGCTCATCCAGCTCCCCAGCCATTACAGGAAAAGGAAAAGGAAGAGGGTCTCCTCCTTCCTCGGTCCTGCCAACAGTCTCCTCTTCCATTTGGCAAAAAGGGTCTGGTGAGAGTTCCCGTGCTTCCCTAGCAGGGGGAGCTCTATTCTCCAAACTCCCTGTGCCTTCCCATAACCTCCAAAAATGGGGAAAGTCTCTCCCCACTAGTGCTTCATGAAGAAGTGAAGGTACCATACCCACTGAATGGGTCACAATGCCCCAAGGGGTGTCAATCTCAACCACTGCAGTCTGGTAGTCCCGAGTGTCCCCATGGGTGCAAAGGACCCCGATAGTGCTAGGGTGTAATTTTTCAGGGTTTACACAATTGCTTTTGACTAACATCACAACACTACCAAAGTCAAGCAGTGCAGTGACTGGCTTTCCATCAACAGAAATCCCACACATTTGCTTTTCCATGCGACCCTGATGTGACACAGTATATGCGACCTGTGCAAAAGGAGGAAGGCATCTATTCATAATAGCATAATCACATTGCATGGGTTCATCATTCAGGGAACAGTTAGCAGCAATATGCCCAAACGCATGGCAGCGATAACATTTTATATGTTCTGTACCCAGTCCTCTAAATGGCCTCAGAGACCTTCTTGACCTATTTGGCCAGTCTTCAGGTCCTGAGCCCATAACTGTGGCAACAGACTTGTAGTTTCTTCCCACACCCTTGACCCCTGGAATAGTCTTACCGGATCCTTCGGGCGATTTTTCACCCCTAGATACCTTGGAGAGGGGCCCGGACGGGTTCAATAAGTCCTCAGCAGCAGTGTACCTTTCCACTAAGTACACCAACTGGTTTGCCGTTTTGGGGTCCCCATGACTGACCCACTTCCTCAAAGCAGCAGGGAGCACACGCAGATACCGGTCCATGACCACACGCTCCATGATCTGAGGGCCTGGTAAAGGGCTCTGGCTGCAACCACTTCCTAGTGAGATGGACCCGGTCGAACAATTGGGAGTGGGGTGGTTTGTCCATGTGGTAGGACCACTGATGCACCCATTGAGCCTGGACTGCCATGGTGACGCCCAGGCGTGCAAGTATCTCCGCTTTTAATGTCTCATAATCCTGAGCCTTGTCTTGTTCAAGGTCATTACAGGCTTTTTGGGGTTCTCCTGTCAGGAACGGGGCTAGTATTCCCTCCCATTGGTCTTTTTGCCAACCTTCCCAAGGTGGTTAAGTATGCTTCCACATCATCTGCTGGTGTCAGCTTCTGCAGGTAACTGCTGGCTTTTACCATTTTTTGTTCCACTGGTACAGGAGCTCAGAACCCCTTCTTTAATTGCAGCAGGGCCATTACAAATTGGCAATTTGTCTTCTGTTGTGCTGCGATAGCCTGGCGATTTGCGTCTTTCTATGCTGTGATGGCCTGGCGACTCTCCTCCCACTGAGCCTCATACTGTCGGCAACTCTCCTCCCGCTAAGCTGCAGCAGTCTGTGTGACCTGGAGGTTGGTTCCCCACTGAGCCGCAGGGGCTTGTAGCAAAGCCTTCAGCATATCTTCCATCTTTTTTAGGAAACTGCCCGCTGAGTCCACCATGTGTGAGGGATTAGCTCTTATGGGGATCACCTTTCCTGGGAAAAAGGCAGTTCAGGCAGCAGTTTCATAAAAATCTGACTTGCAGCCAGGTTTATTGGATACAATTGGATAAAAGAAAAGATAAACAAAACATCAAAATAAATCCTTGCCTCTCCGTCTCTAACTAAACACCAGCATTCCTTACTGAGCAGTGTAGGGCTTGTTCCCAGCACCCACAAAAAAAAAGTTATTGCAAACCTTTCTTTGTCCAAAGCACAAAGCTCTGTGTCAGCTCTCTCAGGCTGAACGCTCTCAAAGTCCCAGGGTGGAGCCAACCTTGTTCTCTTTGTGGTTTATTTAAACACCTGAGAGTGGACTCCAGTGGACCTGAAAATCTGGTCCAGAACCCACCCTGCCATGGTGGCTGGTAAAACCCGGGCCGGATTCAACCTTAGTCCTCTCCAAATGAACGCACGCGAGGCAACACACAGCGTCCATCTATTAGTTTGCCTCACATAACGTCACACCGTTCACACTTACAACTCATGCGACTTCCTAGGTCGCTAACTCCGACATGTACCAGCCCACCTCATTTCAGTATAAAAGATAAATAAATAATAAAAAAATAAGAAATTAATACGATACTCCTACTTCGTAACTCCGACTCATGTTGGCACGATTTGTTCATTTCCACAAACATACGATCACGACTCCCGGCCATAGCTCATGCCCACATGCTCCAATTTCTCTGCTGTCCTCATTTTCGCATCCCTGATGGGGATACTTTCTTACAATTGTTGCAAGCATATCTCCAGTGGCACACAATCCGGCCACTCATCGTCTGCAGTGGCATACAACCCGGCCACTCACGCTTTTCTTGTCTGTCATTTCTCCAATAGGTCAGTCGAGTTCAGGTTGTTCCATTTGGATGTCATTTTCTCAAAAAAAACAAAACAAAAAAAAAACGTTCATGTTAAAACAAAAACAAAAAAAGAAAAAGAAACTTTCATGTTAAATAAAAAAAAAAACTTGTATAAAAAAAATGCATGCTAGGGGGTGGGTCAGGATTCATTATTTAGAGCTGAGCGGACACCTGGATGTTCAGGTTCAGCCGAACTTCATGAAAAAGTTCGAGTTCGGCCCTGAACTTGACCCAAACTTGACCCCGAACCCCATTGAAGTCAATGGTAACCCGAACCTTTGGGCACTAAAATGGCTCTAAAAAAGTCCTGGAAAGGGCTAGAGGGCTGCAAAATGAAGCAAAAATGGGGGTAAGAGTAGGACAAGTGCCCTGCAAACAAATGTGGATAGGGAAATAACTTAAAATCACATAAAAAAAATAAAGAGACTTCTGCATGACTTGGGGATCAGACTGCTTGGCTGATTTACAAGGGGCTGAGGTGAAAGACAGATGGCCATGGGGTTCAGGTGCCAACTCTGAGCTTTCAGCAAGGGACTGGGTGGGAGACAATGTGAAGGAACTGGAGGCATTGTCAGCCACCCAATCTACTATCGCCTGTACCTGTTCTGGCCTCACCATTCGGGCCTACCGTATAACGTTGAAGGTTCTGCTCGGCTACTCGCACCTAAGGAAGGTGTTTCACTTGTGCGTGTAGCTGGCACAGATCTACCACGTCCTCTCCTTGCAACAGGAGCTTCACCAACACCAGCAGCACCACGACCAGGACCACATCCTTTATTTGACGCTCTCCTCATTCTGGACGCAAATGTACTATTTAGCACAAATTTATATTATTTTTTAAACCAGCAATGTCGACGCACTTTTCAATTTTGTGCAAGAAATGCACAGCAAGGTGCAAATGTACTATGTAGCACTATTTATTAATAATAAAAAAAAAGAATAATAAATTCTTTTTTTTTTTTAAACCAGCAATGTAGATGCACTTTTTATTTTTGTGCAAGAAATTCACCTCTGGCCGCAAATGTAGTATTTAGAATTTATGGTGTGAGGGGGGCGTGGCCTGGCGCGGCTTGAGAGCGGACGCAAGACAGAGGAGCTCCGCTCACTACAGATCTTCATCCCTCATCATCCGAGCCTTACGGGAAGATATCTCAGGTAATAATCCTGCTGGACACCCGCACGTAGCACAGGCTCCCCAACAAGCCCTCTCTGGGGCTGAAAATCCTCGGATTACCGGCCGCGGCCTAGGCCGCGAGCGAATCCCCAGCCTAAATTTCCGGACGCGGAGGAGCGGTCCGGCTCGCCTGCGGCTCTTAGCTCATATATACCACCAGAAGAAAGGCAGATGACCCACTAACAACCCGAAGACCCCCGCTCAGACTGCCACACTAAAACAAAATAAAAGAAGGGGATTTGCCTCCCAAAGCAACCTCCCGCACATAGACTGTTCAGTCGCCGCCATCTTAAAGCCACCTCAAAGCTCAGGACATCACCTACTCCAGCCCCCAGTACAGCTCTTTAGCTAACCCTTATACCTCACAGGAACAGCAAAAACACTGCAAGCTTCACTATAGAAGCACTAAAGAGTGACTGTGCCAATCAGCTATATGGACTGGGAACTTTGAACACTATACACAAAGTCACACAGAATTCTGAGGCCCCCAGCATACAAATAAGGGAAACACTAAGACCCCAGCCCCAGAAACAACCTGCACTTTCAACACCAGGTGTATTACCAAGCTTGAAAGCCCTACACCTACAAGACCTGCCCGCCCCTCCTGTACACCCGAGTTGCACAAGCCTTATAACACCTCAACAGGCAGACCTCCAAAAGGGCATAGTTTGGAAGTTAAGGGAAATGGCGGCCTAAACCATTAGTTCCGCTGCATCGTGTCCCCCCTTAAGCATTAAAGAACTCTAGGTCCATTAAAATGGGCAAGACACAAGGAGATCACTCTCCCCCCCCGTTCGCGCTCACCCAGGGCCCACTCTACCGAGGCAGACGCTTCCATAGCGGAGATTTTCCGCTCCAAAAACCGGGAAAAGAAACCAGAATCTCAGGCCTCAGGTGAACACACTCGGCACGTGAGCCGCAGCCCTGAAAGACGGGTGAATTCAAACACCTCACACAAGCAACACAAACCAGAAGACAAAACATATCAACCGGTCAGTATCGCAGATCTGCATGCGATTGCTAAAGATATTAAAGCCACATTTACAGCCGCGATCTCAGACCTACGATGTGACTTCCAAAACATGGTTACCAGAGTAGAGGAAATTGAAGATACCACAGCACGCCATGACACCGACATCCACAACGCCAGGCAAGACATAGACTCACATACCAGACACCTACGTGATATGCGACGCCATCTAGAAGATCTGGAAAATCGCAGCCGTAGACACAATGTCAGAATCAGGAACCTACCGGAATCATTTGATAATGACCACCTACTCCCTTCTCTTCTAGCCATTTTCAATGATCTCCTGGGCAGACCTCTTGAAACCCCAGTAGAGATGGAAAGATACCACAGAGCTCTGAAACCCAGAGGCAGAGACAATGAGCCCCCCAGAGATATAATATGCAACATAGTCAATTTCCAACTAAAGGAAGAAATC
>BLSH010015343.1:764472-782075 GCA_018402905.1 Glandirana rugosa
ACATTTCCCCTACCCTCCCTCCCGTAGCGAGTGACCTTGGTTGTTCCTTGTGTCCACACACCCGACGAATTTAGGGGAAGGGGGGCCGAGGAGGGTATTTAAGTCCGGTGGTATGACCGGTAGATTAAATACCAGCTTCGGGAGGTTGACTTGTAAAAAAAAACACGTTTTATAATGTAAACGCCGTCGCCCCGTAAAGAACGTGTTTTAATTGAAGGAGCGTAGGCGCGATATCGGCTTACTGCCGATGTCGCGCCGAGATTTTACGGCCCTCCTGCAGTTATCTGCAGGAGGGTAAGCCGAGCGCGCGCCCAGCACGAGCCGAATGGGAGGACGTCTATTGACGTCCTCCCGGCATTTTAGAGCCGCGCTGTAGCCGTCATTCGGCTATAGCGCGGATGCGAGGAAGTTAATTTTGTGCAAGAAATGCCCCGCTGCCGCAAATGTAATATTTTGCACAAAAAAAAATGTTCAGTTGGAGGGCTTCGACCATAAATTAGATGGCCAGTATGGTGGCCTGAATTTATGGGAGGAGCCGGGGGGAAGGGGATTTAAGCAGCCCACACACCTGTGTTCCTTGTTGGTTCCAGTGAGCGATGCCCTCCCTCCCATCCCCTTTACAAGGCACTTCCTTCACATCCCTCTTCTACAATCAACCATTACTTATCTTGGGTATGCCCCCTTTTTTGCATACCAGGGCACACCTCAGGTCTATGTTATGTTATGAGTCTTGTGGCGTCTTTACGTGGTTTCACATCTATCTCAGCTGGAGGGCTCTGAATATATATATATATATATATATATATATATATATATATATATATATATATATATCTGCAGTATATCTGCAGTATCTCACAAAAGTGAGTACACCCCTGACATTTTTTGTAAACATTTTATTTTATCTTTTCATGCGACAACACTGAAGAAATGACACTTTGCTACAATGGGAAGTAGTGAGTTTACAGCTTGTATAACAGTGTAAATTTACTGTCCCCTCAAAATAACTCAATACACAGCCATTAATGTCTAAACTGCTGGCAACAAAAGTGAGTACACCCCTAAGTGAAAATGTCCAAATTGGGCTCAATTGGCCATTTTCCCTCCCCAGTGTCATGTGACTCATTAGTGTTACAAGGTCTCAGGTGTGAATGGGGATCAGGTGTGTTAAATTTGGTGTTATCATTCTGACTCTCTCATACTGGTCACTGGAAGTTCAACATGGCCCCTCATGGCAAAGAACTCTCTTGAGGATCTGAAAAAAAGAATTGTTGCTCTACATAAAGATGGCATAGGCTATAAGATTGCCAAGACCCTAAAACAGAGCTGCATCAAGGCCAAGGCCATAAAGTGGTTTACCAGGACAGGTTCCACTTAGAACAGGCCTCGCCATGATTGACCAAAGAAGTTGAGTGCACATGCTCAATGCTGCCAGCATTGATGCAGAGGTTGAAGGGGTGTGGGGTCAGCCTGTCAGTGCTCAGATCATGCGCCACACGCTGCATCAAATTGATCTGCATGGCTGTCATCCCAGAAGGAAGCCTCTTCTAAAAATGATGCACAAGAAATTCTGCAAACAGTTTGCCAAAGAAGCAGACTAAGGACATGGATTACTGGAACCATGTCCTGTGTTCCGATGAGACCAAGATAAACTTATTTGGTTCAGAGGTTGTCAAGTGTGTGTGGCAGCAAGCAGGTTAGGAGTACAAAGACAAGTGTGTCTTGCCTACACTCAAGCATGGTGGCGGGAGTGTCATGGTCTGGGGCTACTTGAATGCTGCCGGCACTGGGGAGCTACAGTTCATTGAGGGAACCATGAATGCCAACATGTACTGTGACATACTGAAGCAGAGCATGATCCCCTCCCTTCGGAGACTGGGCCACAGGCAGTATTCCAACATGTTAACGACCCAAAACACACCTCCAAGACGACCACTGCCTTGCTAAAGAAGTTGAGGGTAAAGGAGATGGACTGGCCAAGCATGTCTCCAGACCTAAACCCTATTGAGCATCTGTGGGGCATCCTCAAACAGAAGGTGGAGGAGCGCAAGGTCTCTAACATCCACCAGCTCTGTGATGTCTTCATAGAGGAGTGGAAGAGAACTCCAGTGGCAACCTGTGAACTCCATGCCCAAGAGGGTTATGGCAGTGCTGGAAAATAATGGTGGCCACACAAAATATTGACACTTTGAGCTCAATTCGGACATTTTCACTTAGGGGTGTACCCACTCTTGTTGCCAGTGGTTTAGACATTAATGGCTGTGTGCTGAGGTATTTTGACTGGACAGTAAATTTGTGTTATACAAGCTGTACACTACTTTACATTGTAGCAAAGTGTAATTCCTTCAGTGTTGTCACATGAAAAGATATAACAAAATATTTACAAAAATGTCAGGGGTGTACTCACTTTTGTGAGATACTGTATATACTATGTGTGCATGTGTGTGTGTGTGTGTGTGTGTGTGTGTGTGTGTGTGTGTGTGTATGTGTGTGTGTGTGTATATATATATATATATATATATATATATATAGTGACGTTATGCGAGGCGCCAAAATTATACTTGTCACCTCGCATGCGATCATTTTGAGGCGACTAGCGAGAGTCCAACCTGGGTTTTCCCGGCCACCGTGGCAGAGGCCGCTTGGAATTTCTAGTCCACTCAAACCCCTCTACATTTGCATTTAATAACCAGGAGGAGATCAGAAGAGAGCTCTGTCCTTGATCTCAGAGGGAGAAAGCTGAGTGAGCTCTGTCTGCTAAATTGGACTCAAAAATCAAGGTTTGCACTGTGCTTATGTTTTGTGGGTGTCAGGGACAGCCCCACACTGTATAGAGAGGAACCTGATTGTTTAGTTTAGAGCCGGACGGTGAGGTTTTGTTTCCTGTTCTTTTATGTGTTTTTGAGCTTGCAAACCTGTAATAATAATAAACCTGGCAAGCCGCCAGATATTAAAGAAGCTGACCTCCATGCTGAGTCTTTACCTCTGAAGAGAAATCCTGACTAACTAATCCCCACACGTGGTAGACTCAGTGGGCATCTTCCTGGAAGATTGAGGATGTGGTAAAGGGCCTGTTACAGGCCACTGCGACCCAACAAGAGTGCAATCGTGAGCAGCGAAAACCAACCACCAAGTCACAGAGGCTGCTGCAGCACAACAAGCGGCTCGACAGGAGACAGTCGACAGGAGATGAACCGCCAGTTTGCGGAGGCCCGGGTGGAATTAATGAAGGGGTCCGCAAGTCCTGTGCCAGTGGCACAAAAGATGGCATGTGCCAGCTACCACCTGCAAAAGATGACACCTTTGAAAGAGTCGCTAATCGTGAAGGATGGCCAAAAAGAGCAGTGGGCGGGACTGTTAGCACCTTTCCTGACAGGTGAATCCCAAAAGGCCTAATTTAATTTGGAACCAGTAAAGGCCCAGGACTATGAGACTCTAAAGACGGAGATACTCCCACGCCTGGTAGGAATGGGCCGAGCACCCCCCGGTTTGGTTTGCACCAGAACATGTGAACAGGCAAAAAATTTGTGTGAGCATTCGAACACCGCTAAAGGATATGGGACCCGAACATGAAAAATCAAAAGTTCTTATTTTAAAGACTTATATGCAAGTTATTGCATCCCTAGGGGACATGTATCAATGCAAAAAACGTTTTTAAATTGATAGTTTTTTCATGAGCAGTGATTTTAATAATGTTTAAAGTGAAACAATAAAAATGAAATATTCCTTTAAATAATGTGCTTGGGGGGTCCCCTTAGTCTGTCTGTAAAAGGGCGCACCTCTGTGATGTTTAGAACAGTGCCAAAGCAAAATTACATTTGTAAAGGAAAAATTGTGATATTGCCGGCTCCCAGCAATATAGAAAAAAACACAGAAAAAATTTGCATAGGGTCCCCCACCAGTCCATACCAGGCCCTTCAGGTCTGGTGTGGATTTTAAGGGGAACTGAAAAATTGACGTGGCGTTCCCCCTAAAATCCAATCCAGACCCTTATCCGAGCATGCAACCTGGCTGGCCAGGGTGGGGGGACGAACGAGTGCCCCCCACCCCCTCCTACACCATACCAGGCTACATTCCCTCTGCATAGGGAGTATGGGTGCTTTGGGGCAGGGGGGCTCTGCACCCCCCCACCCCAAAGCACCTTTTCCCCATGTTGATGGGCACAAGAGCCTCTTCCCCACAACTGGGCTGTGGTTTGGGGGGTCTGCGGGCAGGGGGCTTATCAGAATCTGGAAGCCCCCTTTAATAAGGGGGCCCCCTGATCCCACCCCCCGATGTGAATTAGTGTTGAGTACTTCGTACCCCTACTAATTCACCAAAAAGTGTCAAAAAAGAAAAAAGAAAACACAGGAAACAATTAAGGACAAGTCCTTTATTAAAAAAGAAAAAATAATAAGTGTCCCCTGTTGTAATCCACTGTCAGTCACGGCGCACAACGAAGCCGAAAAAAAAAAAAGCTGTAACAGCTCCTCCTCCATGGGAGAACTCCAGCCGTCTGCACGCTCTTTGCTTTGACAGTTTATTTATATGGAAGGGCGGGGCCACCCGGTGATGTAAGAGCGTCACCCGCCCCCTCTGACTTCACATGATGCATATGTTGCCGGGTGGCCCCATCCTGCCATATAAACGAACTGTCAAAGCAAAAAGTGTGCAGATAGCAGTAGTCCTCCCAACAGGGAGGAGCTGTGCCCGACGTCTGCGCAATACATTATGGGGCGCTCGCCGCTGCGAATGCCCCATAATGTTCTAAATTTGATGAACAGCTAAACATCCGACTTAAAACCGCGGGCCCATCCCTAACGCCTGAGGGTCACCATGGCCATCTGGTCTCAATGGGTGCATCAGTGGTCCTACTGCATGGACAAGTCCCCCAGCTCGCAAATTTTTGACCTTCTATATCTCATGAGGAAGTGGTTGCAACCTGAGACCTTGCCAGGCACCCAGATTGTGGAGCGTGTGGTCATGGACCACTATCTATTAGCGCTCCCTGCTGCCTTGAGGAAATGTGTCAGTCAGGAGGACCCCAAAACCGCCAACCAACTTGTGGACCTCGTGGAGAGATACACGGCTGCTGAGGACAAGTATCACCCGTCCTTTGTAGCGCCTCGCATAATGTCACAATATATACACTGTATATATTTAGCAACCATCAGAGGAATTCATTTTGGAATAGCAAGGAAATAAACCTAATATAGTAAGAACTAAAACCAATAAGATCAGTTATCCTTTTGATGCACATCATTCCCCCTGCTGGCTTAAAAATGTGCTAATAATTAAATTAATAGTATTGGTTTTGAAATATATTTCTGCTTTTTACGATTTAAGAAATAAAAAATTCCAATGAAATTACAATACTTTATGTTATGAGCACCATGTACAGTAGTACTATCCATTTGCACTTATTTTATTTCAGTTTGTTAAATTGCCAAGTTCTGCTGATCATTGTACTCCAGGGTTTTTGTTAACCCTTTTTGAGGACCAAGGGATGTATTTGTCCCATGTTTTTAATTGCCTGTATCATCTGATTAAGAAATTAAAATACTTTTTTTTTGGTTTGAGTCAAAATATTAGTTCTTATCAACAAATGGCTTTAACTTTTTGCCAGTTATTTCATTAAATGGCTTAGTTACAGCAACTGAAGTGTACCAACTTAAAAAAAAAAAGTGTGGAAATGGTTTTATTTATTGTTCCAATACATTCTTAAATGGAAAAAAAATCTTATGGTCCTCAAAGGGTTAAACGTGGCTGTGTCATTCACAGTGCTCACTCTTGAGAAAGGGGTTGCGTTAGTTAAAAACACTTGCCATCTTATGATTTTCAACTCAGTTTTCTGGCAGTGTTGCATCATAGTTCCTGTTCTTATCTCTGGATACTTTCTATGTACTTTAATATTGTTTTTATCAATTTAATAAATGTTCTGCTGTTTAACCCTTTCCTACACACTTCCATTGTTTGCATTGCTGGATTACCCTGAGCCATTCAATGTGCTGCAGGATCAGTGACCACAGCCTTCTATATGGACTTAGAACACACATTTTAGAAAAATGTAGAAAAATGAATGTACAGTCGTACTCGGCGTCAACTCATTATCTATCTTAATTTCAATGGAAATAAACTCCTCTTATTCAGTCTACACTAATTTTACTCTATCTCCTTTCCCTAATTCTTTGAAAACTGTATATATGTAGCACCCTCCTAGTTAGGTTGCTAGGGAAATGTGTTTTTTGGCTTACTCTGTAGTCAGAGGAGTTGGATTGTCTGCTTTGGTCTGCTGTGGCTCTACAAGTTTTGGGATTGATTGCTTCCCCCTAGTTCTGCTGAGAAATGTCCAGACCCTGAGCTGGGAAGATACAAATCCACAACTTAAATATATTCTTCCCTGTGACCAATCCTTGTGGAGATGTGCCCAGTAGGTGGTGAGAGAAGGGGATAAATAGGCCAGAGACTGGGCAAACAGTTAGATGATGCCTAGTCCTACCTGCCTAAGGGTGGATTGCTGATGCTTCAGGGGGCTGCTTGCCCCAGAGCCATACAGGACTGGCTGCTGGACTACTGCTATGGACAAAACCCTCAAATTCTGGATTTCTCCCGGGTCTGTGAGTAGAGCTTGAATACTGAGCTGCAATCTCCATGGTGCCCATCTATGGATAGTGCGAACATAGTGATTGCAATAGAGAGAAGTGTCCTCAGCTTAAATTCGCACTCAAGCTTTTTGGAGTATCCCATTTCTCATTGTTCTCCTTCTGTTTAAGTTTGAAAGCAATAAACCTCAAATAGACATTCCCTGGACTGTGTTATGAGCCAGAGTGCATGAACATTATGCTGTGTGCCTGGCTGCCTCTGCACTGAATAGGAAAAAAGCAAATCCAGTGCCCCCTTCGATAGTTAGCGCTACATATATACATACAGTACATAACCCATCAACTTAGTGGAAAAAGAAGCCGCTGCACGCCAAAAGGATCGCTAGTATCCACATTTATTTGTGGAGGAAATCTACATGTATAACTTAGACAACCCCCAGGACCACCCATTCAACAGGTTTTAGACTTCTCTACGGAGAAGGACTGTAAAACAAATCAACTGGACACATCTCAGGAGATGGTGAGATGCTGAGAAACTGACCAGACTACCAATATTGACATGGACATTTATTATATGGATTTCTACCTATGGAACAGTGAGCTTTTTTAAATTCATGTTCACACTTTGAATGCATATTAACAGTGGCATCGCTAGGGGGTGGCTTCTGGGGCTATATCCCCCGAATCTGCGCTCTGCTTTTTTTTTTTACAAGATCAGCGGCCGGCGCTGCCAACTTCATTAGAACTGGTGCCTGGTGGAGTGATATGCTTTGGACTGCAGTACCCGCACTCAGAGGGCAGGGCTATCCAATGCAGGTGAACTGAAGGCTGAAGACGTGGATTAATCAGTGGCATGTAGGCACTGCTAAGCCTTACACAGACACACTGTGCTTCACCAGCTGCAGAAACTAGGCATGCTTCTCTCTCTCTCCACAGCCCATGATCTCCTGTACCATGTCCACAGCACATGTCCTCTCCTGTACCATGTCCACAGCCCATGTCCTCTCCTGTACCATGTCCACAGCCCATGTCCTCTCCTGTACCATGTCCACAGCCCATGTCATCTCCTGTACCATGTTAACAGCCCATGTCATCTCCTGTACCATGTCCACAGTCCATGATGATGTCCTGTACCATGTCCACAGCCCATGTCATATCCTGTACCATGTCCACAGCTTACGATCTCCTGTACCATGTTTGCACAGCCCATGATCTCCTGTACCATGTCCACAGCCCATATCATCTCCTGTACCATGTCCATAGCCCATGATCTCCTGTACCATGTCCACAGCACATGTCCTCTCCTGTACCATGTCCACAGCTTATGATCTCCTGTACCATGTCCGCACAGCCCATGATCTCCTGTACCATGTCCGCACAGCCCACGATCTCCTGTACCATGTCCACAGCCCATATTATCTCCTGTACCATGTTCATAGCCCATGATCTCCTGCACCATGTCCACAGCTGATGATCTCCTGTACCATGTCCGCAGCCCATGATTTCCTGTACCATGTCTGCAGCCCAGTACCCTGTCCACAGCCCATGATCTCCTGTACCATGTCTGCATGCCCTTTAGGAGGCTTATATTTAATGCTAGAGAAGAAGCAGCTCTGGGGACCCTGATGTGAGGGGGGCTCTCTGCTGGGGACCCTGAAGTAAGGGGGGCTCTCTGGGGACCCTGATATAAGGGGGGGTTTCTCTGGGGACCCTGATGTAAGGAAGGGCTCTCTGGGTGTGTGTGTATATATACAGTATATTTATACACACACGACACACATGAGCATATGACTTTCTTTACTTCGCTGCTATGGGCCCTAGCCCCAGAACTTTTGTAGATCTAGCAACGCCCCTGCATATTAACATCAATTTGTGGGACAGTTTTTGGCAAAAAGGGGCTAGTTAACCTGTTGGATGTTCAGTATTTTGTTGTGAATTAGGATTTTAACTTTTGCAGACTCTGGCCTTTCTTTGTTTCATTAAAGTGATTAAAATGTGAGGGGTGTACTCACTTCTGCGAGATACCGTGTGTGTGTGTGTGTGTGTGTATGTGTGTATATATATATATATATACAGTATCTCACAAAAGTGAGTACACCCCTCACATTTTTATAAACATTTTATTATATCTTTTCATGTGACAACACTGAAGAAATGACACTTTGCTACAATGTAAAGTAGTGTGTGTGTGCAGCTTGTATAACAGTGTAAATTTGCTGTCCCCTCAAAATAACTCAACACACAGCTATTAATGTCTAAACCGCAACAAAAGTGAGTACACCCCTAAGTGAAAATATTCAAATTGGGGCCAGTTGACTCGTGACTCGTTAGTGTTACAAGGTCTCAGGTGTGAATGGGGAGCAAATGTGTTACATTTGGTTTTATTGCTCTCGCTATCTCATACTGGTCACTGGAGGTTCAACATGACACCTCGTGGCAAAGAACTTTCTGAGTATCTGAAAAAAGAATCGCTGTTCTACATAAGGATGGCCTAGGCTATAAGAAGATTGCCCAGACCCTGAAACTGAGCTGCAGCATGGTGGCCAAGACCATACAGCAGTTTAACAGGACAGGTTCCAATCAGAACAGGCCTCGCCATGGTCGACAAAAAAAGTTGAGTGCACATGCTCAGTGTCATATCCCGGGGTTGTCTTTGGGAAATATATGTATGAGTGATGCCAGCATTGCTGCAGAGGTTGACGAGGTAGGGGGTCAGCCTGTCAGTGCTCAGACCATTCGCCGCACACTGCATCAAATTGGTCTGCATGGCTGTCATCCCAGAAGGAGGCGTCTTCTAAAGATGATGCACAAGAAAGCCCACAAACAGTTTGCTGAAGACAAGCAAACTAAGGTCATGGATTACTGGAACCATGTCCTGTGGTCCGATGAGACCAAGATAAACATGTCATTGTCTGGGGCTTCATAAGTGCTGCCAGCACTGGGGAGCTACAGTTCATTGAGGGAACCATGAATGTCAACATGCACTGTGACATACTGAAGCAGAGCATGATTCCCTCCCTTCGGAGACTGGGCCGCAGGGCAGTATTCCAGCATGATAATGACCCAAAAACACACCTCCAAGAAGACTGCTGCCTTGCTAAAGGAGCTAAGGGTAAAGACGATGGACTGGCCAAGCATGTTTCCAGACCTAAACTCTATTGAGCATCTGTGGGGCATCCTCAAATGGTAGGTGGAGGAGCACAAGGTCTTTAACATCCACCAGCTCCGTGATGTTGTCATGGAGTAGTGGAAGAGGACTCCAGTGGCAACCTGTGAAGCTCCATGCCCAAGAGAGTTAAGGCAGTGCTGTTAAATAATCGTGGCCACACAAAATATTGCCACTTTGGGCCCAATTTGGACATTTTCACTTAGGGGTGTTATAAATAAAGTATTATGCTAGAAATATTAAATAAAGTGCAAGTGCATAAATAAAATAATATGGTATTATATATATTAATATGTATACTCACTACTTTACATTGTAGCAAAGTGTAATTTCTTCAGTGTTGTCACGTGAAAAGATATAAAATATTTACAAAAAATGTGAGGGGTGTACTCACTTTTGTGAGATACTGTGTGTGTATGTATATGTGTATATGTATGTGTGTGTGTGTGTATATATATATATATATATAGTATCTCACAAAAGTGAGTACATCCCTCCAATTTTTTATAAATATTTCATTATATCTTTTCATGTGACAACACAAGAAATTACACTTTGCGACAATGTAAAGAAGTGAGTGTACAGCTTGTATAACAGTGTAAATTTGCTGTCCCCTCAAAATAACTCAAAACACAGCCATTAATGTTTAAACCCGCTGGCAACAAAAGTGAGTACACCCCTAGGTAAAAATGTCTAAATTGGGCCCAACGCGTCAATATTTTGTGTGGCCACAATTATTTTCCAGCATTGCCTTAACCCTCTTGGGCATGGAGTTCACCAGAGCTTCACAGGTTGCCACTGGAGTCCTCTTCCATTCCTCCATGACGGCATCACAAAGCTGGTGGATGTTAGAGACCTTGCGCTCCTCCACCTTCTGTTTGAGGTTGCCCCACAGATGCTCAATAATAGGGTTTAGGTCTGGAGACATGCTTGGCCAGTCCATCACCTTTACCCTCAGCTTCTTCAGAAAGGCAGTGGTCCTCTTGGAGGTGTGTTTGGTGTCGTTATCATGTTGGAATACTGCCCTGCGGCCCAGTCTCCGAAGTGAGGTGATCATGCTCTGCTTCAGTATGTCACAGTACATGTTGGCATTCATGGTTCCCTCAATGAACTGTAGCACCCCAATGCCGTTAGCACTCATGCAGCCCCAAACCATGACACTCCCACCACCATGCTTGACTGCAGGCAAGACGCACTTGTCTTTGTACTCCTCATCTGCTTGCCGCTTGACACCAGCTGAACCAAATAAGTTTATCTTGGTCTCATCAGACAACAGGACATGGTTCCAGTAATTCATGTCCTTAGTCTGCTTGTCTTCAGCAAACTGTTTGCGGGCTTTCTTATGCATCATCTTTAGAATAGACTTCCTTCTGGGATGACAACTATGCAGACCATTTTGATGCAGTGTGCGGTGTATGGTCTGAGTACTGACAGGCTGACCCCCCACCCCTTCAACCTCTGCAGCAATGCTGGCAGCATTCATACGTCTATTTCCCAAAGACAACCTCTGGATATGACGATAAGCACTTGCACTCAACCTCTTTGTTCGACCATGGAAAGGCCTGTTTTGAGTGGAACCTGTCCTGTTAAGCTGCCGTATGGTCTTGGCCACCATGCTGCAGCTCAGTTTCAGGGTATTGGCAATCTTCAGTTTCAGGGTCTTGGCAATCTTCTTCTAGCCTAAGCCGTCTTTATGTAGAGCAACAATTCTTTTTTTCAGATCCTCAGAGGGTTGTTTGCCATGAGGTGCCATGTTGAACTTCCAATGACCAGTATGAGAGAGTGAGTGCGATAACACCAAATTTAACACCCCTGCTCCCCATTCACACCTAAGACTTTGTAACACCAATGAGTCACATGACACCGAGGACTGAAAATGGCTAATTGGGCCCAATTTGGACATTTTCACTTAAGGGTGTACTTACTATTGTTGCCAGCAGTTTAGACATTAATGGCTATGTGTTGAGTTACTGTATTTTGAGGGGACAGCAAATTTACACTGCTATACAAGCTGTACACTCACTAATTTACATTGTAGCAAAGTGTCATTTCTTCAGTGTTGTCACATGAAAAGGTAAAATAAAATATTTACAAAAATGTGAGGGGTGTACTCACTTTTGTGAGATACATACATACATACATACATATATATATATATATATATATATATATAAAATAGTGTGTGTGTGTATGCATGTGTATGTGTATATGTATGTATGTATGTATGCATGTGTGTGTGTGTGTGTATATGTATGTATGTATATATATATATATATATATATATATATATATATGTATATATATATAGTGCCGTTATCCGGGGCGCGATAGTGGAGGAGTGATATTTGTCGTCTCGCATGCGTTCACTTGGAGTGGACTAGTGAGAGTCTGACTCGGGTTTTGCCAGACACTGTGGCAGAGCTGCTTCCGGCCTGGAGTTTCTGGTCCACCCAAATCCCTCTTTGGCTGCATTAAATGACCAGGAAGAGATCTCAGTTTTGCTCTGGCCTGGGACTGAGTAGAACTGCACTGAGAGCTACATCTTGAGACTTGGTTGCTCTAAGAACTGCAAGAGAAAAGGTTTGCATTTGTTCAGTTTAGCATCGGACGGCAAGGTTTTGTTTTGCTATCTTGTTTGTTTTATTACTTACAATCTTTTACCAAATAAAACTGGCAAACACCCGGTTTATAAGAAAGTTTGCCTTCAAGCTGCCTACTTCCCAGGAAAGGTGATACACACAAGCTAATCTCCCACACGTGGTCGATTTCAGCGGGCAACTTTCCAAAATGGAGTGTATTGGTGAAGGCCCTGCTGCAAGCCAATGCTGCTTAGGGGGAAACCAGCCGCCAGGTCGCAGAGGCCGCTGCAGCTCAGCGGGAGGAGAGTTGCCAGTCTATCAACAGGAGATGAACCGACAGTTTGCAGAAGCCCTCCTGGAGTTAAAGAAGGGGCCTGCACCTCCCGTGGCAGTGGAAACAAAATTGATAGAAGATGATACTTGCAGATGACGTGGAGGCGTACCTCACGACTTTTGAACGAGTCGCTCTTCGCAAAGGATGGCCAAAGGAACAATGTTCGGGACTGTTAGCACCTTTTATGACAGGTGAGCCCCAAAAGGCCTATTTTGTTTGGAACCCAATAAGGCCCAGGACTATGAGTTGCTAAAAACGGAGACAGTGTCACCATGGCAGTCCAGGCTCAACGGGTGCATCAGGAAACCTATCGCATGGACCAGCCACCCCGCTCCCAAATGTTTCACTTGATCCATCTCACAAGAAAGTGGTTACAGTCAGAGACTTTGCCAGGCCCTCAGATTGTGGAGAGTGTGCTCATGGACTGCTATCTGCTTGCGCTCCCTGCGACTTTGAGGAAGTGGGTCAGCCATGGAGACCCCAAAATGGCAAACCAACTGGTGGACCTCGTGGAGAGATACAGTGCTGCTGAGGACTTGCGGTACCAATCTGCGCTACACTGCAATGTATGTAAGGGTGAAAGATCGCCCGGCGGACCCAGTAAGACTGTTCCAGGGTTCAAGAGCATGGGGAAGTTTGTTAAGACTGTTACAGCTAAAGAGACTATGGGCCCTAGACCTGGAGACTGGCCAAAGAAGCCAAGAAGGTCTTGGGGACCCTTAAGAAAACTGGGTGTAGAGCACATACAGTACAGCGGTACCGATGTCATACATTGGGACATATTGCTGCCAATTGTCCTTTAAATGATGAACCAATGCAATGTGATGATGTTTATATGAAAAAATGCATGTCTCTTTTTGCACAGGTCACATATACTCCATCACGTCAGGGTCACATGGAAAAACAAATGTGTGTGATTTCTGTTGATGGGAAACCAGTCACTGCACTGCTTTATTTGGGTAGTGTTGTGACTTTAGTCAACAGCAAGTGTGGGAAAATCAGGGTCATTTGCATCCGTGGGGACATCCAGGACTACCTGACTGCGGTGGCTGAGATTGTCACCTCTTGGGGCAGCGTGACACATTCAGTGGGTGTGGTACATTCCCTGCATCATGAGGTCCCAGTGGGGAGGGAATTTCCCAATTTTTGGAGGTTCTGGGAAGGCACAGAGAGTCTGGAGGATAGAGCTCCCCTGGTGGGGAAGCACGGGAATTCTTACCAGAACCTTTTTGCCAAATGGAAGAGGAGACGATTGGCAGGACTGAAGAAGGGGGAGACCCTCTTCCTTTTTCTGTAATGGCTGGGGAGCCAGAGGAGCAGGAAGACAGCATTCAGCTGGAGGTTAATGAACCAGAGAAACTCTCTGACTCTAATAGTGAGAGTGGACAGAACGTGACCCCTAACTTAGAGGTCAGGGGGGAGGATTTTTGTACAGAGCAATTACGAGATGTCATCCTCACTAGAGCCAGAGAGTACAATAAAAATATAGATGGGGAACCTGTGGATCCTAATTGGAAGGGGTCTTTCCCCTACATGGCTGAAACAATCTGCTGTATCAGGGGGTAAAACACGGTGAGGGTGAGGAAGAACAGCTGTTGGTTCCCAAACCCTTCCCGAAAGATGGTGCTAGACTTGGCCCACGGTCAAATAATGGTACATGTAGCTATGGAGAAGACCAGGGAGAGGATAACCCAGAGATTCTTCTGGCCCGGGCTGTATGCAGATGTCATAGAGTACTGTGAGTCATGCCCCGAGTGTCAAATGTCTGCACCGTCACCCCATTTCCGCAGTCCACTTGTTCCCCTACCCATAATTGAAGTGCCGTTCAAGAGAATTGGCATGGATTTGGTGGAGCCAGTAGTAAAGTCTGCCCGGGGCCACCAACACATTCTGGTAATACTGGACTATGCAGCACGCTACCTTGAAGCCATACCGTTGTGAAATACCTCTGCTAATACAATCGCCAAGGAATTGGCCCAGGTGTTTTTTTGCATAGGGTCCCAAAAGATATCTTAACGGACCAGGGCACCCAGTTTATGTCCAGGGTTACTAAAGAACTGTGCAAGTTGTACACAATCTCCCATCTCTGTACCCCTGTCTACCATTCCCTTATGGATGGACTTGTGGAGAGATTTAATCAAACCCTCAAAAGTATGTTGAAAAAGGTGGTCGACAAAGCTAGGAGAAATTAGCATTTTCTGCTACCATGTCCAAGGTTTGCTGTACGAGAGGATCTGCAGGCGTCTACGAGTTATTCCCCATTTGAACTCTTGTATGGTAGACATCCCCGGGGCTGCTAGGTGTTGCCAAAGAAACGTGGGAAGGGGAGGCCACCTGTATAGAAGTGTCATTGAGGATGTCTCCTTGACCCGAACTTTCAACCCTGGGGATAGAGTGCTAGTGCTAGTCCTCGCTGTGGAAAGAAAATTCCTGGCCAAGTGGCATGGTCCCTTTGAGGTTAGGGAAAGAGTAGGGGAGGTAAATTACAAAGTTTACCAGCCATGGAAGAGAAAAACGGAGCAAATTTACCATGTTAATCTCTTAAAACCATGGAAGGACAGAGAGAGTTTACTGACCGTCTCCCCTTCTTAAAAGGACAGGGTACCAATGACCCCTGATGTACCCATAACCGAGTCCTTGTCTGTAACACAACAAAATTACGTTAAGGCATTTGTGAGTAAAAATAGAGACTTTTTCTCCCTTTTACCTGGACTGACCTCAGTGATCCAGCATGACATAATGACAGAACCAGGTGTTCACATAAATGTGAAGCCCTATAGAATCCCTGCAGCTAGACGAGAGAGGCCGTGGCAAAGGACATCAAAACTATGTTAGAATTGGACTTGATAGAGGAGTCCCGCAGTGACTGGTTGAGCCCCATAGTGCTGGTCCCGAAGCCCGATGGCACTATCAGGTTTTGTAATTACTTTAGAAAGTTAAATAGCGTGTCCAAGTTTGATGCATACCTGATGACTCGCGTTGATAAACTTATAGTCTGATTGGGAGGGGCCCCGTACATAACAACCCTAGACCTAACCAAGGGCTATTGGCAGATACCCCTAACAGAGACAGAAAAAGAGAAGACCGCCTTTTCGAACTCTGAAGGGTCATTTCAATACAAGTGGATCCAATTTAGGTTACACGGTGCCCCTGCATCATTCCAACGAATGATGGATAAAACCCTAAGACCGCACGGCTCCTACGCAGCCACCTACTTGGATGATGTGGTCATCCACAGCCCAGATTGGGAAATACATCTACCCTGTGTGCAAGCTGTGATATATTCCCTTAGGAAAGCGGGTCTCACAGTCAACCCAAAAAAGTGTGCCATCGGTCTAGAGGAGGCCACATACCTTGGCCACATTATCGGTCGGGACTCGTTAAACCACAAACCAACAAACTGGAGGCAATCCAGAAATGGTGCCAACCTCTAACTAAAAAGCAGGTACGAGAGTTCCTGGGGATCACGGGGTACTATAGGCACTTCATACCCGACTTTGCCACCATTGTCGTCCCACTGATGGACCAGACAAAGGGTAGGGGATCGGTCATGGTAAAGTGGAACCCCAAAGCTGAAAAGGTGTTTCAGAAGTTGAAACAAGCCCTATGTGTACAACCGGTGCTGGTGACCCCGGACTTCACCAAGGACTTCGTGTTGCAGACCGACATCTCTGATGTGGGTCTAGGGGCTGTACTGTCCCAGATCAAGGATGGGGAGGAGCACCCGGTTGTATATCTAAGCCGGAAACTAAACTGGCATGAGAAGAATTATGCCATAGTCAAGAAGGAATGTCTCACTATTAGAGTTGAGCGGACACCTGGATGTTCGGGTTCAGCGGCTTTGGCCGAACTTCGCAAAAAAGTTCGAGTTTGGCCCCTAACTTGACTCGAACTTGACCCGCGAACCCCATTGAAGTCAATGGTGACCCCAACTTTTGGGCACTAAAATGGCTCTAAAAACGTCCTGGAAAGGGCTAGAGGGATGCAAAAGGAAGCAAAATGGGGGTAAGAGTAGGACAAGTGCCCTGCAAACAAATATGGATAGGGAAATAACTTAAAAGCACATAAAAAAATAAAAAATGGAGGAGGTGGTGGATGTGGAGTATGAGGTTGAGGAGACGGTGACTGTGGCGGTGTATGTGGAAGTGGCTGTGGAGGAGGAGGAGGAGGTAGCCAACACTGTTTTTTTTTTGTTTGTTTTTTTTTCCTAATTGGGGTAGCCTCCAAAATATTGAGACATTAAAAAAAAAAGAATATGTTTACTTAAGTATACCAATGGCTGTGTGAGGCCTGTATAAATGTCTATTCTGCACAAGGTACAGACAAGTCTTGTGGGATCCATGCCTGGTTCATTTTAATAAACGTTAGCTTGTCCACGTTGGCTGTGGACAGGCGGCTGCTCTTGTCTGTGATAACGCCCCCTGCCATGCTAAACACACATTCAGACAATACACTGGCTGCAGGACAGGCCAGCACCTCCAAGGCATAAAGGGCATGCTCAGGCCATGTGGCCAATTTGGAGACCCAGAAGTTGAATGGGGCAGACCCATCAGTCAGTATGTGTAGGCATGTGCACACATACTGTTCCACCATGTTGCTGAAATGCTTAACCGGTGTACCGGACTCGTACGGGAAATACGGAACCTCCACGACCGGACAGGACGTCGGTCACATAACAGACTTACACACAAATCGTACCGTCCCCCGCAATAGTGTCTGTTCTCGTCGGCGGACAGGTGTCGGTTGCACCTGTTCGATTGCAAATAATTTTACTTGGTCCGTACCTAGGGTGTTCTGAACAGACATGGAACACGTCTTATCTGTAAATATGTCCGGAGTGTGTCGGTAACCATATGAATTCATTTGTATAAGAAAAAAAAAATTACAGAGTTATAAAACCTCCGATGGGGTTAATCCTTTTTTTTTGTTTGTTTTTTTTTTGT